>PKRV01000318.1:5703598-6191782 GCA_003709505.1 Hyphantria cunea
ATATAAAGTGTAGATATTGTATATATTTATGTATTTATTTGACTGTATTAATGTGTAACACTAAATCTTTTATTGTTAGTATTTATCTTAATTGAATGATTTCCTTTAATTATTTATTTTTTTCACACCAAATTACAAATGAATTCGAATTTCTACAGTCAATTTGTCCATCTAAAGGTTGCCTGGAAGAAACTGCTTTTTAGCGATAAGGCCTTCATTTGTACATGGTCGTTTATATGTTATGCTCCTGAATGTAAACTGTTTTAACTGGTGTACAATAAAGTTTATTCTATTCTATTCTATTCTATTCTAATCTAATTACACTATGTTTACGTAGTATGGTGATGTTTTTTCCTTACATGTACTTGTAGATGATTATTTCATTCGATGGTAGCTAGTCCCTTGTTAAAGGATATCTGAAAATTTGGAAACTATAGAAATTTGTGGTCTATTACAGTTTTTTAAACTGTTTGAATAAAATTGTACAGTTTTTTCATACACTTATTAGTTAACGTTTATTTATCTATGAAGTGGTATGTTTCCTTGCAATGACAGCACACGTGCTGGCTACTTACATTTTCCGATTATTGGTGTGATAATAAATTGGAAAAGATTTACTCGCGCAACGTACCGATTCTCTACAAACAAGTATATTCATTAATATATATTTTTAAGCTTCTTAAAATGCTTCCGATGTGTTCCGTATGTATGATAAAATATATTTTTCAAACGCACAATATAAATTAGTAATCACAACGTTTACATGTACTTAAATAACAAATTAAACACTTCAAGAATATTTATTTTCTTGCAGCTTAACATAGTGATGTTGTTTGTATTCCTATGCGATATAAAAAATTAAAACAAATCGTCAAAAGATAATTATGTCACGAAATTAATTGTGTTTTGGCGCTTCTGACTATTATACTGCAGACTTTCATAGATGGCCACAGTTTCTTTCAATCGGGTGACACTTGCTCGCCTGCCTCTGCACCATAGAAGTTAATACAATAAATGCGAAAGTAGCTATGTCTGCCTGTTACACTTTCATGGCTAAACCGCTGCACCGATTTCATTGAAATTTGGCATTAAGATATTTTTATTCTTGAGAAAGGCTACTCTTTACCGCGATAACCGACAAACACGCGGGTAGAACTACGAACCAAAAGTAGTTTTTGATATAAGATTTGAGCTAAGACTTGTGATCATAAAATTACCGATCACGACTTCCAGCGTTAAGAAAACTCCGCATAATCTTCAGTATATACCAATACAGAATTAATTTGAAAATACAACAAGTGAGATGTTAATTCATCGCCCTAAACTCGTGACTGCGTGTTTATACCTCTCTTGCCAAGTCTCTGTCGATACAGCGGATAAATCGCAAATCACGCCTTGGTATTTGAACGTCTTGTTTCAATATCAGGTTTCACGAGACTTTTGTTAACAGTGAACAACATAATGTCACAGATTTGTATGCAAAAGGATGTGTGACGAGTTATTTTTATAAGTAAACCTTGCTTTTGATTTGAGAGTCAAATTGAACTTAAAAACAGGAACGTATTTTTATTCATTACCCGACTGCGAAAGACTGTATGTATGTATATCTCTCTGGCACGCCTTAAGCCCAAGCGATTTGTCGTATTTTTTGTGAGTGGTGCCAATAGATTCGGCTTAGTCATGAGTGACACTGAGTACATCAAAATTAAAATAAAAACAAACTAAGGAATTTTGGTAAAAAGTAATCTCAAAACAAATATGTTTTCAAAATATATCGAGTGTGGTATCAAAATAAAGATTTTTTAACGGTGATAACGTATAACATATATTATACTTATATTATATTATATAACGTATAAATTATACATAACATATATGTTTTACTAAAAAAAAGTCAGTTTAATAAAGATGCCAGATATTGACGCAATTGTTTTTTTTTTAAATTGTACCTCTTCTATTTTTTGCTAGTTTAACGTACAATAGGCAGTCGTCTCACTAAAAACAACCTCTATCAGTTAACTACTATTATTGATAGTGTATAACAACATCTTCTCAGGCGAAAGTCGAACAATCCTAGGCATAGGCCTCCCCAAAGCTCTTCCTGAGAGGAGACCCGAGCCCAGCAGTGGGACATTATGGGTTGTTGATGATGGTGTATGATTCTCGTCGCTCCGTTAATTTGATTGTGTGTATAATTAAAGTGGAAGATGTAAACATATTGCGACTCTGATAAAGCTTCTCGAAAACCAACGAAGAGCAGCAGAGGGGCAGTCCTGGTGTCAGACAGTTTGCAAAAGAAAAGTATTCAAACGGGAAATGTTTTTTTTATTTCCATTTTGCTTGTGGATATTAATAGAATTTGTGATTACTATTTCTGCCATTGTTCTTGAAGTTAAGTGTACAATAAAGTTTATTCTATTCTATTCTATTCTATTCTATTAACTACGCAGTAGGTTTAGTCACGCATGTTTATTTAATTTTTACTAAATATGACCCGGATACGTAAATTTCGCTGTTAAAGAATGACAGTTGGTCTCCCAAAAGTTCTTTTTATTGGCCATTCTCAGAACTGCGACCGATTCATGATCGTGCCCAGCGAACAAGCCAATTTATTTTTAAATCTTTTAAATTTAGAGAAGAAAATGCCAGAATCGTGTTGTTATTCTTTATCACGCTATTTGACATGTACATGGTCGTTTATATGTTATGCTCCTGAATGTAAACTGTTTTAACTGGTGTACACTAAAGTTTATTTTATTCTAGTCAATTTGACTAAAAAAAAAAACAAAACACTCACGTTAATCATTAATGGAAAACGTATATCATTGTTTTTGGCAGTGCGACTAGTTTTATTGCTGATAACACTAGTCCTAGCATGTTATCCATGTAGATAAGCGCGGTCACTCAGTGTGTTGCTATGGTTATCACTCTAACAGATATCGATAAACGTTTGAACCATATATAGAATATATTTTACTTTTGTTACAGCCGACTGGAGAGTGTATAAAATGGCCAAAGGGTCTAATAATTGATATAGGGTGAGCATTTTTTTATATGTGGAAACAGTCGAGTAATCACCCTATATACTTTTGCAGTAGGGGAATGCGTCAGAATGAAACGAACTAAAACTTAATGGTATGCCAATATATTTCTTAAACGGAAGGGATTCGGGTACAACTGAAAGGGGCTATGGTCTGATAAAAAAATGTAAGTTATAGGTACAAAGTAAAAAAAAAGCCAGATGAATAAGTTTGTTATTGTGAATGGTGGAAGAAATATACAAAGTCGGGAAGATGGGCACTGCCCAATTTTATGCTAAGTGTGTTAAAAAAGTGTTAAAAGTGGAAACAAATCACTTTTCTAAGTAGATTCATATACACGTTTTTCTACACGAAACTCATTGTCTTCTTAACCTTTTTATATCTTGGGAATACTCAAGATTATCTGGGGCTACCTCAACCGGTTTTAACTTAATATCAGTTTTCCACGGAGCGACTGGCGTCGAACCTTTGCAACACTGAGGGTGAACTAGTTGAGGGTAATGATTTCCTAATGACGATTGCCTGAGATGATCATTCACGAATAACCGAAAGGAAATTTTATTTTATAATTCTACTAGTATTATCAGTAACAAGCTAAATTAAAACAAATCCCCTTATACACATTTGAATTATTTGAACTGTAACTTAATTGTTCGCACATTGAAAATGCATCCAATCAAAACAAACAACGCAATTCGCTTGAGGTCGGCTCACACCGATAATGAAGACATGACGTATTGAGGTCCCCTGGTGATACACTGCTGATAACAAGGACTTATGTCTCCATTGTTTTCTGACGGCTCAGACGCACTGACTGTCCGCTATATTCAGCTCATTTAACTGGCGTTATACGCTGATTTATATTGTTTTGCTTCTCACCGAATGAAGTATATATATTGCTTTTAACTGATTATTTGGCCACAAACAGGATTTTTGTTATTTAGATGCTTAAGTACCACGTTTATTGCAATAGCCAAAGAAGCGTTTTGAATGCTGAATAGCAAACAATCAGTATATCTTTTCTGTTTAGGGTTAAAAAAGAATTACGGTACAGTAAAATAATGGTACTGTGATAACAATTTGCACAATTCTACAATTTAGTTCCTATTTAGGTTTACTGTTGGAAATATGTGTATGCCAATATATACTAAATAAATAATTGATTAGACTCGAACTGCGATTTCGCTGTCCGTTTAGATTTTTTTGTAGCCTGGCTTGATGTTATCACCCTGTTTTAGTTGGACATTTTTCCATAAAGCTATATTTAGAAGAGTCCATTCGCAACATTAAAAATACTCCCCTAGATTAAAAGAAATAAAAATCTGTCTAATCGTGTGCAGGTTCAAGATCATCAAGTCTCACATGCGTATTCATCATCACCATCAATTCTTGTTCTCCTTGCAAAGCTGTTGTCATGCTACTCGTGGTCGCGAAAGATTAAAACTAATTACTAACAGTGTTTTATCTTTTGTTGTTACTTTGTACTACAAAATTCATTAAATGCTGAAGTGTTCAAATCAGCGCAACTGTTTATATTAATGGATGTACCTACAAACAGTACAGAGAGAGCGGTGTTTACGAGGAACTCAGCCCTTCAGGGATCCATAGTGTTCATATTTCACGAGAACATTATGATGTTGTTGATACTTTGGCTTTAGTATCAACAACACCATAATCTAATCATAATGTCCCACAATTTTCTTCTGCTTCTATTATACATAACACTAAAAGGAGCAGAAGTTAGATATGTGGTTCTAGAACATTCTAGAGGTTTTTAGTGTCAATCCGTACATTCATGAAATTTCACGACTGCCTTGGACAGCTTTTAGCATCGTCAACATCATGATCTTCTCTTCTTTACCCACAAATTTCTTCTGTTCCCATAGAACATTATGAGGGTCAGAAGTTGATAAAATATAACAAAGCCTATGAGTCGGTATTGCTATGTGGTACATATTCTATATTAGAAGATTTTAGTATGAACAAAGCATTTGAGATGCCTTCGATGTTGCGGGTGTCCATGAGCGGCGGAAATCGCTTACTATCAGGCGATATGTCTGCTTATTTGCCCTATTCATTGAAAAAAAAATCATAGTTATAACCTACATCTAACAAATGGTATAACAAAATAGTGGTTGCTGTTACATTATCAGCGAGTATTATCAGGGACTGTCTCTAACTGTTTAAAGAAAGCCAGTATCTTCTATTTGCGAGTCATGTCATGTTTACAAAAGATACAATGCGTTGGTCCACAGTCGCATTTCCGCTCATATGTAGTGACCGGGTTAAGGCCCCTTAATGTCGATTCATACACTTAATAAGCTTTATTAGCAGTTCTGAAATATCACAACAAATAATAAGTTCTAATTTATCAACTGTGAGAGGGCCTTGGCTGTAGTGGTACGAAGGCCTGAATGTTATATAATATTGCCGGTAGGTGCATTGAGTTTTTTAAAAATATAAAGATATCTAAATCAAAACAAAACTAAAATTTGTGTGTTTTATTTAACAATTAAAATTTAGCGTATCGATTGATTGATTAATAATCCGAAAAATAAAGGAATAAAAAATACCGGCACTCTCCTGAGAAAAGAATTCTCTTTTTAGTGTAATGAATAAAGTAAATAGGTATGTGTCTAAATGTCCACTTTTAAAAAAAACGGGACAATCTTATTATTCACACAATTGTTTTATTATTTCCTACCCACACATGAGTCAGATTACAGTAGCATAAAATGGTTTTCAACAATATCTTTACAGCATTGTATTTATTTATCAAGCATGTTGGTACAGTCTCAATAACAAATATAGGGAATTCCCTTGTGGTTCCAAATATGCCTTAGGAGCGTTTCAAGTTATTTTAATTTATATCTTGTGGTTTTCGACCTGTATTAACAATGACTCCAAACATCTCGCATATGGTCGTCTGATGCCAAGCTATGTAGAGCCTATTCTATAGTAACTAGACTCAATTTCATCTTCCCAAGATAATCGACTAAAGGGGTCCACAACAAGTTCAACCGCTTGTACCTGTATATCAATTTTTACATGGAGCGACTGTCATCAAATCCGTGCAACCCTGAGAGTGTACTGAATTCGAATGTTGAACTAGTTGTTAGTATAATTGTAGGCCTTAACTTCCCAATAACCTCCTAATAAATTTACTAATAGATTTTTAATTATATGTATAATAAAAATAAATTACAACTAGACAGTGAACAAATCATCGAGCTCATCATTTATTTGTTCTGATTGGGTATTGAACCTTCGACCACTGGCTTAGCAGTGAGAGTCCGCAGCGGTAATCGCTTAACGTCAGGCGATTGATCTGCTCGTTTGCCCCCTAGTTTTAGACCTCCCGAAATGACTCTATTCTGCCTGATGGAAAGCATAAGCAGAATCCAAGAGTGGTGGTCACCATCCTCTATACAAATGCAGCCAATACAACAGTGCACCTTAGTGGCATGCCCAGTGATGCCCCTGCATCGTTTATTATATTTAGTTTAAGTATTTTTAATAAATATTTTTTAACTATGTATTCTAAATTAAAAATTGAATTCGAAATCGAAAGTAATCTTGAGTGATCATCATTTGATCTAAATAAACATTATGACCTTATAATTTAAAGAATGTAAGATAATTGTGTACAACGAAACCTCACTACATCAGTGTTTTTCTTGTGTTTTTCATATGTTTAAACATTGTTAGCAAATAGGTAAAATCTTAATGTTGCTACTTACAACTTCAGTTTTGTTACTTACTATACCTACCTACATATACCTTCATGCTATGCCTAAGTCTGTAAACATTTGCTCACGTCGAATATTGTGCTAGTGACCACTCCTTGATGTCGAAACTTTGCAAACTAACGAACATTGACGCAATTGGAGTGTTTAATTTGAATAAGGTACGATATCCTCAAAATCTACATACTGTTCTATTTAAAACTTCAAACGTCGTATCGTGAAAGAAATATTTAAACATGTTATTAAAATAATTCTATGAGCCTTAAAAATGCTTCTATATAGGTGTAAAAGGAATAAGTTATACATATGTCATGCGAAACTTTGTCAAATAAATTAACGCTTTGTTAGTGACTGTTATTAAGTTGTCATAAGACCAAAACCATACCCATTCTCTTCTAAACGTAAAATTTTTGTGAGTTTAAAATATGAATTATTATTGTAAAAAGTTTATTCAACAAAAAAACTTGGCAGTCATAAGGACTGCCGATAGAAGTGAAAACTTATTACTGAGAATGCTATTTGTAAAATTTATGTTTACAATTAGATATTTCATTATGTTTAAATTAAATCATGTACCAGTGAGGCGGTGACGCGAACTCATTAGATTTTTCCTGTACCAAAAAGCGCTCAAAATCGGCCAAAGAAGTTTTGTGACGTCAGCAAGTCGGTAATAGTGACGATGATGGTGACGCTGTGACGCGAACTCACAAGATTTCTCCTACCAAAAATTTATTTAGGTTCACCTAAAAAATGCTCAATGCGCCTAAGGAAGTTTTCAATTCAAAAAACTAAAAAGAAATAAATAAATATTTTCGGACATTTTAATACACAACGCCATCTAGTCCCAAACTAAGCCGAGCTTGTACTATGGGTACTAGACAACTGATATTATTACATATATATAGTTTTTTTTTGTAAATACAAACATATTTAACATAGAAAACACCCAAACTCCGAAACAAATATTTGCAGATCGTACAAACATTTGGTCCGACCCAGGATTCGAACCCCAGACCTCTTGGACAGCAGTCGCGTACGCTACCACTGCGCCGCCGAGGCAGTAATAAGCAAGTAAGTAATAAAAATAATGATGTTTTTGAATTGAATTTGAAGTGAATTGAATTGGAGGAATATACACAGGACAACAGTATTGCTAAGAGAATTAAAACTTGAAATAAACTCCAAACCAATATATCTGGCCAGTGTGATATAAAACGTAGGCTTACATCTTCTTCCCAAGGACCTATATCAGTAGTGGACTTTTAAAAGCTGTTAACAGTGATGTTTACTGCAGTATATGAATTCTAATCTATACAGAATTGTGCTTAGAAAACGCCTTGTTTTACAGGCACAATTCATGCGGCTTAGCAATCTTAGTTTAAAACCAATCCTAAAGACAATAGCGTTACTTTTGTAACTATCACTATTATGCTTGCTCAAGCCACATTCTCTAACCGCAAGAGTTTCTGTTATAGGATTATAGGTCTCTTAGTAATTCAAAAAGGGATTAAATCTTATTACAGCATGTTATGAGGTATGCGTGCAAATAGCACGTATTTCTGAGTAATTTATATTTGACTGTATATGCCTATCAATAAACCACAATAATGACCAAAGTAGTGAATAACAAATGTGTGTATTTACAATAACATTTTAGTTAATAAGGTAAGTCGCATAATGGAAAGGGACTAGTTTTCCTTTTCGTTCCAAAAGATATTTTGAACAAACAAAACTATATTACATACTATCGTTTATTTACTTACTTGCTTCGCTGGCATAGCTAGCCAAAGTGCCTTGTCTTGATTCATCTTCCTAGCCTTTATTATTTCCAAGATTTGAAGTCGGCTACTAGTTCAACCGATTTTACCTGAATATCAGTTTTTATACGCAGCGACTGGCATCGGACCTCCGCAACCCTAAGGGTGAACTAATTCCGAAGGTTGAACTAGTAGTCAGTATATTTGAGGGTACTGACTTCCCAATAACGGTTGCCATAGATGTTCATGACAACCAAGATGGACGGTTTAATGTGCTCTCCGGGGCAGGGGCGGGAAACACCGCCATATTACATACTCCGGGCTGCTATTAAGAATTTCTTGTAAGAAAAATCCAACTGTAGTCCAACCCAGAAATCGAACCCGAGACCTCTTGATCTGCAGTCGCTTACACTAACCGCTAACCCAACGAGGCAGTCTTGTCTTGATATTACTATTAAAGAAAAATATTCTTTTTCGGATTGTATTTTACTTCACCGTGGGAGAGCCACGCTTCGGCATGCATGAGCCGGCTCGTGTGATACCACGGCCTCACAGAAAACTGGTGTGAAACAGCGCCTGAGCTGAGTTTCACCGAGTAAGTGAGGATACCGAAGACTCATAATTCAACACTTTCCCTCACCCCCCTCCCCATTCCCCAAGGCCGGCATCGCACTTGTGATGCCTCTAGTGTTGCAGGTGTCCATGGGCGACAGTAATCGCTTACCATCAGGAGATACGTATGTTCGCTTGACGTCTATTCCATAAAAAAAATGTATCTCACTTGACTTTTTAAACGCCAAGTGCAATATTATACTTTGTATACACATATACATAAAACTAACAAACTTTTTGTACTACGTTTTGTATCTTGTTATCAATAATATGTTATGTATTTATATTTTTACTTTATATATAACTACGTTTAAGGAAAATATATGAAGTAAAACATGCAACAGCTAATCTTGGTTTATATATGTATACATTTGCAACATAATAAATTATATAAGGAATCGGTACATAATACATATACAGTATTGAAACATTACCTTAAAGACAGTTAACTATTAAACATAATAGTAGGTAATACCTGTGGTTATAAAGTTAATATTGTAACAATTTATATTTATATAAATTTATCTCTATACATTCTCATTACACATATAAGAAAAACAATACAAACACTTGCTGCAAAATTGCGTCGCAGTGTGCATCAAAAACAGATGGTGCTCAGCATTATGCTGCATTATATACGATACAGCACTGATTTTCAGCAAGGTGTGGATGTGGACACGTGTATCTAGAACAGTCAAACCAAAATCAAGATTTGTGTTTTATTGTGTGATTACAACATTTTACATTTTTTTTTGATAAGTTTTTATAAGATAGTTTACAGAGTATCGCTGGCAATGAGCTGACATTGTTTACAATGTCCATCCATCACATCACATCACCATTCTACCTGTTGATTTAATAAAAACGGTTTTAAATTAGTCTTAAATGTTAAGAATATAATCGGAAATACGGAATACTAAAACAAGTATCGAAAGAATACTTATTTTTAGTTAATCTAAAGTTTTAGTTAAAACTTGTCGAATATAAAGAAAAACAATATCTTATCTTATAATTCTTTGACCACACTATTAGCAATATTTTTTCTTTGAATATCATACCGGGTATGTAAGATAAGAAATCTTTGTGATCTTTTCTTTAGAAGTGTAAGTTATGACTAATACTGATGTAATTGCATTGAAATAACAATTTATATTGCTTGAAAATCTATAATTTTTTTGAATTTATCAATTCCTTAACAAAACCAGTGAACATATCGCCATCGAGTAAAGAATTACGTAAAATGGAACCTCATATACAATAGTCGGGAGATTAATATACTAACAAGGTAATAGCTCATACTTGTATTTTTTCGAAATAGGATAATGTTGTATTGAAAATTACCAAAAAAAATCTGGTGGAACGCATTTTTTTTGCCTAGACATATGCTGAATTAGTTCGAAATCACATCATAGATGTCATGCTGACATGAGAGATATACAAAAAGCCACTTTATTTCCAGCATACCATAGTAAGTACACCTGTTGAATAGGTTGTCATATGCATTCATATTGCCTTTAAGAGAGCCTATAATTGATATATTGGAAACAATGCCTTAATAAATTTCTCTGGAGGTTAACCTATAAACTTCATCTATTTCAGTTTCTTAATACTTTTACTTTTAACCGTTAAATTAATCGATTGAATAGTAATCAAATCACAAACTAATCGACTAAGTTCAGCCAATCATTGATAACCCTAGTTATCTATACTAATATTATAAAGAGGAATAGCAATATATATAATATAATAGCATTGAACAGGCTTCGAAACTATTGAACTGATTTGAAAAATTCACCATTAGAAAGCTACATAATCCCCGAGTAACATAGGCTATATTAAATTTATATAAAAGTTAAGGATCTGTATAAAAACTTCGAGACTTTGGCAAGTGTTTTAATCTATGAAAGTTTGCTAAAAGCGTGTTAAAATTTAAAATATAATACTTAAACGTTTGGGTAAATACCAACGCCTATCCGTGCGAACCCGGGGCGGGCTGCTAGTAGTTAATAAACGTGCTGTTTGATCTTAATAAACTATCGTCAAGATGATAGCAAATACCACGACTGTCAATACGATAATAGTTTGCATAGCAATAGGTTATCTAGTTAAGGAGGCCGATGGCAGATGCTGCTTCGATATATCGTTTTAAAACTATAACACCGACAGAAGAAAGTACTAACAGTCCAACATTTAAAATTATATAATTATATTATACGTATATACAATATTCATCTAAAACCACTGAACTCCTTTAAGCATTATATTATTGTACCCTAAATACATTACATCTGCCAAATGTCCCCAATTGAAATTGTTATTTACCATTTATCCATTACTGGCATTATAATGCTTTTTACGTCACCATTTAAGTGTTACTAAACTAAAGGCTATTATTACATAAAAAAACACGTCTGCAATGATATAGAGACGTGTCAGCTTATTTAAATAGGCAATTGATTTATAAGCTATAAAACTAGAGAACTTGAGTGTCATACTTAACACTGTGGCTCCTAGACTATTGTATATGGCGGGTTGTACATTCCTCTGCGTTTTGCACACATGAATTAAACATAATGTGACGTAACGAGTCCTTGGTTGACCGCATGTCGGTACCCTGGCTTCTAGATACCGATCGAATATGTTTAGAATACGAACTTCTAACTTCTGTTCGCGCTTTACGCCCTGTGGGTAAATAAGGCGAGCAAGCGTACTACATTAACAATAGGAAAGCATTAAACAGGTAAGGACCACGGACACGAAATATTATGGGTCCCAATGGGTGAGCCCTCTAAGAAAATATTTAAATCATGTTAATTCATTAATCTTTATGCGTGTGGTGGCTGATCAAGTATACGTAGTGTCACCACGATTAATCGTTCGTAAAGAAAACGAAGGAGTGAGGATACCAGAGACCAATACCTCAAGCCCTCCCTCATCCCATCCCCCAAAAGCCGGCAATACACTTGTGACGACTCTGATGTTGCGGGTGTCCATGGGCGGCGATAATCGTTTACCATCAGGCGACACGTATGCTCGTTTGCCCCTTATAACAAAAAAAAATAAAAAAAAACGCTGTTGATGATGATAATTGAAGCTCGTCTTGTTGTCATTTCAAATCTTATTAATCGATTTTTATACACGTACGTTCTACCAATTGTTTTGATGTTTGATGATGCCTTTTCAACTTTCTTTTCTTTATGCCTCTCAGGTAAGTTCATATAAACAATGTGTAGAAAGTGTAGTCATCCACGAAATTAGCTTAACGAATCTTATTTTATAAAGTATTGGAGATCTACAATGAAGTGTTTGAAATTGTAACTCGTACGAGCGAGCGTACTCCTTCTTAAAAGGCCGGCAACGTACTTGTGGCGCCTCTGGTGTTGCGGGTGTCCATGGGCGGCGGTAATCGCTTACCATCAGGTGATACATCTGCTCGTTTGCACCTATTCCATAAAAAAAATTGTAGCTGGCGAAATGTGAAAGTAATTTTAAATATTTTTTATTGTATAGCGGGACCTATGCGCGATAAAATAATTTAAAAAGGTTACGAAACCTTCTACCTAACCTTATCCGACATTTCGAACGGATTTTATCAGAAAAAACTATGTCTAAAAATCGCGAAAGTCTAAAACATTTTTATTAATTGTTGTGTGTTCTTATGTGTCAAAATATCAAATATACCATTTGATATTTTGACAAAACATGTAGTAAACACTAGTTATGTTATGAAAGCTTAGAAATTTAAAAGCAAATCAATGATGCTCCTTTATCAAAGCAAGCAAAGCCTATAAACACTTAATTTGCCATTCCTGTATTAGCCTAGAATGATAATTTTCGCAGGTTTAAATATCAAATTTTGAAGAATAGAAATAATATTAAAATGCAATATAAAACCAGAAATTTGTGTGTGTATGTGTGTTGCCAGTGTGCGTATGATCTCTATAATGTGGATGTTGAGTGTGCACGCAGTTTAAATAGATTCATGAAAAAGTTACAACAATATGTACAGTACAGACCTCTGCACTGTAAACATGGCAACCATCGACAAAGTCTTTTAAAGTTTTATTGGATTAATTCTAATGGAATTGCAATCAAAAGACTAAAAGCATTTGTAATCATATTAAACTAGATTCAAAGAGCAAATATTCCTATAGAGAACCAACTTTAAAAGAACTTTTATCTATACAAAGTTGCAGTTTGATAAATGCATCTTGAATGAGCTTATTGCAAAGGAAAAAAAGATTAATTGTTAAAATACGATTAGAAAAAAAGATCTCTTTCAGAAGGTGCATTTAATCTAAATTAGCTAAGTAATTTATACATTGTAGCACTGTAATACGTTTTTGTTACATTATCACAATGAATGAGTGCAGCTGGGTGAAACTGGACTAATTATAGCAAAGCTATGACCCGAAGATAACCTTAAGTCTGAGTGGCAAGTGCTTGCAATCGCCAATTGTGCAGGTCGATTTTAATGGCGAATGTTCGGATAGTCAAATAGGCAGTGTAATGAAATAGTAGTAAGTAAGTAATGAAATAGTAGTAGTAAGTAGTACCTACTTATTAGTTCAATTATATATACATTGTATTTGCTTTTTGTTCTTGCTGTGAGTGAGTGGTTCACAATGATCGTTTTTGTATATTAAATATGCATATTATTATTAAATTGCATTCGTGCGGAGCTAGCTCGGGTTGCTAGTTGTGATTAAAGAAAAAACCTTTTATTTCGCAGATTCGACGATGGAGAGCATGCGCCGCTGAATCAGTCAGCCTGGTACCACAGCCAGTGTAACCTGGTCGAGATGTCAGGGAAATCAGATATGTGTAATATGTTTATATTATAGTGATCGCGTTAATTCTCTTGAAACTAATTATTATTACAAGTATTAATTTTTAAGAAACCAGGCGTGGATGGAGAAGCTGGATGGCAGGAGCTGGATGTGAGAAGCTAAGGATCGAACTCAGTGGCGTGAAATTGGACTGTGATAGGCTGATGATGATGATGATGAAGCGTGAAAACTAAATTGCGTTATTCGAATTTATGTTGAATGAATGACATACAATTCAGGTCATGAATTAGCCTAGATATACTGCTAACGTTACATCATTACCTATTCCTTCCAACTGTTTACCACTTAGTCACTTTTCATACAAATTTTGAAAAACTACTCAAATATAAATAAGTTTTTCTTTCCATGTTGATAAAAATAAGGTGATTGATCCCCTAAATTTCCTAATTTAAGTATCTACCATTATTAAGATAATACTTTAGCACATACTCCAATGAGAAAAGAAAACAAAACAACATAATAATTATATGACAAACTTAACCAACTAATTAAAGTTTATAACTTTAATTAATAGTCGGTAAAGTCGCTAAAGCCTGATAAAACCATAGAAAATAATCGAAACATCTCTAATGCATTTCTAGCTGTATTTTTTATTATTATTTTAAAAATATATCTACCATTCACAGAAATAACAGGTGGTCTATTGGTAATTCAAGTGCGTTATACTCCCTTCTTTCTGCTTTGACTACTAATAAAAGCATATTTATTCAACTAGGCGATGCACCCAAGGCAAGCCTAAAGAAAACATATAGATGCAGGAAAAAGACTTCGAGCGCCGTGCTTTAATAACCCTTTTAATAATTGTCAATGTCAATAAATAAATAAATCCATATATAAAATACATATTTTACGTACATCGGGCATACAATATCAATTTCAAACGAAGCGAAGCTTGTACTGGTTTCATATCATTATTTATTAAATTTGTAATATAATTTGTTTTTTTTGTTATATACGTAAAAACTTTTTTTTTTTCTTCTCATTCTTAAATACCCTGCACCAGCTTTGAATGAAACCTGTCCATCCAAAGGTTGCCTGGAAGAAATTACAATGAGTAATAAGGCCGCCCTTTGTACATCACATTTTCATTTTTATCTTTTTTTTATAATTTATAGAATTGTATATTATGTGTAAACCTTGGTGTACAAATAAAGTATTATCTATCTATCTATCTATCTACTGTGACAACTAGGTTGTCTGATAGAATACTTTTTATAAATGTAAACATATTATACTTAGAAAATACTAAAACTCCAAAAGAAATACTTGCAGATTTTATAAACATTTTGAGCAACTCGGGCGTCGAACCCGATACCTCAAGCACGCAGTCGTATACGGTACTAAACTTGAATATAAGTTCTTTTACTACAAAGTTATTAGCCAACTAAGTACCTGAAACTCAAGAGTCAGAAGTGCATTATCCCTCCAGCCTTCCCATTAGAATCAAAGGGAAAGACCTAATTAAATAACAATAACACCAATTACTGTATCGTGAGGAAGGGATATTTAACGATAGAATATAAAATCATCACTACATGAGGTCCTTGTCAGGCTATTTGACAAGAAAAACTTTTAAAAATGTATGACCCGACTATACGTTATAACTTATGATATGATTTATAAAGCCATTGTCACCCGACCATTATTACGAATCTATCGGTACCTCAATAGTGTTATGTTATGGGAGAGGCCTATGTCCAACAGTAGATAGCAATAGGCTGGTGATGATGATGGGGATTGACACTTCATTGATTAAATAGTTTAAGCGTTACAGTGATACATACAAAATATATAGGGAGTTACAATTATTACTCTTCCTTTTGCCTTCGTCTTACTCGGGTCGGGTAAAAAAGTCTAATTTATCAAATAAATTCTAAACAAATGAATATTAACAAATCTCATAAAACCTTTTAGGTCACTGTATTATAATAAATTATCAATCAAAGAGGCCATGGCAACGTATTGCTGTATTTGTTTAACACCAATTTAATCATGTGATAAGTACTTTACGCAAATACAATTTATAGCTGTAATAAACTAAGTAATGTCTCTATTTACAGTCTATATGTGTTGAGACTAGGGTTCCCAGATGACTGAGAAATCCGGGATTGACCCGGAATTGTTGGGTCTTGTCCCGTGTTCAGTAATTAGACCTTTTTGTTCCGGATTCCAAAAACCTACAAGCTTTATAATAGCTTAAACTTACAACAAATGACACTGCCTGGCCTGAATGATCTAGCCTTTCCCAAGATATTAAATATATGGGTAATTTGCATGTTTGAAAAGTTTATATAAGGTGCTTAGCCACCTGTATAGGTATGAAATCTGAATTGCAGGTTTCTATCAATTTTGGCGTTCCTTGCTTAGAAATTTTATCTGTTTTACAAAGCTTTGACTAAAAAAATTGATAAATACTGGACGGAGCGATCGGACACCGTTGTCCTTTTGTTTTTTACAATTGGCCCGTATTTGATAAGTTTTTATCTGGCAACTCTAGTTAAGAAACAATCAATGCTAAACGTCATATTCCTACTTTAATAATGTAAATATGGACATGTGTGTTAATAATAATATTAATAGGTGCTTAAAGTAAGCCTATACTTATTAAATGGATGGATTAAGGTACTGTATACAAATATAATACCCAAAGTTACTCCTCATAACATCAGCCATCAACCAGTGAAAGTCCCGTCAAGGTCGGTCCTGCCGTATATGGCGATATTAGAACAGACAGTAAAATATGTTTTCTTGTAAGTATATATACTTTTATGTGCTTTTAGTGAAAAGCTTATAGCACATACTTAAAGAAATACTGACACTAAGCCACTAGGCAAATTGGACTAGAGGGCGTTGTGTGTTAGATGTTCGAAATATTATTTATTTAATTACTTTAACTAGAACTCATGAAATCTGATTTAACATTTGTATACACTATCCAAGCCAAGGATCCAACTAACTGACGTACAATTGGAGAGATGTATGTCCAGCAGTGGTCTGCGATAGGCTGATGATGGACACTTTTCAATCAACGGGTCAGCAAAAATGTATTTAAATCACAAGACCTCCATATTGTTAAAAGTGAATGGTACTTACGAAATAATTTTGAATGACCTAATGTGAATGTGGAATCCGTCATTAAAGAGTGCAGAGGGTCACCACCATTACTCATATCGTGGGTGTTGTAAGGGCGTGCTAAAAAGACAGAATTCTTATATAGTATTCTTTAGTTATTGATATAGTAGGCCATCACTTCCGTTGTAATGAGAGGCCTGTGTTCAGCAGTAATTATTAGAGGCTATTAAATGGATGTATGATGAATGAACTAACTAACTGTTTTAAAGAAGGATTTCTTTAAGACAATTTTTGAACTAAAATAGTTTTTATAAGAGGTTATTGTCAGGAATTAGCAGTATTTCACCCAGCCTGGGATTTGTATAAAAATTATATGCAGGACCAATTATAAAAAATATTTGCAGAAGTCTTTTAAATGATATTGAGAACAAAGCGAAGTCAACTAATAGTAAATGACTACCTTCGTCCCGAGTTTAGAATTTTGCAAAAATACCGTACCGTGTGGTGGCGAATGGATGCGAAAAGCAACAGACCGGGGACTGTGGTGTGGTTTAGGAGACGCCATTGTTCAGCAGTGGACTTCAGCGTGATGATAATTATGATGACCGTACCGTGTGCTTATAGAATGTGGATGTATTGACGCTTCTGAAATACGAATCATCGCTTAAAAGGTCAAAGAGTAAAAGGAAAAAACGATAAGAGTAACCCTGCTTATCAGTTCGCGGAAATGGAATGTTATAAATAATTGTTATCCTTTATTAATAAATATTATTTTGCGATAAATAGGTGTTTTTATTGCCATTTTATTGCTTTATAGTGTGATTTATTGTAACTAATTTAATATTATTTATATATCATTATTTTTCTTTTTACATATCTGTCTTTCCAAATAAAGGGTCGCAATTGTATTATTAAAATCTTTTCAAGAATTTAAATTTGGAAGTGAACGTCTTGTAAGTTTGCTGGGTTTGAAATGAGCTGGAATTCATGATTAAATGAGTTATGGGAAATTCCAGAAAGTTCGAAAACTTTCTCATTAAATATTGCAGGATTACTCACTTCAGTTTTAATAAAATCTGAGGAATAAATACAATACATTTTTCCTAGACCAATGCGACTTTCGAACCTCATGAGCAGCTTTAGTAACTTACTAAACGATAATTCGTTCATTCGGTTGCCCCCGTTAAAGTTATTATTTATCTCATATACTATATCATATTGATAGTAGTTTAGTATTATTTTGTAGATGAAATGCAGGACTCGATGGTTTTCTCTGTTCGCCTTGAAATCTGTAAAAATAAATTATAGAGATCGAAGGAACATGTGAAAATATAACAGACAGACAGTACACAGACAGACAGAATAGAGAGGATTGTGAATTTAATTTCCAAATATAATAAACAGTTATAACACTTTGTATGAGCCAAAAATTGTTGTTCTAAGTCTGGATGATCTTAGTGTTTTATAAATAGCTGTTAAGTCCCCTGCGACACAGGAGTTTTCTAGTTGGAAAAAAACTAAAACCTCATTTGTATTTTTTTGTACATTGCAAGTATGGTATTCAAAAATTATATAGTATGTTTACAAAAATTTATTCGTAATTGAATTCCTACGCTGCTAAAATTTTTCCTTATTGCCATAGTAGGTATGACCTAGAACAAACAAGGAAATTCCCTGTGTGTCACTTATAATCCTTTGTTATTTAATAAATATTACCAATGAGTATGAAATATATGTTCCGATTAAAAAAATAGTAATTCAAAAGCATTTTCTCAAGTATTTTCATTGTCTAATGGCGAAATCTAACACTAACAGCTTTTTCATGGATATAGAAATTTATAGGTCATTATTTCTTGTAAGTTTTGACGAGTTTAAAAAAACACTAAACTACATTTTAGGTACTTTATGAGCCAACAGACAGCAAAAGACATTGATCATATCGGCGGCATACTAACAAATTACTCTATTAAAAACGTACACAATCGACGAGAAACGTGTAAAGCCCTAATGAATGTGGAAGAGGTGCTATTTGTGTGACAGGCTGGTAGCAAATGACAGTCGTGCCTGAATAAGGTAAGAAGGTATGTATTCAAGGTAGTAGAGCCACGCCGATTTCAGCACGAAAGGGCCGGTTCGACCGACCTCCTCTCGCACTGGATATACATACACTGTCGTGTTTCGTTGGTGAGTGCGAGACCGGTGATGCAGAAGCATCACTAGGCCGCAATGGTCACCATGCTGCATTTTTCCATTGTCTACATTCGCAATGAGTATAGTGACCACTTCTCTTGAATTCTGCTAATGCTTTCATCAGGCAGAGTAGAATCATTTAGGAAGGGCCATACATTAAAAAAATGCAGGAATATTTAACGGTTTAGTTAAACTCAGCTTTCATGCGTATATTTCATTTTAAGAACTATCGCTGGAGTCACATCTTTTATTAGAGCTTTCGCTTATTTAAATTATAGGGAAGTCAGATGTGAAGCTTCAGATTAAACTTAATGTTGCGGAACAGCACGAATCCTCTTCATATATTATAATGTACCTATATGTGTATGGAAGTCGTGTTGTATATTGCTTTATTGTAATTGTTAACTGTTTGCATGAAAATTGCACGTTAATTAAGGCATATATTTTGTATCCAGTGAATAAAACACGATATTGGCCAGCGAACTTTGAACTCTAATTTGTACATTTTCAGATTTGATTCTCACGATTGACCTCATTTTGAAGGCAATGGTTGTTTGTCTTGAAATAAATATTATACTAGCGAAACGGCCCGGTTTTGTATGAAAGTCTTAGGGATTAGTGGATTTCCTCTTGCTGCCACTCTATCTATTGCTGAAATTGCATTAAAATCTATTGAGTACTTCAAAAGGTCTAAGCGAACAGACAGCGGAAGCGACTTAATTTTATATTATACAAAGATAATGTAAATAATATGTAAAATTTACTGAAGACAATTTAATACGACTAATGGCTACAATAATTATGTAATGGAAGAAAATTGTACGCTGTAGGAGTACACGTATTTCGTGAAACTTTTTGCCTTAGACAGCCAACCTAATAAACACATGCTCTACGATGTTTCCTTCCTAACTTTAAGCCTTAAAGATTTCATAGCCCTAAATTTTATTTTAAAGAATTTCGTCTATTTAATCCATATTCACTTCTTAGGGTTCCGCGAAAGGAATAAACGGAACCCCTAAGATCATTTTATTGTCCGTGTCTCCAGACACATTTTTTTCCGAAACGCGTGGAGGTATTAAGCTGAAATTCATATCAAACACTCTAGGTCTGATGTCCCTTGGAGCTGTAAAAAATCAAACTTCTAAACCAACGCAATCAAAAGATACAGCTGTTTATGCTGCAAATTTTCGGCACTCGCAAGGGAATGGAATCCTACAAGGTACTTCCCGTGAACTCAGAATCTTGAAAGGTACAAAACAATCTCTTATAGCAAATGTAACGGAAAAATTGCGAATAACATAATTTTTTAGTTACTTTATATTATAATATTACCAAGGATTCCTAAGTCAGTAGTCAGTAAGTCCGACTCGCACTTGGTCGGTTTTTTATTTAATCTGATGTTTGCTGGCATACTCAGAGAGGGTGGTTAACATCACGCTTAGATCAATATGAGCCACATGACTGTAAGGAGACGTCGATGAAGTTCCAAGTAGTCTACAATAACATTGTAAATGTGACATTAGAAGTCACATAACTAGTTGGCACCGATGCAATACAATTATATAAGTTTCAAAGTTATTGCTGAGTTCTTAAGTTGTGCATGATTCGTATATACATAATTGTATTTACGCTTTGATAAGTTATTAAGATAAATTGCTTTGTTTGTGCATTAGATGTTAGACATGCATCTTAGACGGTTCAAGAGTCACGTATTTTCAGAATTTGAATATTGTACTGTGTAATATACTCAGGGTTTTGCAATTTGATTGCCCAAATGTGTAATGGTCATTGTTTATATTTTTTTACTATAAAGTCAAGGAAAATAGCTATATTCGGATGATGTGTGTGGATATGGCCATCAAATTATTTCCGATTTCTTTAAACGGAAGAGGCTTTTCTGTTGGAAGTAATTGATTTATGTGTTGTAGTGTATACCCGCAGCTCCGCCCGTGTATGTGTCGGTTATCGTGGCAAATAGTAGCCTATGTATTCTTCTGATGTATAGCTATATAACTGTAAAGTTTCATCCAAATCCGTTAAGTAAATTTTGCGTGAAAGAGTAACAAACATCCTCAAAAATTTTCACATTTATAGTATTAGTATAGATTTCATGTTTTGAATTACTCAAACTTTATATAATGCCTGATGATTGTCATCAATATTTATATATTGGATCTGCGTAATGTATAATACTGTATAAGAAAACAGGTTTTGACTGTAATAGGAAAACAAAGTGGTTTGATGATCTTAGACTAAACCCTCTATGGGTTTAGTCTAAGATCATAACACAATAAAGAACACACACACAGACACAATAAAGAACGTCTATGTCCAGCAGTGAAGTTTCTATAGCTGACATGATGATTTGAATGATGAACCAATGCATACATGTAAATCTTTAGGTTATATGAATCAAAGTATCCATATACCCTACTTAAAGTGACTCAATTGCCTAAATTATACAATAAAAAAGAATCTTGACTTGAAAAAATATTTGAATGAACTAAATTTTACCTTGAACCGAATTACAGTTTTTGTGAGTCATGTGTATTTGTTCTCCGTGTATGCTCAATGCAATGATATTATAAGCATTTTATGGTTCATAATTGTGTAACCTTTAGGCATTTTTGTTTAAACGTGTGCTTACATTTGCTTTATCATAAACTAGCGGCCTGGCCCGGTATCGCACAGAAGTCTTTGATATTCTTGGTTTGTCTCTACTTTGTCTACCTTCCTTTTAATTCACTCTATCAATTGTCGAAAACTGCATTAAATTCGGCTGTTTGAAAATGGAAAAGGCATCGGAAGCAACTTGATTCTATGTAAAGATACTACATATATTTGGATCATTGCAAATTAATTTTATACAGTTTGTATCGTATATATATGCTGTTCCGTAGAGGCTGATGAGTTTTGACAGTAATGTGTTCTGTAAGCTTCGTTGGTACAATACATAACGGTCATATTTAGAGGTGATCTACCAAAAAATATAGGACTCGTCTGAGCCTCTCAAAGTATCACATTCCCAACTTATGATACATTTTAATTGTGATGCCGTGATCATGGTTATTAGACATTCACTTCTATATTTGTTCATATAAAACAATAATAAATAAGTTAGTGAATTAAAATAAACAAACATATTTAAGATGAAGTATCCTGTGTGAAGACAATTAATAATATACCTATAATAAACTGTTGATAACTTCAATGAACTCGTATTAAGTGTGATTCTTGCAGAGATAGAGAATTTATCCCAATTTTGGAATGAGAAACTCTGACTGTTCATTATTTACGATTCATCATCATCATCATCATCACCCTATAGCAGTACACTGCTGGACATGAGCCTTTCCAATTGCAAGCCGCTTGATTCGATCCTCGGCTACTCGCATCCAGTTCCTGCATCCACCTGGCCCGTGGACGTCCTACATTACATTTGCCTAGAAGCGGTCTCCATTCAAGAACTCACACATACGATAACTCAATTATTTTTTTTCTAAACTTGATTCACAAGTTTCCCATACATAACAAAAAAAGTGCCCAATACACGAAAATGATAAAGTATACGTTGGTTTCATAAAATGCTTAAGAGTTTACAAGATATAAGTATAAATAGATATGTACATCGATGAATCATACATAGATGTAAAAAAAAAAATTAAAGCAGTATTAAACCGGAAGAACTTGTTTTCCCACTTATGTCAGAAAAATATATATGAATACCACATGACTAAATCGATCTGGTATTGATTTTTTTATTCATTAGGACACTTCACAGCTTCTTTACCTCTGATTATTGACATTTACATTATAAGCTTAGGTAATAAGAATTATCATTTATGTATCGCGTTTATGTATGAATTAATATGCTGATATTCGTTCTGATACACGTCTGAGATCATATCAACGGGTCGCGGTTAGAAGGGCGTTTGTCACGTGAAATGAAATGTGCTACACGATCTTAGAGCTCCGAGGTAAATATTTATCTAACGTCAATAAAGTTCCAAGAATGGAATGTTTCATTCATTGATATATTTGAAATCTATCTATTCATTATACTTTATAAATGAGATTATGTAAAACAAGTAATGAATTATTTAAAAAAAACCCGACTGCGTATAATTTTTTTGAAGTTTAAGATGTAATTTCACAAAACTCCAAAGAAAAAAAAATCTCACTTTCTAGAGTGAAAAACGCTATCTGGTCTCAAACTAAGCAGAGCTTGTGCTATGGGTACTAGACATCTGATAAAATTACATGTACATACTTTGTTTTAGAAATATATACAAATTATACATAGAAGACACCCAAACTCCGAAACAAATATTTACAGATCATGTAAACATTTGATCCGATCAGGGAATCGAGCCCGAGACCTCAAACTGGGCAGTCGCATACGCTACCAGTTGCCCCACCGGGGCAGTCCACATACATGTCTAGATACTTCTAGACACGAGTATATCTACGTGTACATAAAATTAATTAACTTAATAACTTGATAACCATTTTGTAATGTAAATGTTAGGACAGTGCATATTACGTAGGGTAATGGGTCAGTGTGACTCAACCTTTTATGCACCCATTAAGGTCTCTATGCACTGTATGTTATGTATATCATGATATTAACCCACTCGTGTTTTACATGGTCAGGATCAACGCTGTGCTTCATCATCATCGTCATCAGCTTATCGCAGTCCGCTGCTAGATATAGGGCTCTACATTGCTTACGCATTGGGTTACGTATTAAGTTTGTTACTTTTTACAAAATAACTCCCGCACTAGCAATATATTTTTTTTCAAATGGGCACTTTACGAACATTTATCAAGTGGACCAAATAACACACAGATTCAAAACGTCAATCTGTGGATCACACAAATTATTGTCCAATGTGTGGATAGAACCTACCACACTGAGCTGTTTAGGAACTTGCGACCGTCAAGCGATTACACACCCACCCATGTATGCAGCCTGGGTTAAAATTACTATGCGATAATCGCTATTTAGCAATCGTTACGTTAATGAATTGAGTAAAAATTAAAAAAAAAACTGAATTTAAAAAATAATGAAAAGCTTCCAGCAAAGTTACAGAATCGAGCGATCGTGACCTAATTATAAAGATGGGCTTGCAACTTCAAAACAATCTAACTTTTAGCTATGTTTTATCGAATCACCCAAAGCACCTAATTATTATATTGTCATATAACTAGAATAATATGTAGGCGAGTAGTATGAGTCGATAAAGTTTAGTTACCAATTAAATTACTTTAAGTTTGTTAGAAATAAAACATTATTTATAGAAAGGTTTTCATTTCTGAATGGAATATTAAGAGACAATTACTTCATAAATCTTCCTTCAAATTCTCTTTCAAATCAGTAATCTTCAAACAAACTTTGACAACAGTTATATGCTCCGCTTCATTTTTTAGTTTTTGGTTCTTTACTTTCCCTCAAATCAGTTAATTTAGCGCGAATACGACTAATTGACACGCCATTAGGAGCTCCTTGAGTAATTTGAATTAATACCTATTCTATAAATAACAGTGTGTCTGCAATAGAAAGAGAAAGAGCCAAACTTTAGACGTGAATCGATAACTGTAAGTTTTCACTTTGTTTTAAATGTTCACAGTCGTTCTTTGAACTTGGGATGTTTGAACTATTGTAGATCGATTTTCTTTGCTACTGTCAAACATAAAATTCATTTAAAACACACAAGCTTCGGAACATTTCATTATCAAAAACACTATTATATTTTGGGGGTGTGTGGGGGCGAAGGGGTGTGTGGGGGCGAAGGGGTGTGTGGGGGCGAACCACAATCTTTCGCCCCCAGCCAACCTCACCTGAACGCGGTGCACCCTGCTAGATAACAAACGAGGCTCTGGCGACCGACCAATGGCGGTATATCCATCCTAAAAGGCGTAACTAAATACAATAGGCCGGTGATGGGCAGCAGCGTCACCGGTGCAACAAGTTACGCCCTGCGATCACCAACCCGCCTGCCCAGCGTGGTGATTATGGGCTGACCCCCTCCATGAGTAAGCAACAGAAGCCACGGCCCCCAGTTCCCGGTAGTCCCGCTATTCCTGGTCATGGTGGCGACCACAGTTACGGCGGGANGGACTGCGATAGGCTGATGATGATTATATTTTAGTAAATTTCGTACTGAAATGCAGTCGGGTTTTTGTGATGTTTTAAGTAATTTATTTTTTCAAGTATTAATTGTCATTGCGCAACTTCGCTTAGCTGAATGTTCCGTGAAAAGTAAGTGCCTAATCTCCAATTTCTAGCCTCTATATTTATAGATGCATTCTTCTCTTCTCCACTAAAAGAATCTTCTGCAGGAGACAAAGAGTAATAGCCCAGTCGAATATTTCCTTTTTATTTCTTTGTTGTTAATCCTATAACAAGACAATAATAAAAATTAGAGTGTCCAATTTTCTATTTAATATATATTATAAATCCTAATTAGATATGAGTACTTCTATTAGACCCTTTGCTTACAGTAAACAGTCATAGTACCTTATGTGAAATATATACTGTATAGTATTTAGCAATAATATAACTATTGTAAATGCATATTGCCTTGTGTCAATCATTTCATTTATTAATAATTAATCTAATTCTGCTTCATGATCATCATATCAACCTATCGCCGTCCACTACTAAACGAAGGTCTTAATGATACCAACAATGATATTTAAAAGTAACTAAATCTTTATAATATAATAACAACAGCATTGCATAAAACACTCGTTCTTACTTAATGTAGAGTAACATTAAAAATTTCAAAAATGGAACGTCAGATCCGCCCATACATTGCGCAGACGCAGCGGCGTTAACAGAAAACATGTCAGCGGCATAATGTAATATTCAGAAAGTGTTACGTGATTTGTGTGACCTTTACTATCTGTCATCGCCCACTCGTCTAATATGAAGTTGCTGACGGTACCATATCCCACTTTTACCATTAGAAAAATCACAAATGCAACATTGAAAATTATATCTTACACCTTTTTGTTAAGGTTTAGTTTTTTTTGTATTTCATGGTAGGTTATATAATTCATGTTTATTTAGCCTCCTTGTGTAAACTTCACGTCTAGCTCACATGTCAACAATCAATTAGGGTGTAATTGCTACATTATACAGAGGCTTTCTATTATATATAGGTAATTTGGCAAGTGGAGGACGGTGATTTAATGTAATTGTGGTTGATATCGTGGAAGCTTCGAAAGTATCATTTAGTGCTTATAAGTATATGTAAATATACACTGTGGAATTTATTTCAGATTTTTAGTCATTACTCTCAAGTAAATATTATTTTCACGGGTGATGTTTACATATATTATGCACTAGATGAGCTGAACGAAATTAGCCTAAAAAAGTAGCATAAATTATTCCTTATACCACTAGCTGTTTACCAGTGAGTCCCGTCAAATCCGTCCAGCCATTTCAGTGATTATCCAAAACACAGAGACAGGTAGACAAAAATTTATAAAATAGATTTCTGATTTCAATTCTGTATGCTTTTATACGCATTTAATAAAAAGATGTTCATTTGAAATTACAAACAGAAACTTTCATTACGAAAAATCTAGTACTGATAGTGAATATGGTCAATTCGATAAGCAGAGGGTGTCTCAACGCAGAGGAGCAGACTAAGGAATAGTCATACAAGGATCAAGTGGCCACTCTGATACAAGATTGTTTCTAAATATATGTGAACTTTTCAAGAGGCGATTGTGCCTTTGAAAAGAGCTACACTGGCTTATTTAATCAGCCTCGCCCATAGACATGTTTAAATGGGGACATAAAGCCAACTCCACTTATACTTATTCGGTAACTTAGCCAACGACTTTTGAGCTTATAATACCCATCAAGAGAAACGTTATTTGAACAATTTTTCTTCACAAATTGTTTTATATTTACATCAGGCGCGTCACAAAGTTAATCATAATCAAGAAAACTGTGTTATTCTCAAAGGTTTCATGACTTTTGTAATAAAATCTCCATCACAGAGAAAAGGTCGTTTACAAAAGAAATTCAGTACATAATAATCGTTTAATGGCGAGCCGAAGTATTCAAGTTCTTATTATTAATATTCGCAGAAGCTAAACGTACTTCAATCATTTATATTTAGACCACCCGCTGACTGATTCATGTTGACGACAATTCGTCACGTCAGCAGCACCGGGTTAAGTGATGTGGGAACACTTGGAATTCCAACCCTCTCTTGCAGGAACAATAAGTGATGCACTTAAGTGCTATGTGGTGCCATGGGTGCATTGCTGATATTACTTTCACTTGAGTTATATGGTAGATTGTACATGTACATGTAAATACAAAAATCGTTTTGCTGAGAAATGGTTATTCATTCACCAAGAACATAATTAATGCTAACAATTTAACGCTGAAGAATTTGTTTGGTTGAACGCGCTATGAGATTAGGAAGGAAGTACTGGTCCGAATTGAAGAATTCTTTAACTGTTAGATAGCCTAGTTATCGGAAGAGGCTATATCATCATACTACGGCCAAAAACAGCGGAGTATCAATGAAATACGTTGCAAAAACAGAGGAACATTTCTCCTTTTAAAAAAAGTAAGAGACAGATAAAGTTACTTTTAAATATATTTATAACTAACTGACCCGAAGTTCGTACCATTTTTTTAAATTTTTTTATTCTTCATTAAGAAAAGCTTGTTTTTATTATTAATGCCCGCTACAGCTTTGTAAAGGTAGTACAGACCGGACTAAAAAAATCACTTTTGGTTTTCTTATAATTATCTTTAATACAAACCTTGTACTGACAATAACAAACTCATAAAAAAGAATTATCTTATTTGGTGCAGTCAATCGGAAGTTATGCGCGTTAAGTGTGTAACTAAATGATACTATTATAATAATGAATGAAATAAATTCAAACGGGCATAAATAACTTGATGTGGGTATATTATGAACCCTTTAATACGACAAAGTAATGATGACATTTAGGTACGGGTTTTATTATCCTAAGGGTGCATTTTTGACATAATTATACGTAAGTCATAAGAAGTTATAAAGTTTATTACAATATGACTTAGTTATTATGAGAGATAAGAACAATAAATAAAATAGATTAAAGAAACATACTAAATAATTATTGTTTGATGTAAAAATTTATGTTTCATTGTTTTACATACCTATTGGTTTTACGCATGTGTAGTCTACTGACTTGATATATAGATTAAAGCATTCAAATTATTGGTTTAAAAAAAGGAATAATATTTTTAAAAACATAAATAGAGATTAAAACCTCCTTTATAAGAGAATCATATGACCAGCAGTGAACTCTCAGACAATTGACGATAATAAATAAAGGAATTAGCTGAAAGGATAACGGCAATAATGTCCGGAACGAAAAAGTAGTTACAGCGAATAAATTGAAGGCCACCGTTTTATCATCAGAATTGCACAATTTTCCAATAAAACGCTTCAAAACACGTTTTCATGTAGGTTATTGTGTTAAAACCATAATTTAAAAAAAAACATAGTCATATATCACTCCTTCAATGTAATATACTTAGGCAACCAACCATTTCCATGCAATAGAGTTTCCACATGTTTGTATTAACAAAATATACCTTATTTAATATAATTTAAGGGCTTATTTCGAAAAGTCTTACTTAATTTTTATTTCGTTTCTTGCATTTTACATTGGGACATAGAAATTTGATGCTATAGATCAGTAAGCGAGGTGTCCTACGATCTAAAATACGTTTGGTTTTTACAGATTGTAATTATTAATTACAGATTATACAGTTTTGCCTTTATATCAGACAGTTATGTCGGACATTCACTTTCATTTAGATATTTCTAGTATCGATTTAAAAGTAACCTGATGGATTTGATTTCTTTTTATGGAATAGGGGCTAACGAGCAGATGTATCACCTGATGGTAAGCGATTACCGCCGCCCACGGACACCCGTAACACCAGAGGGATTGGATTATGGGCCTCCGGTATCTTCATTCATTAGGCGAAACACAGCGCAGGCGCTGATTCACACCGGTTTTTTGTGAGGCCTTGGAGGTAGAATATTGGCAAAGAAACTCATGGCCATTCTTTTTGTAAGTCTGGTATTCAGGTACAATAGTGTTCGTATTACATGAAAGTTAAACTGTATGCAAGTTGTTGCCACCTGAATCACTTTATTGAAATGCATCAAAAGCTAACGCACCAACAAAAAAAAACACTCAGTAACACCGCTGAAGGTTTGAACCTATTAAAAATGGAATTCATTTAAAGTGCACATCTACTTACATCCAGTTGTAAAATCTACTTTTGGAAATAATTTGTGACTGGAACAAGAGGCTAGAGTTGCAGTTGAGCGAACCAAATTAATAGTAAAGGCTAAAGCATCGCTGACTAGGCCCACAAGTCGCCCCAAGCAGTACCCGTTCACGAGTATGACGCACGGACCAGCCATCATCTCCCTCACCAAATCAGGGGGAAAGAAACGATATGCCCCACGACGACAACGCTATTAATGACATTGTAGTGAGCATGATAAGGCATAGATGAGATAAAAATGATATGAAATCTGATAAAAATCGCCACTTATCAAATCACCATAATAATCGTCACGCATTACTTTCAACTAACAATGTTTTGTTAATGATTCAGCCTAATTACAAGCCAAAGTAGTTTGTGTGCATATAATAACACCTTAAGCCCGTGACTGTTTGTCGTTTACATAATCGTTTATCGTATAATAGGCTTTCCTAATAAGGCGTTTTTTTACAGTAAGGAAGGAGTAAAGAAATACATACCTTAAATTTAATTTCCAACCCACGGTTAATACAAATGAAAAAGATAAAGACTGCCTCGTTGGTCTAGCAGTTGGCGTATGCAACTGCTGATACTGAAGTCTCAAGCTCGATTCCCGAGTCAGACCAAATATGTGGATGATCTGCAAATATTTGTTTTTCGGAGTTTGAGTGTTTTCTGTGTATAATATGTATGTATTTACAAAAAAAAGGATATTTGTATATATATCAGTTGTCTAGTAGCCATGGTAACAAGCTTTGCTCAGTTTGGGACTAGATGGCGTTGTGTGTGATAAATGTCCAAAAATATCTATTTATTTTAAAAAAAATATGTATAAACCAAAGTGCATATTATAGGACATTTCCTATAAGATGCACTTTGGTTTATCAAATATTATATTGCGCAGGATGGGAATAAATTAAGTTGTCTATGAAGTGATCTACGTTGAAAACTTAATTTATATCCCAATTGGCTTACAGCAAAACCCACCTTCTGCAGCCTTGGAGAAATACGAGTAAGAAAATTTGGTTTCTGTTATTAAATTACTCAGAGTGCCTCGGAGACAAATTTGTTCATGAATCAAATTCGTTAAAGGCATCTAGATAATTCAGCATCTATTGAATTTTGCCTAGAGTTTCTGTATTTAGGTCTCATTCGGTACACCATATCAGTATTAGATACACCTGTCAGTAATTTAGAGTGTTTTATGTAAATAGGTTGTTTCAACTGTCTGTATTGTACTGATTATCTGGCATAACTTGACACTTGGTTATTACACTCTACCTAAAAGCTACAGTGGCTATCATTTTGTGAGGTTGAGCCGATTCCAAGGCTTACACTATAATCGGTCCAGTGCTGTCTTTTTGAAAAATCTTTTAAGAAAATTTGATATTATCCGGTATTATTTATACGTGGCTAACTATATCACTCGTAATCGATTAAGGATACTGAGCCACTTACTTGATGTAAAGTACGTAAGCTTGACGAAAATTTCTAGAATTAAACTCACTTGTACTCATTTCATGACTGAATTTAAGTCTAGAAAGTATTTTAACAAGTTCCATCAAGTGCCGACAATCGAGAGTAGGTATAAGTTATGAAACAAAAAGTAGCTTGACGTTCGTAGTATGTGAATGTCATGCAATTCACTATTAAATAAAGTTACTCTACGAGTATAATACAGTCATTAAATAATTTTAAATACCTCATAGTCACAGAGCTGATGACTGTCGTGTTTCAAACAATTACTTTATATATTTTATAATGTAGATACAGACCTCCAAAAACGCTATCATATTCATAGAGCTACGTCAGTTATTTTATGTCATTCTGACAACATTGTCAAATTGTCTAGACGGACGGACATTGCCCATTTAACTTTCTAGTCTATGATGCTAGATATTGTTAATTTTATGATGGTACTTAGTGTTCATATTTACTTTAACACAGTTGAGTCAAGTTTGATTTACATTGGTTTCTAACACGGTACACCAGTACTAAACATTTGCTATCACACAAAAAGTTTTTGTGTTTCCTTCTAAATAAATATTTAGATTTATCATCACCATTATCAGCCTTTGATATTTTTTAATGTCTATATGTAGAAGTAAAGAAAGCAAAAAAATTTCGATCGTGAATTCAACCGTGGGAGATCCACGCTTCGCCATGCATGGGCTGGATTGACCGAAGTGATACCACAGCCTCACAGACAACCAGTATGAAACAGCGCCTGTGCTATGTTTCATAGAGTGAGTGAGAATACCGGAGGCCCGGACATCGGTAACACCAGGACGTCACAAGTGCGTTGCCGGCTTTTTCGGGGATGGGGAAGGAGTTGGGGTTTGGACCTCCAGTATCTTGACTCATTCGGTGAAACACGCCGTAAGCGCTGTTGCACACCGGTTTTCTACGAGGCCATGGTATCGCTTCGGTCGAGCCGGCCCATTAATGCTAAAGCGTGACTCTCCCACGGCAAAAATAATCTATATCCTTCATCATGAATTAAATATTTCAAGACAGTTACCGAATTTATAATATTGATATGGAAGTATAGAGATATCGATTATTGAAAGAAATCACACTCATCTTAATTCATTATAAATTTAGTTTAACTATACTCAAAACATCTCCTAACTAGGAACCCCATAACATAGCGAGCTCCTAAATATAAATCTATCTAATTTCGTTTTCACCACGCCAATATTTGACTGTCAATATTCGAAACCCTAAATTTTAAGAGACACCTAAGCACTTATATGCCCCGTAAAGGTGGGTGAAAATTAAAATATCACTAAGAGTTACTTAACTTTCTCTAAGTGGTGCCTTAAAATTAGGGAACGTTGGTGAAAACGGCCATTAGTCTTTGTGTTAATGAAACAGACAATGAATGTTTTGCTTTCATTATCCTGCCATACATTCATATGTTCTTTGCCATGCGTCATTTTATCGTTTAAATCTCGTTTTATTATAGAGCAGACTAAACGGTGAATCCGACTGGTAATCCCGTCGTCAAGATATGAGGATAAGTAAAATTAGCGGACACTAACTTCGGTAAACCCGTAGCGCTACCCCTAACATTCTACTTGCAGAGAAACCACTGTTTTATAGCCATAAAAAGCTTCTTCTTTGAATATGCAATTATCCTTATTTGATACATGACATGAAAAAGCAAAAAATTAATATGGCAATAACGTTTAAGTATGCTCTTTAATATTAATTTATACTAACTGAGCCCCGCGGTGCTACCCGTGTTTGTTGATGTTGGCGAAACTAGTCTAAGAAAAAGTAGCCTAACTCACTCCTTATATAATCAGCTATCTACCAGTCATTCAGAAAAAAATTGAAAAAATCTTATTTTAGTATATGTACCGTGTATACATGTACATATGCATTTAGTAAAGCCGTTTATTTTAATATTACAAACAGACTCTCTAATTCTATTTATTTGAATTGATTAATACAATAATTTTAAGGTTAATAAAATAGATTGAATAATCTATGCGTTTTTGTTACTATTTTATTTTAGTATGTTAGGCAAACAAACAGAATAATAATCAGAACAATAACATACAAGTAATTTAGACATAATCCAAATCAGTTTTCACAAATTAATTTTATATTTAGCGAAAACACAAAATAATTGTAATTTATATAGTAAGAAATGCATGCAGTGTCATGATCTCGTTTATCGACTCCAATAAGCAGAGCTATGTTCTAACGAAACATTAACAACTTTACTATTAAAGCATTTTAAAGTTATGGTAAGTTTTATCACGGAGAAATTCATAAATAAAATTCGAAAATATTACGCTACATTTTTTAACGCTAGCTTGTACAGAGAATAATACACTAAAATCTACTATTCATCCACATTTGACAATCCAACGACATACATTAATATGAATAGTCAGCATCCACACGTTTATAAATGTCTTACAATGCATGTGAACACGAAACTTCTTTATCGGGCCAGCTATCGTCTGGTCACTGCACTGATAAAATCTGCTCCGAGCTCCCGTCACAACTTGCGCAACCCAACCACAACGAATCGTAGGTACGACTCACAATTTAAAAATGTACCTATCAATTGCTATTTAGGGTGACGTTTTGAATATTAAATTGGAATGTTATCAAAGAAATATCTATGTTAATACTTGATAGCTATGATATGCAAAAAAATGTTTGCACTGAAGAATTAACATAAAGTTTAAGTGGTTATCGTTCCATATAGTTCGTACAATGTTGTTCGCAGTGAATGGCAAGGAGCGCTAAAATGTAACTTTTTCCGTCCATGCCTCTTCCTTCTCTATCACAGTAAGAGAAATATCGTGATTATTACAATGGGTTAAATTATTAAATAATTATGTTCCTGCATACCTTCGATATATCTTTGGTTATATCAAGAAAATGCCAAAGAAGCGCTTACAGCTTTTTATTGACTGAAGAGAAATGAATACGGCCAATTAACTAACTCTGTGATATTCTGCTTTTCTCCACGAAATGATAATATCTTAAACAATGTTACAACTGTAAAAAATGTTAAAAGTAATAAAAAAATATTGACACAATAAACCAGTTCCATTTTATATATCGCGTTTGAACGCAATAATCCTTTGATAGACAAATATGTACCCTTGCTGTCTACGGGTAGTTTCACTGGCATCCTGTTTAACCATTATTATTCACACATACAATTCAGAACTATTCAACCTTCGGTATTGTATTAATGTTGATAAACTAGTTAATCGTAATTTTAACAGTATGAGATTTTTCATCAAATAAGTTCTTTAAGTGTATAGAGAGACAAAGGCAGTTGGTGGTGCCTACCACCGTCAATGAATACGTGCTGCTCTAGTTACCAAGTGTTGGACTGACTGCTGTGTCCTGCTTTCCCAGAATAAGGGAGAGAAAGAAGATTTCCATTAAAAGAAAGAAAGGGTATGATGATTAAGACGATCTTCAAGAACTTATATCGTATTAGATTATTATAAATACAATCAAAACTTATTTGACAAGCCTCGTTGATAACGTTTTGTAAAAAAATATAATAACATTCAGTCAGTAAAGATTAATTCATACTGAATAGCAACAAATTAAAACTCTCAGGCACCCATATCCTGCTGGGCCTATTAATGGATGCTGTGTTAATATGAATGGAGATGTATTAACTAAGGGTAGGTTACTGTGTGCGGACGAACGAGAATCAATATTTTTAGTTAAATTATTTGTAACATAATTTTATTATTACAATTAATTGAATGACTAGCCACATATACACTTACATCTTGCATCACATTTTTAGTAAATGTTATCTCTAATGAAAGTTGTTCTCAACTTGAGAACCCCGGAGAAGATCCAAACAAAACATATACAAAATATTTTGATTCTTACCAACTTCATAACTCTTTCCTAAAACCATTTAAACAATTGCGCCCAGTTTCTTATGTTAGCGGTTTTGCCACCTTGATGTTAACTGAGGAGAAATGTCTAGGGTATTCAGCCCTCCATTGTACAATATAATTGGTGTTTAATAATTAAATAAAATTTCATACTTAACGAACTTATTACCGCAAAAGCAATTCCAATAGTTTAGGCAAACAACAACCCATAATGTCCCACTGCTGGGCTCGGGTCTCCTCTCAGGAGAGGGTTAAGGCCATACGTCCCCACGCTGGCCAAGTACGGGTTGGGGACTGGCAAGAATACGTTGTGGCTACGTAAATCTTGCCGTTGGATGTTTTTAAGCTGCCCGAAGGCCTCCAACTAAGCTTCACGACTGTTATCGTATGATAACAACCGGGACCGACTGCTTAACGTGACCTCCGAATCACGGAGACGCTCATGGTAACATGCCACCAGCGGTCACCCATCCAGGTACTGACCGCGCCATCGTTGCTTACCCTCGATGATTGTTTCTAATCACCGAGTGCAACTGGGCTATGAGCGCCACTTTGGGCATTCAAACATATTTATTAAAAGACGATTAGAAACCACTAGTAGTGCAATTTCATATTTCTGCAAATGAATGTTTTTTAAAAGTACAATTACACTTCCTCCTGTGTTTGTGCATTTTTCGGTGTGTGCGTATGTGCAACGTAAGCTTGAGTATCGTCACTTTTGTTGCTAGTGGGTATAGCCTTGTATATGTTGGTGTGTGTTAAAAACATCTGTCACTGTACCTGTCATATCACACTACGTATCTGTCAGCTGTCATCCACACCCACGGCGAAAGAATTTACTGATTACGGATGGCTTAGATTTATCATTCGGATATGGACAAGGAAAAAAACTGTACTGTAGTGTAACTAACTTAAAACCTATTGTTTTCTTTTTAATATATTTCATATTACATATATTAATATTTTTTGTTCACACAAAAATCATTCTGTGGTTGGAGAATTTGCATTCTATAGCAACTAAGTATATAGATTAAGTTTTAGGCAAGGTATACCTTCATTGACAAAATTTGCAAAAAATAGATTGTTTAAATAATTGAAAGCGATAATTAATTTCAAAATTATTAAGGTAAACGAATTTACTATACTCTGTAAATAATTCATTACTAAAAAATAAATTTTAATTATGTATACTACAACATATCACAGAACGCTATACAGAACCAAACTCTGCATAGCGTGATTTATAATATTTACAAATTAAAATAAAATATACTACATTTCATTCGAATTCATAGGCATATTCATAGTCATTCATGTTGAAGTACTTTGATGTAAAGATTATTAAAACCTCCATTGGCTCACCTTCATCACTATAAGTCATGAAAATTTAATGTAATTGTAATACCAGATTCATTGTAATACATGATTTGCACAATTACATAGGCCATGTTCAAGTTTACAATTGGTACTGAGTATTTTCAGTACTTGCTATACAATAAATACTTACAATAAAAACCTTAAATCTTAAAAAAATACAACAGTAATCTACAAAAAGGATAAAACAGTATACATATCGAACTATTGAAAAACTTTGTTGAGTAGAAATTTAAAGTATAAGTGATTCAAAACTCACAAAGATATCCAAATGTTACAGAATTACATTATATACGTACGTCATAGTAAATATCTTCAGACGTCAGATTAGAATATCAGTTTTTTATCATTTATCAATAAGATCTTCAGGGTAATCACCCGTTTATCGCAACTTAGTCAACTCAGGAAAGGAATGGATTCAAACATTAAATGTACCTAACATTAATTGTTCGTACTTTTATAAGACTTATAAAGGACTTCGAAGTCACAGTGGGTGCGAAGACCTCCTGCTGTTGGTTTAAAATAAACAAATTTGCAGATCTTGCTAAACCATGGCTCGATCTACTTTTAGAAATCATTTAGTGCTAAAATTATTGTTAGATAATTATTGTATCATCTATAGAAGATTTAAAGCGTAATAAGTTGCAAGAACTAATTCTAATTTATTATTAAGGAATTCTATATAATAAATAATAATACGTTTTACTGTATTCACAATTGAAAATTACCTGATTTGGGATCGGTCATGAGTCATTAAGGAAACGTGTTAAGAACTTAATACGAGTATTTACCTGACTTTGAAAGAAGTAGGGTTATGTTTTTATGGTATATGTATGTACGTGTGTATATTTATTTGGTACGCTCTAGAGCCAAGACGGCTTGTGGTATTTTTATGTGATTTGTATCAATAGATTTGTCTTAGTCGTGAGAGTGACACTGGGTACAAAAACTTTCTTTTTTTTATGAGTTGCAAAAAAACATGAATTTAATAAAGATGGCAGATATTGCAAGGTCTGGTATTATTGAATAATTGTTACTTGTGTACTGAGTATATTAGTGTATATACAATAAAAGTAAAATACAATGAAAAAAAATTTTTTTGAACCATATAGGTGCATTGCCTTAGCTACATATTAACGGCCCAAGTGTCGCAATCGTGCAGCTAAAACAGTTGCATGATCGTATCGCTTTGTTGCGAGGCTTAAGTATGTTCACAATGTGCATGTCGGTCGACTTTCGCAAACGAAACAATATAATCGTTGATGGCAAACACGAATAATTATGCCTTATTAGTTCATTCAGACAGTTTTCCAGTTCAAATGATACAAATATGAATAGGGGTCTGTTGGTTTGAAGTGTGGCTGTCAAAGTTATATTAATTTGAGATTTTTGAAGGCAAGGTTTTCTTTTTTTTAAGTTAGTGTTTTGTTTAATTATTTTTCAAAAAGTATTCGTTTATGCGGAGTCTACACTCTTTGTTGCAGGAAATCCTTCACAAAATTATTGAGGTCTTAACAAAATTATTACTAACTATGTATTTGTAACATTTACCTGAAGAACTATTTATCATTTATGAAAAATATTCCTTAATTATATCTTATATCGTTTGAGGAAGTACCGAGGCTTTGAAAAGAAGATAAAGAAGTTAAGGATCCATGGAGGTCACTTCTTAAGTTAAAATTTCGGGGCATATTTACCTAATCACAAGTTGAGAACCACTGGTTTTCTTTGTGTTGTTGTAGAGTATTGTGTAGATAATTTATTATCTTAAAGATATTATAAATTAAAATTTTGAATTGCTGTGTTGTAATATTGACAATTATTACCGTGACCGCCTCAGTAACCTATTTCACACCATTATATAAAATTATAGGTATTATGTTTATATTTTATGCAAGACTACAAATAATAAGATCTCTGGTACAGTCAAAATCAAAACAAAATGTAGATTTTCGAAAAAAATTAGCATATGTATGGAACAAACCCAACCCCCCCTTACACCCACCACTAGCTCCTGCACACCAGGATCAACAGCAGTGACCCACGAACACACCGAGTAATGAAACTCGGGAAGTCCCAGGAAAACAAAAACTCGTCTTGGAACCCACAACGAAATTATCCAGAAGAAAGCTGGAGGAGTTGGAAATATAATAAGTCCACTTCTCTCTTAGCAAAGCGGGAGACAAAATGAAGTCAAAATAGGCAGAAAATACCAATAATTAAATGAGCTGTGTATGTTAATAAACTTGAAGCAAACCCTACACGAACACGTCTAGGCAGCGTGGCACATTAGGCCCAAATCTCCTTACTGTGAAGAGACCTATGTCCATCTAACTATTAAGGGCTTTTGACGATGAATTCGATGTAGGTATACTACATAGGTATACCGAAGGACAGGCGTACTTAACCGATGCACACGGTGTATTCTTAGAAAAATATGTTTTCATGATATTCTGATAAATATTCAACCGGTACTTGTTACATTACTGTTTTCATTTGAGTTTTTAACTGACTTATAAAAAGGAGGGTGTTCTCAATTTGATTGTATGTGTTTGTGTGTTATTGTTTCCTTATAACTTCTTATAGTACTACTCCACTCTAGTACTCTACTACTACCACTCTAGTAACTCCCTATCTTTAGGGTAATTTTAAATTAATTACAAAATCTTTACTAGATCACTTCCTGATCTGTGTCTGTGGTACCTTGATGTCAAAAAAAATAAGCTGTTAATTGCTCTGCGCAATCTAAGTTAGGGCAGTTATTTTGTAATTTAGGTATATCACTACATATTATTAACACAAAGTCCTTTGCGCATCTGTCTGTTCGCGATAAACTCAAAACGTACAGATTTTAATGCGGTTTTTACTGTTATATAGAGTAAAATTTTAGATTTAAACAAATTAACGATATTTATTGAAGACGTCGGCAAAGAGCCGTACGTCTCAGAGAAACTTAAATGATGTTTTTCGCAATGAACTCGTGAGAAGCTGGGGCGGATTGCTAGTGTTGTTATATGTAACATTTTAAATTGAAATTAAATTTAAAATTTGAAAAGTTTTGACTGAACTAAATTTAATTATTACACCAAAAATAATGCCTTCAAAAATAATTCTTCCATTAGTCGCTAGTTATTAGCAATATTGAAGTCGTGGGTTCGATTCCCACCCAAGACAAATATTGTACAATGACCACCATAAATATTGTACGTTGTTTCGTGTAATTTATATATAACTAGCTTTTACTTGAGTTTCGCCTGCATATATGGCAGTTGTCACAGTAAAAGGAATCCAATGTCCTTTAAAGTATCTCCAAGGCAAATTTCATTGAAATCAGTGCAGCTATTTAGCCGTGAAAGCATAACAGACAGATATAACTATTATCAAATTCTATAATATTAGTAAGTAAGTAAATATAGAGCATGGAAACCTATGTACATATCTAGAAATACACTAATATGTTTATGTGGCAATTTACGCACCTGGTTAGCGGGAATGGACTATGTGTATTTAGGCGGAGTAAAAACATTTAAAACCATTTAGCAAAAAACGTTCCGGCATAGTTGTTATGTATAAAAACACAAATAACATGTCTTCGTTCCCCGGTAATTAAAAATGTCGGCTGAATTAATAAGAGATGGAGCAATTAAAAAGAAATAGCTGTAGTAACTGATAATTACATGTGTATTAGATACAGCGTTGTTCGCTCGATAAGTTAGTACACGCTAGTTTAACATATGACAGGAACAGGAATATGTAGAGACAATATACTTCCTACATACAGTAATTTTGTATCGCCGATGGTAAAATAGTATTTATAATTTTTGTAGTCTATAGTAATACATGGTACAAATCATTTTATGCATGCGGAGTTTACCTATAAGTAATTGTAACACTATTGCTATTTTCCTCTTGATGTGCTTTTTTTACGTTGTTATTATGCTGTGTATACAATTGTTGGTAAACCAATAAAAAAAAAAAACATCGCGGGCTCAACTTTCCCAACTAAAACAATAATTTTAATAAAATAAATAAAATTTAAAATTGACACTTTCCTATCCGCATGTAGCGAATAAATAGTTCAAATATGAAGATTCCTACCAGTTTCTCATTCAACAATAATAATATATCGAAGTCCTTTTCATTGTTTAGTGTTCTTATAAGGTGAGCAAAAATTGTAGCCATTATTGTTACCTTAGATTGTATCACGCTGTATAACGTGTTAAATGTCGCTGCATAAAAGAATATTGTGATCGGATCATCGAGCGCCGGTCGGCAATCATCGTCATGTTCGGTGCCGGCGTTGAGCGCGTTTTGGTAGGGGAGTAGATTCACATGAATGTCAATGACTACCCTCTTTCATTTATAAATAATTGTGCATATCCCTGTTGAGTTCTAGAATGTGGGAGAGCCACGCTTCGGCATGCACGGGCCGGCTCGACCGGAGTGATACCACGGCCTCACAGAAAACCGGTGTGAAACAGCGCTTACGCTGTGTTTCATCGAGTGAGTGAGGATACCGGAGGCCCATACCCCAATCCAACGCCCCCTATCCCCCTCACCACCCCCCTTCCCCCCAGGCCGCCATAGTGTGGGTCACCATGCTGCATTGTTCTTTTTCGCATTGAGGATGGTGACCACCACTCTTGGATTCTGCTCTTGCTTTCCATCAGGCAGGGCAGAGTCATTTTAGCAGCTTAAATACAAAAAAAAAAAATGTTGGTTATATTATTTTATTTTTTTTCAATTGAAACAAAACATTTGATATGATGAAGTATTTGAGAATGCTGGTTCATTTTACGTGTGTAGTTTATATTGTTTCAATAAATAAAGAATCTGTTTTATTTTTTATTATGTTTTATTGTTCATCCGTAAGTCCTCGTAGAAAACGTATGTTTTAATAAAAATTGTATTGTAATTGCTTTTAAATATTGTACCACATGTTGTTTTATCTTAGATCATAGATTTTTAGCCTGGGGAAACCATACTATGGTATAGAACAGTTGGGAAGTTGTAAATATTTTAATCGGCACAAAAATGTCTATACACGTTGCAGAATTCCGCAGGACACGACTTCGTAGTTCGGCGAATTGTTCAAAGAGGTCACCACATATTTTTGCTCTTTGCCCCACTATGCTCTAAGAAAATAGTATTTCATCAATTTTGACTAACAATTACCAAAGTTACACGTTGCTGCCCCACAGTGCTAATCCAAAAACGAAACAACACGTGATCACGCACGCTAATCACAAAATGACTTCCATCTTACAATGATTCAGTGGAATAGACGCGTGTAATACTGACCGTAATCCACGGCTATCTTTAATTAATCAATCACTTTACTTTGTCCTGTCGTCGTTGACTTCAAGGCCATCGTTAGTTTATTTTAAGTCATCCTACTGAGACCGGTTGACCAATCCTATACAGCATCGTACTAAACTTTGAGTGACTTTACTTGAGTAATGACAATAATTGCCATTTCTTTCTGGGGAAGACTATTTTATAATTAGCAAAGATAATATAAATAAAAATTTTTGCAAATCGAAAATTTTATCTTTTACAATTTGCATCTCGGTCGATTCAAAACGTTTTTTTTTCAAATCACAATCTGAATAGCTTTAACGGTTATTTTATTTATTTTACATTTTGGCATCATTAATTTGGCATGGCATCATTTGGTAATTTAAAAGGAATCATTCAAGTTATTTTTTCCATTTTGGCATCAAACTTTTTAAAAATTAAATCAATTAGTAATCGATTCTAACTGAAATAATCTATCAATGTACAACTATAGTGCATAAAGTTTTAAAATAAAACAAAGAGTCAATGGGTTACAATATTGTCGATCTGGAAATTATTAAACTAAATATGCAAGAATATTTTTAGTCATATCCTTAATCATTATACTATCATAAAATATCCTTCATGGCGACAAGGTAGGTTTTAGGAGGCCAATGATCCAAATAGTACAACGTAATAAGATCTTCGGTAATTGTGTTTCAATAGAATGATTTATGTTGAAGCAATAAATTAACATTAGACTTGCACACGTGGATGGTGTAAGAGCCGATTTAACAAGCAAACTAAGCAGGGCAACAACAGACAAATTCGCCAGCATAATATCACACACAATCTTCTTTTTAAGAGAAGATATACATGTCTATACTACTAAAGGTTGTGTTAAGGATGACCATAAATCATCACCAACAGAAGCTTCATTGTCGCTTTGATCTGTACATCGACTAAAACGGCCAATTTTAAAGAAGAGCGTGACAAAAATGACATGGAGATAATACGTGCTTCTGTTTATCTCATTTCCACAAGCATGTTTATACAAAAAAGACGTTTGAGCAAAAAGTTCTTGATAAGCATAGCTACTCATGTTAATAATAGGCACATTAGATTTCTTAATATTCACCGCCATACTATATAGTTAGTGTCCATTAATTTAAGTGTCTTCAAACAGAGCAGGTTCTGTTCGCAATGGTACTTTGTTGAATTGTTTTAAATATACAGCTAGATACAGTTTTATTCTGGATACAAGAAACGTGGTCAATTCTGTCTTTTCTTATAAAAATATCGGTGATTAAGTTCAGAACACGAATAGCCATAAAATTCATTAATTTATTTTAAAATTAGAATATAATTATACCTATTTCATAAAAAATCATTTTCGTTAAATCTTTTCATGAAATGAAACGTAGATATTCTGATCTTGTTTCAAGACTTAATATAGTTCTTATATAACATTTTTATTTGGAACTTCATTCATATTTCTTCAAAACTATAGAGGCGCCCGCAGTTGGCCAGCGTGGGGACGTATGGCCTTAACCCTCTCTTGAATGGAGAACCGAGCCCAGCAGTGGGACGTTATAGGTTGTTGATAATAGAAGCGCTATTTATAAGATAAAAATATCACCAGTTGAGAACTCCAATATAACTGCTTTAACACAAATAAATTTGAATTAGTTTAGAACCCCTAGGAACTGCTATTTACCTCAAATTTCAAGGTCGACTACGACCCAGTACTTCCCTCCCATAGAAGACCAACAACCATCCATGCTGTCGTGATTCGACGGTGGGTGCGAGACCGAGGCCCCAATAATGCAGAAAAATCTCAATAGGCCGCCATATTGTGGGCCACTATGCTTCATTCCTGCGTTGTCTGCATTCGCAATAAGTACCACCACTCTTGCACTCTGCTCATGCTTTCCATCAGGCAGAGTTTAGGCATTTTAGAAGGCTGATACATAAAAAAACCTCGTTTGAAATTGACATCTGACAAAGTGACAGTTAATTTCAAAATAAATTCGCAATTCCCCTTAATTTCTAAGATCACAATCGAAGCACGCAGCTGCTTGATCATTATCAGTTCTCGTTGAATGGACAAAACAGAACGACAAGGCCCGCCACAAATGCTATCCTGCCATCTACTACTACTATAAATATAGCTAGACTATTCATAAATCGACTTGAAATTGTCATAAGTTGGAGCACGGGACCCAATATAGTTTCCGTGCTTTATCCAGTCGCTGCCTAGGTGAAGCACGGGTTGGTTTTCCCATAGATACCCAAGTAAAATGTTCAAAAATATGTATGACATGCACGTGTACTATGTCATTTCTAATTTGTCCTTTAATAATTTCTTAATTGTTTTTCATCTAAATGACCTAAAATTAAAACAAAAACACAAGGCAAGAACAAAAACTTAAAATGTTTCATGAAGAAATATTCAAGATTTTGCCTCTGAAATTCGTTGTATTGTTAAAAATATGCTATTGAAATTAGAAACACTGCGTCGTTTAGAGTACCTAGCCTTATGATATCAAAACATCATCCTGGTTATCAATAGTACTCAGAAATATATCAGATATTACAATATCAAAAACCGATGTCAAATCTTGGAAAAACATGTGGTATATGTAATGACATTCAATCGAGAGGAATCAGCTTGCTTTACAGATTACCTATAGTTTACATCATATCGTAGTGACGTCATTATCGCAGGTGATTTCCAATACGAAGAAAATAAATTAAACATGTATTGTTTTTGATATCTATCGATAACTATAAGATTTTCCTTGTCTTTTTTTTTGTTTCATACAAATGCATCAGATTTGTTATATATACCTATATATAACAAGTGCATTTAAACATAAATGATGACCGTTAATGTTAAAAAATTGGTAATTTATTTATTTTAGTATATATCCTAGAAAATTGGTAATGTTAAATAGAATAAAAGTAATATATTTTTTAATAAAAGAAAGTGAAATAATCTTTAATAAAGATACACCAAAATGGTCTAAAAGTTAATAGTTAACACTAAAAAGTAAAACGACTGAAAATAAACAGGAAAAACAGAAAAAAATGCATACAAGTACGTTACGGCTGTATTATCTCAAATATCTACATGTGATAATGCAAAGGGATTAAGATAATAAATTATCGGTTATCAGAAATAATCTAAAAATATTCATAGCACCAATGTTATATTAGTTTTAAAGTAGGAAAACGATTTAAGGTACCTACTCTACATACTAATTGTAATTCACAAAACATCGGTTTCTCTTTCATCTCATGTTTATTTAAGACTGCTAGTCATCCATTTATAAAACAAACAGTCAAGTGGAACATCTTGACTGACCTTTTAATCCGTGAATACGGCCATGTTTTGCTTCAATTCAATGTTATTTTAACTAATCTACAAACGCTATTAGCGTAAGCAACTCTGCGGTAGGTCTTCTTCGATAGACTTCACGGTGATCGCTACAAGGATTGACAGCCAGACGATGCACAATGCGACGGCCATTAAACGAATGTCCTATTATCTCATAATAGTTCGGGTTACGCTGGGTTACAGAGAATGCACCGCTTTAAGATAAATTGATTTGGATTAGGAACGCAGCCATAACTGATGCAGGACGTTCCGGGACTCCACGCCATGTTTGTAGTATTCAAATTTGGAACGCATTGATTCGAATGGGACCGATGATTCTAATTTCGAATTGTAGTGTGAACCAAAATTGATACTCATAGCTGCCAAAGTTCACGTAGTACAATTCGTAATTTATTTGAATTAGGGCTGTGTATTGGAGAACACAAATTGTATATAAATTTTACATGAAATGGTTTATATAAAAATTTGTACATAAGGCGACTTTGTACAGGCCTTTCTTTTACATCTAATATAATAGTTTTCCACAATACATATGTGAGTAAAACATATTTATTTATCTTCATTGAAAGTGAATCTTACTTATGTTTTGTAGGGATTTGATCATATATTTGCTTATAGATGTATAACTTTAGCCAACACTGTGCTATATTATGTTATTCGCATCGTGCGTGAAACTCATTGGGACCGAGGATCGACTATTGACTAATGTCAACCCGATAATATTTAAACAACATTATATTTGAATAAATATCGCTATGTTTATATTGGAGACTGACAGTCATACAAATATTTTTTTACTTTAAAATACAAATATTATCACACCTTCGCGTAAAATTTAAATATTTAAAAAATACTGGTAAGGTTTAATTTCTTTTATACTTAACCAGTTTTTGGCCACGGCTCCGCCTTTGTGTATGTTGATTCTCGCGGTAAAAAGTGGCCTATGTAATTTCTTAAGAAATAAACTATTTTCATGCAAATGTAACAGATAGACACTTTCTTATTTATGATATTTGTATGGACAGTTTATGTATGAAAATAAGGATGAATATGATGAATGAGAGAATTTGATATGCTTCGACTGGAATAATACCATGGTTTATGGTAATGGTTAAACAGTAAATAGTTTTAAGAAAATGGTTCATGAATTTTATACGTCATAAACGAGTCAGTCAATGAGAGATATATATATATATATATATATATATATATATATATATATATATAATGCAATATTAGTTTATTTGAGTAGTTACAAGTTATTAGCATGTATGTATGTATATGTTGGTTGTATGTGTAAATAGATTACATTCTATGAAATTGGTATTATATTAAATTAGGAATTATATAAAATTATAATTTTTCAAAACTCATTGCACCGTCAACTACTGCCTTTCCGATACTTTTTAATCCATCCTAAGGTTGCCTGGAAGAGATTGCTTTCGGCAATAAGGCCGCCCTTTGTACATTATACATTTGTCATTTTCTGTACTTTTTTTTATATCTGTATTACGGTGTACTAATAAAGAGTTTTCTATCTATCTATCTATACCAACCTACCTTGTTTTTTATTAAGTGAAAGATGTTGCCAGTGGCCCAAAAAGCTTCCTGCAACAAGGAACGCGGCAACCACTAGCACGGACTAACAACCACAGAATGTATTATTTATACAAAAATGTATTAAAAATTAAGTTTATTTTGAAAATAGCCAAGCCATCAATCAATTCAATAAAAAAAATTCGTTTGTACTTATGTACACGCGTTAGAAGTTATACTCCTCTGGCATAACAAGATAAAAATTTTAAAAAACTAAAATGTTGACTATAGCTAACTTCAGGGTGTCGGTTTTTCGTTATCGTAAAAATTTACTCTCATCATTTTTCCCTAACGCGCCAAAAGAAGCATAACTTCAAAAAGTTTGATCTGGTTGTCAGATGGACTGGACTGCGACAGGCTGATGATGATGATGATGATGGTTTAAGTTGATGTTCACCGTCTCTTAGACTGTATAATATTTACAAGTAAAGTCTGCTTGCTTACTTAACATACCTGTATAATTTTATACATTGTGGTGCCGATTCTAATCCAACACAAATGTGTGATTAATAAAAGCATATTTCCTGTGCCTGAGTGTGGTCTATTTTATTTTATTTATTCATTTTTTAACTGCATTGGTATGTTTATCGGTGGTCTGGTTATTGTAGTAAATAGACAGTGACCACAGTTACCAACAGCAGCAACAACAACCAGATCAACATGAGCGTCAGAAAGTTCTACATATATACGTAGGTAGTTAAAATACAACAGCTATCAGATGCTTAATTTAAGCAAACGATAAATATGAATCTTATTTTATTAAAAAAGTTGTCTTAAGGTTTGAATTAGTTTAGTCGGACTCACGCACCGAGGGTTCCGTATAAACCTGTATATGATAGTATATAAAGTTTATATATTACTGTGTGTTTATATTTATTTGTATTTTTATGTATATGTGTAACTTCACGTATAAATATTTTTTTCCCACCATAATGCATCTACCCCACAAAATTTTTACACCACCCAAAGGTTGGCTGGCAGAGAATGCTTTGGGTATTAAGCCCGCCGTTGTACATATTGTACATATGTGCATAAAGTTTTAAAATATATAAATATGATATAGCTATGCAAGCAATTTATGTTTTTCGCAAGTTTTCCTTTATTTGTGCTATAAAATATTTTTTTCGTACTAAATTTCAAGATTCTGAGTTCACGGAAAGTACCCTATAGCATTTGATTGCCTTGCGAGTGTCGAAAATTCGTAGCATAAACGGCTGTATCTCTGAGTCTGAGGGCTCCAAGGGACAGTAGCTCTGAGTTTATGATATGATTTTCAGCTTGATACCGTCCCGCATTTCTGAGAAGAAGGATCTTGACAGGCAGACATACAACAAAGTGATCTTACAAGGGTTCCGTTTGTTCCTTTTTAGGTATGGAACCCTAAAAGTATATTGCTTGTCTCTATCTAGTTTGCACTAATACCTGTATTGTTAGCATGTCATTCATAACTCGAATGATAACATCGGACTCTTATTTTCAACTTTCTTTCTACCTATTAAGTAATAACTAAATATTGACTCGTGTTTAATAGCTATCTACGATTACATCGGAGAAAGTGGCGTAATTAGAAATCAAACAAGCACTAAAAATGACAATTACGTAATATTTTAATCATGCAAGTTATTTCTTTTATTTTTGGAGTCGATTGGTCTTTAAATCATTATCTAATATATAAAACTAGCTTTTGGTCCGCGGCTGCGCTCGGAAGGAATTTCCTCCCCTATTTTACCCCCTTAGAAGTGGCATTTCGAAAATTCCTTGTGGTCACTCACGTTATGTATAGAACCTACATGAAAAATTTCAGGATTCTAGGTTCAGTGTTTTGGGTTGCGCGTTGATTTCTGGGTATCTTAGTCAGTCACCTTCCTCTTTTTATATATAGTATAGATTCTTTCTCGTGTCGCGATGTTTGTTGCCAAACTCCTCCGAAACGGCTGGACCGGTTTTTGTGAAACTGTCGAGCATATCGGGTAGGTCTGAGTATCGGCCAATATCTATTTTTTATACCCCAAAAAAATAAGGGTGACGTATCCCTAATTTTGTTTTATATTTATGCCCAAAAAACGTCAGCTAATATGTATATATAAATCTTCTTTGCGTGTGTTTGTGGCTAAACGGCTAAACAGATTTTAATGATATTTTTTTAGTGTATATTCCTCAGCATTCGAGAATGGTTTATATTTAAAATAAGATAAAAATTTAATCGATTCAAGTGAAGTGCTATCGCGGGTCCATCTAGTATTTTATATTCCTTTAATAATACTAATAATTAACATATGATAATTAAGTGATTACCAGAACATCTCTATTTCCATCCCTATCTCGATTTCTCCATATAAATTAGTAGGCACGTATAAAAAGTCGGTAATATAAGTCCACTTGTGTAAAGGGACGAAGTTATATCTATTGACTAGTTCATCATCATCATCATCATCAACAACCCATAATGTCCCACTGCTGGGCTCGGGTCTCCTCTCAGGAGAGGGTTAAGGCCATACGTCCCCACGCTGGCCAAGTGCGGGTTGGGGACTGATTGACTAGTTAAAGTTAAATGTACTAATTTTGAAATATTCCTTTTTGGGACTCATAATGTAAGTCCCAGTTAGTTTTGTCTTTGGCAATGCAAGATAGGCTCCAAACACGTGAATCAAGGCAAATGAATAGACTGTAATATACTTAAAAAAATAGTCCTATATAAGCTCCGCGATATTACCCGCGATACAACAACAGCCATGGGTGGCAGCGCGGCAAACCACTCTAAAAAACATACTAGCTTAAGTTACTCGTCTACATCGTCAGTTATCTTCCAGTGAAAGTCCCGTCAAAATCGGTCCAGCCGTTTAAGAGATTAGCCGGATCTAATAGACAGAAATAAAATAAAAAAAAAATGCCGTATTTCATATTCATTTAGACTATAGCTGTTAATTTGAAATTTAAAACAGAGACTTCAGTTTTATTCATTTCTATTGATAATAATCTTCCAATGTGGTGCAAAATTCCAGTCTTAACATTAAGAGAATTCAAAGAACTTTAATTCATAACATACTGATGAAGACCGGGTGGCCAACAGATGTGGAGACTGATGGTGACTGGAAGATAAACAGTACTTAACACTAAGCCGATCAATGGACGCATTCATACGAGTTGATATCTAGCTTCCATGCACTGTGGAACAGTACTGGGAAATAGAGTATCGGATTCTGTGCGCTCATGTCCAGATACGAGATAGTCAGTGGAACATTTTGTTTTACAAGTGTCTTCTACATCAATGTAATGCATGGTTTATAGGTAATATCTACTGTAGGTTTATCCTTTATTTATGAGTTTTTTTTTATGAACCTGTAAAATTTAATATTTAATCTTTGCATCTGCGTAATTATATTTTTATATTAGTTGACGGTTGACCCGCTATTGTCACGCAAAATATGCCTCGTGACATTGAGACCGTCTTTGTACAATATATATTTGCATTAATTTTTTATATGAATATACAAACCGATTTTTTAAATCTATAGAAAGCTAGATTATTATCGAGTAATTTTTACCGTAACAATCGACAAGCAAGCAAGCAGGATGAGCCGCGGCGTAACCTAGTAAAATTAAAAAAAAAAACATTTACAATCGGCATTTGTGCATTTTAACACTCTAGTAAAAATATAAAAAGTGATCTAACTTATTAAAAAAACTATAAATACTAACTTTTAAAAAATTACCCTTTCAAGGCAATGCTCTTTGTATGATTAACGATCTAAAAAAACTCAAAAATACTAACATTCGTAATAAAAATATAAAACCAATTATCGAACACGTTGTTAATCATCACAATCTTGGTACCGAGCGACCGTTAAAGGATCATCCATACTATCAATTTAAAAGTATAAAAGAAACATGATTTCTATCATTCTTATCTTGTCTAAAGACACCACCCCAATACGTACAATGACATAGATAAAAGTGCAAAAGTAAACAAGAAAGCAGAAGCGTCATTAAAGCGACACGGCATGGGTAAAAATGAATCCTGGTAGGGGACATTCGAACAAAGGTACAGGCCAACCCGTGGGAACATTTACGGGCTAAAGGAAATTTGCATCAGCGCCTCGTACCAAGAGAGCGACGGCGATGAATACATTTAGTATTGTTGTTATTTTGAAGATGGTAATGAAACGGAAATATTTGCTATTGTTGTTATTGTTCGGAGTTATTTAGTGGTTAGTGGCTGAACGGGTTTTTTAAAGAGCTCCGTTTGATATTTACGATCGGTGGAAAGGGAGGTTGAATTCATTTTCGATTATTCGCTCAGCGTGTTAATTAAAGAAATGTTCGGTAGTACTGGCAGTTGATTTAGCCTCAAGGTTTTATGTCTTGATATACCAACTTCAATTATGTCATTAATATAAAATTGTATCTTTAGGTACTTATACAAGCATTTGCTTTTAGTCATTAAGTTCCCTTAAGGAAATGCTATAAGGAAGTATAAATCTTATTAATCATTTTGTTATGAGACATAATCGAACTTAAGTCCAGTGATATTATGGTGCTATTATATTTCTTACATGTAGGTATTAATTAAATTTATTTATTAATCCCATAAAGGCATATGGGAGATTGATAGTAAGTCACCACACGACAAGTACATAGAAACTTGTAGTCATATATGGAGCCCAACTAAAAGAGAAGTTTGTATCTATAAGCTCAAAAACAAAAACGTATAGTAAAAAGCGTGGGCTGCTTTTCAAGATATTTAATACTGTAAAAACTTTAATTTCACCAATAGGTGTTTATTAATATAATATTTACAACAGTTGACATCTAGTACCCCGATCCACTTTTATTATACACTGCCTTAGTGGCGCAGTGGTAGCGTATGCGACTGCTGTGCTTGAGGTCTCGGGTTCGATTAAAGGGTCGGACCAAATGTTTTTTCGGAGTTTGGGTGTTATCTATCTAAGAAAATATAATATATATATATTTATATCAGTTGTACAGTACCCATAACACAAGCTCTGTTTAGCTTGGGAATAGATGGCGTTATGTTTAAGATGTCCGAAATATTTATGTAAACATGTTTTTTCTTTTAAAACTTATACAAAATTATTTCATATTTTTCACTTCAGCTCGTTTCAAAAGCATGTTTTTGAGCTTTTCAAACTATAAATTTTTAATTGCCATTACATTAATCGTGTCGTTGAAGTCCTTTAGAATGTGAGACTTTTATTTGCACTATACGGCAATTTATGCCAATGGCCATCGGTCCTAACAATCCTTAAATTAATGCAAAATATTTTACCATTCATAGTTATGTCTATCAATAAACCACGATTATAAGAAATATTGAGTAATTATAAAGTATTTAACTATGTATATAAAAGTTAATGAGTGAATGCGATTGACGATGCAGATATTGATAAAAACTTGATTGAATACGTTCATAACATTTACATAATAAGTGGCGGTTTCCTTTCAGTTTCACTCAGTACAATTATTTCCTGGAAGTTTCTTGAATTACGTAAGTAATTTACTCAAGATGCTGAAGCAGTATGAACTCATTTTACTTTTGAGTTGCAGTCTTTGAGGCGATGGTAGGTCGTCCACGCCTGCAAATCAAAAGTCTCAAGTACGTTGCCAACAAAAGTTTTGTTTACCCTTAATTTTCTGTGAAATTGAGGTACTAGAGTAGTACAGTGGTATCACTCTGGGTGAGCCGACACATTTGTACCAATGAGAACAAGAGTTACAATGAATAGGAGTGCCAAAATATATCCGGAATATCCAACTTAAATAATTCAATAAAAATTATATACTCACTAACTACCCTCTCCAGCTTCGCACGGTTTCATTACGGAAAATATAATATAGCCCATGTTTCTCTAAGGTAAGCGACTTAATTTTTTCGTACATATTCGACAAATGTCGTTATACTTTAGCCAATCGTACCATAAAATTTAACAAATTATATACGAAATAATCCTCAAGAATCACTCTAGCTGTAAGTAAAAGTCGTATCGAAATTCGTGCAGTAGCTTTTGAGTTTATCGCGAACAGACAGATAGATGTGGTGGAGGACTTTGTTTAATAATATGTAGTGATGTGATGAACACAATCGAGTATTTTATTACGGGGTTGTTTTATAACTTGTAGTGATGTGATGAGCACAGTAGAGTATTTTATTACTGAGTGTAATTGATGTATAAAAAATGTATAACTAGTAGCTTTAGAAATATTTATCAGCTGTCAATCCCACATAGTACAGGATCTGACTAGTTTAATACCAGATTATATTTCTTGATGTAATCTGAATATCGGAAACGGCTCCAACGATTTTCGTGAAATTTAGTATGCAAGGGGTTTCGGGTGCGAAAAATGGATCTAGCTAAGACTTACATTTACGAAAGTTATCCAGGTACTTTATTTAATCATGAAAAACCCATAATATCCCACTGCTGGGCTCGGGTCTCCTTTCAGGAGAGGATTAAAGCCATACGTCCCCACGCTGGCCGAGTGCGGGTTGGGGACGGGCATGACAATGTTGTGGCTACGTAATCGTGCCGTTGGATGTTTTTAAACCGCTCAAAGGCCTCCAACTAAACTTCATAACTAATCACAACTGTTATCTTCTGATAACAACCGGTACCGACTGCTTAACGTGACCTCCAAATCACGGAGATGCTCATGGTATTGTGCCACTAGAGATCACCCATTCGGGTACCGACCGTGTCGTCGTTACTTGCCCTCGGTGATTGTTTCTAATCACCGAGTGCAACTGAGTATGGGCGCATCTCTTCACTTAATAAGATACAGAAAAAGCTCTTTATCATAATTTGATGATTCTCCTAGCTAATTACGGCCATGGCGGCCAGTCTCAACGGAGACCAGCCCACTACGGAGGAAATATTATAGTGCACAGGTATGTGCGCAGACTCAGGTGCACTATCTGTCTCTCTCTCTCTCGGTGTTATGGGACGGTTAACCGACTCGATCGAGTAGAGATCAGGCGCAGGATCGACAGCTTTAAGTGCTCTCTCAGGCACGGGGGTTTAGACCCCAACTTCTAAACTCCGAGTTCTTATTAAGTATTTCTATAATCAGTAAAACTCAATAACTTTTGACCCGACACAGGATTTGAACCCGAGACCTGTTGATTGACAGCCGCATATATTAACCGCTGGACCAACGAGACTGTTAATATAACAAGGTTGCAAAGTAGGCCGGTAAAAGTATGTCACAATGTTTATTTAGATACGATGAAACAAACCTATTTCTTGAGACAACTCATTACTAGTCTTTTCCGCTTTGTTCCCATTACCGGAGTTTAGTATATCAATTTGTAACGATCGGCAAATATTTAATTACTCAATGATTGAATTGGAAGTTGTGACTTGATTATACAATTGGAATCATTGTTAGTTATATTAGTGTAAATAATTATATGTATGTCTGCAAATGGACCACTTTTGGACCCTATTTTAACATTTATTTTTAAATTATATCTTAAGTAAGTGGTTATTTTATAATGTTTAGTGAAGTCATTAACTATTGGCATTTATTTTATTAGCGTTATAAAACCATCGCCGTTAAAAAAATTGCCTCGAAGGTCAAGGCAAAGGCTTGGGCGGAAGTGTAACACATTCTTCCATCCCTTTTTATAAATCGATTCCTAAATATTTCAGGAAATTTAAATTCACTGTTACACGTAAATAAACACATGTCAATATTACATCTGCGTCCTTCATTTGTTTATCTTTTAAATGCATGTTTCAAAATTTGATTATCAATAACAAACTTTCCATAATAGTTATGCCTTTACATTCCTCTAAAAACATCATTTTTGAGTCATAATGCAGTCACAACATTGTATTGAATAGAATTGGTATTTCCTTTTTTAGACAAACAATTGTCAAAAACTTTGATCGATTGACGATTGTGATTCCCTTATCTTCTATTTTTGTTTACATCACTACAATTCGTAGTAATCGTTATAGTCATTATAGACATCTGCGTGATACTTTATTCTAAAGATAAACTTTCTTTTGTATTTTAGAATAAAACCATTACGACGCCATAGGACACATTATATTGTATTCGATCAGCAAACACGGGTCCGTTATAAAATTATATTCAATTTTTAACCCTATATTTGTTATCGTGACAACCAAAAATAAATTTTCTCGTACATATATATCTGTTTATTTAAATACTAAAATGTATTTTATGACTCACTCATAATTGTAATTTGCAAATATATATACAACCTTTGGATTAAGACAGATTGTAGGAGTAAGTACATTTAATATAACCATTTAATTATTGTAAGACTAGTTTATGCCCGTGGCTCCGCCCGCGTATATGTCGGTTATCGCGGCAGTTATTCTGTTGTATAAGCTATATTACTGCAAAGTTTCATTAAAATCCATTCTGTAGTTTTTACGTGAAAGAGTAACAAACATCCATACTTTCGCGTTTATAATATTAGTTGGATATAAGGCTTTGTGCGTTTTTCTCTGATAACCACGACTCTTTTTGGTTGTCTGACTCTATCTTTATGTCCATATAAGAATATTCTGATAGAGTCTCTAGGTAACAATCAAGCAAAAGATATATTTTAATCATTGCATGTCATAGCTTTTCGCCTTCTAGTGTGGATATACAAGTATTCGACATATAATATTTTCGTTTGCCTTTCACTTGCCAACTTTGCCTAGGGCCGCGTGTATGTCAGTTACCGCGGTATGTCCTTCATATAGATTCAAAGTGTTTCTATGCTAACTTTAATTGCAATCGGTATACACAGAGCTACTTTCAATCTTATTATAATACTAGTATATTATCACTGAAAAAGTTATAATCTTAACCTTTTTTTTTTTTACTTGTGGAATCCCCCTCGGGCCTTCACCCCACCGGGGTTTGCGGCGGGGCGGTGTGTCGGAATCGAACCGACTAAAACCACACGGTGTGCCACTCTGCGCCTGAGACGGGCGAGATCTGGGAACCGCTTTCTTACGCCATCCGAACCCCTCCCAGAGGCATTTTAACCTGGCCAAACCTTATACAATCTTCCCCAAAATGATTTTTTCCGTCCTGATTAGCATGATTTGTAATTATCAAAAATGTTACTATAAAACAGGCTGAATTAAAATAACCTATATTACTGCGAAATATTCGTTTACTAAGGTATATAACTAAAATCAAGAACGTATACTACATAAAGTAGTAGATATTCGCTAGATTGGTATCACCTGATGTCTTAAGCTCTCGAATTATGAACCAGTTATAAATATAAGTGGTAGACACTTATATTTATAAATCAGTATTCTTCAAAAGAGAACTACATATTTAAATTTACATAACTTGTTGACTAAGGGGCACTACAGTGTTACTCATGGTTGTTGGTGTACCTTTACATCAGGTCTTATCATATATAGTATATAATATGTATAACTAAATTCGAAAGCAACGGACTCGGTCTGGCTGTTGCGCTTTTACGACTAAACCGCTGCACCGACTTCTTTGAAATATTTTGATTCTTGAATAAGATCATAGGCTATTCTTTATAATCAACATACAAAAGGACGGATAAGTGTGCAAAAGCTTGTATAAGTAAAAAACCAAATCTATGAAAGGTTAGTTTATAAGTCCGTTATTTTTGACATCTACAGTAAGCGCAATATTATCAATTAAAAAACCGTCTACGTGCGAGTCGGACTCGCGCACCGAGGGTTCCGTACAAACCTGTAGGCATATTATATGATATAACTAAAAATTTATGCTTTTCGCAGTGTTTCCTTTATTTGTGCTATATTTACATAAGACGTTGGTTCGTACCAAATTTCAAGATTCTGAGTTCTCGGAAAGTACCTTGTAGGTTTTGATTCCCTTGCGAGTGTCTAAAACTTGCAGCATAAACGGCAGTATCTTTAAATTGTGTTAACTTAGAAGTATAATTCTTCCACATCTCCAAGGGACTATAAAATTGAGCATTTGATACGAATCTCAGCTTGATACCTCAGTACGTTCCTGAGAAAAAGGGACACAGACCTTGACAGGCACACAGACGAACAACAAAGTAATCTTATAAGGGTTCCATTTTCCTTTTTAGGTGTGGAACCCTAAAAGTAATGATTAAACGTATAACTCATTAAAACGAACACAATGATCAAAGTAATAGTTATTAAGTTCCCTATCACTTCTGTTAATAACATAAATAATGTAAGTTTGAAAAAATAGTCATAATTTTGATGCTTTATGACTGTTTTTTAGACTTTCTGCTTCTTTTACCATAAACCCAGTTTTTGTTGCAGAGCGTGACCACGAGCGATATAACTCTTCTAAATAATTTAATCGCCGATAAGTCCCTTATCCAAAAAAAACTAATATCTACATTTTGAGGACAAAGACGAATTAATATCCTATGTCATGGAGGACTTTACAAGCATACATGAAACGGACACAATAAACACTCACTGATTCAGAACAACATTTTTTTTATCACACTAAGTATTGTCCCATGTGCGATTTGAACCCACAACACTCTATGCTATGGAAAGGGGGCGTGGCGCGCGCTTAAACCATTTTTTTTACGTTTGGAAACTCCCTCGGGCCTTCACCCCACCGGGGTTTGCGGCAGGGCGGTGTGTCGAAATCGAACCAACTAAAACCACACAGTATGTCACTCTGCGCCTGAGACGGGAGGGATCCGGGAACCATTTTCTTATGCCATCCGGACCCCTCCCAGAAACCATTAGGCTAACCGTGCACTTATGAGTCAATAGATACAGAATAAATAAAGTGTCTGTCTGTAATTCCAAATTAACAGCTATACACTAAATGCTTAAGGAAGTATATTCGGTAGTTAGATTTCAATAAAACATTATTTTATTTTTTTGTATCTCTATTTGTTCTCTGGAACGGTGGTACAGATAAGGACGGGACTTTCACTAGGTGATAGCTAATGATATAAGGAATAATTTAACTTAGATTTAAGACTACATTCGCTTTGCTTATTGTTGTAATGGTACAACAACTACCTACATAATAGTACCTATGTTCCAGAGCAGATATATCCAACTTGCAACAAGGGGACTTAATTTGGTTCTATGAGATAAGATTGAGTGGCCCGTCATAGTCAGGTCGATAAAAAAGTAGCACATTCTTCTTAGAAAAAATTCGCATATATTTCATTCATTCATCATTCATTCGTTTCTATTTAGCTGGAAGGTATTTATGTGCTTGTACCTAAGTGTTGCCTTTCACCTGAATAATGTATTTGTTTATCACAGCTATTTTTTGAATAAACATGTTTATGATAATAATTTTAAAAACAAAATATTTGAATATCTTGATAATGATATTGATACGTATATCATCTATACATTTGTACAAGTAAATTAAATTTAAATTTATGTTCGTATTTTCAAATTAACAGCTTTACTCTAAATTCATATGAAAGTACATATGTTCTTACGTCAAAAAATCTATTTGTATATTATTTTTGTTGCTATCGTCTGTTCGTTCTAGCTAGCTAATCTCTACAATAGCTGGATTGATTTTAACAGGACTTTCACTGGTAGATAGTTGATGTCATAAGGAGTAACTTAGGCTATTTTTATTTTTAAGACTAGCATCGCTCCGCGGCGTTAACCGGGTTTGCGGTACAACAACTACCGCGGGAAACACCTCGGGGCTAGTTATATGGATATTTCAGGCGTGTAATGTATATTCTGAATAAAACTAGATGCTATCTAGTTATAAATGTAAAGATCATTAAATCATTCACCAGAATATTTCAGAACTCGGAGGAGGACGGACGAACGGAGGGAACGTGGTATTTTAGTAGTTACGTTCACATAAAAACAAAACATTAAAAAGTGCTAATTAAGCGTAATCCTGACAAATTTACGACATAATTTCGTTATTCTATTATTAATACTCACCGTGGGAGAGCCACGCTTCGCATGCATGGGCCGTCTCGATCGGATAGATACCACGGACTCACAGAAAACCGATGTGTGAGTGAGGATACCCATAACCCCTTCCCCCAACCTCCTTCCTCACGCACTTGTGACGCCTCTGGTGTTGCGGGTGTCCATCGGCAGCTATAATTTTAGCTATAATTGCTTACCATACAAGCAATACGTCTTCTCATCCCCCGTAATCCATAAAAAAATACAATTTAAGATCCACTGGACCTATACAATACGAAATTAAATCTAAGTAGGTCATATCTTAAAGCCAAAAGAGAGTGAGTGTGACTCAATTTTTAAACACAGAACGGAAGCTCAGCTCTGCGCAGCGATCCGTTCTACGCTAACGTGTAAACGGTCAGCCCTGCAAGTGAAAGTTCCAGCCGGCACACGTTCATTCATCATTCGCTACACTACTTAATAGTTGCAGTGTAGGAGTGCTTACAACGAACGACTTTTACTAACAGTCTGTCTGCAATTCCATTATTTTGTACAAACCGCCTTATGTAAACCGGAACTCGGAACTTGAACAGTTTAAGTTCCTATTTTGGGTACAATTCGTTTATTTTTACATTTAACAACGTTGACATTATTGAGATTTGACAATACAATTATTTGTCCAAGATAAAAAGTTGAAATCGAGAATTGAAACCAATAAACGGATACTTAAACTCGATAAGGTATGGTTCAAACACAAATAAAATATGACCGAGAACCGTCGTCAGAGTACCTTGTTGGGACCTGGTTTTTAGTAGTGTAGTTTTTGTAATTACCTGTTGTACAATAAATACATTATTATTATTATTTAGGCAATTAATTTATCAGCAGTAAAAAATTCAGGTTCGGCGCTATTTAAATGCACAGTGTGAATCATGTGGTGTGATATTACAACACATTATTTTAAAATACATTACAGTAAACGATGCGTTAAGGAAATAGTAATACACGCTTTATTATTATTTATATCAGTTACTAGCTGAGCCACGCGGTGTTACTCGCAGTTTTTGTTGTTGATTTACAACTTGATGTAAGTACCGTGTAAATACTTCCATATGGATTTCGTGAAAAGCAGTTTATATGAAATTACAAACATACAATTCGATTTTATTTATTTGTATAGATTATTGTTTTGCTTTAAACCTTGCTTCAAAAATGTAACGTTAATATACCATTAACTTAACATTTACTTTTCGACAACAACGGCATTGAGATATTAATATCTAATGTTTAATAAACATCATAACATTTGTTTTTATAAAATGCAAATTATCTGTTTATCTAATTATATTAAAAGTTATGCCAGATGTGTAATAAAAATCTAAAATAATTCATATTCGTATTTAGTATTTCTTGCTTATTTTAAATATCCGGTAAAAAAAGCGTAAGCACCGATTGCCCAGTTTTGTTGTATCTAAGACTTAGTGTGAATAAAAAACTTAACACACAGTAATTAATGAAGTAGGAACAGAATCATTAATTTTCCAGCTAATATAGTCGTTATAACGCACTATTTCTAAAAATGCCAGCACATACCACTCAGTTTGCAGACAAGTCTTTTACTGTGCAAGCGGCAAGGCTTTGGAACAACTTGCCAGATAATATCCGACGAGCAAAAACCTTGAGTATGTTCAAAAAGCTAGTGAAGGATTACTACTTATCATTGTGAATATTTTTGATTTAATTTTATTTTTTATGTATATTAGTCTGTATGTTTATGCATATATATATATTTCAGTGTGTATATGTATTTGCGTAGGTATAAGTATGTTTGTGTAATATGAATATTGTCCAACATTTGTATATGGATCGCCACTATTTCTTTTTGTTTTTTTTATATGTTTTATGTGTTGCCTGTATGTAAGCTACCCTAAATTTTAAAATTTATGAAACACACATATCCGTGTTATGGTTGTCTGGAAGAAATCGCCGAGAGCGATAAGACCGCCAATTGTTATACATATTGTGTGATTGTTCCTGTTGTACCATTTCTGACTATGTATATACAATAAAGATAAATAAATAAATAAATATTCCCTTTCTTTTTATGTAAACTTGGCAGTCAGATAACAATATCTCGGCCCAAGATATAAATTTAATAAAAAAATATGAATAGGCCCACCAAAGTGACTCTGATCTACCCGATAAAAAGCATAAACAGAATCCAAGAGTGGTGGTCACCATATTCATTGCGAATGCAGACAATACAACAATGCAGCATAGTGACCCACACCATGGCGGCCTAGTGATGCTTCTGTATCATTGGGAATCCGGTCTCGAACTCATCAACGAAACACGACAGTAAGAACGCTGTCATTTTACATTGATCGCGTGAAAGGATCGTACCGCCCCGGTCAAGCCGGCCCGTTTGTGCTGAAATCTACTACCTTCGTAGTATGATTTTTTCTTACTTACCGAATAGCTAAATTAAATATAAAATCATTTAATATCACTTGTACTTATTCCACTGTTTTAATTAACTTTAATCCTGGCTAGTTTCACGCTATGAGTTTAATTCTAGAATTATTTGAACAAGTTCCATCAAGTGCCGACAATCGAGAATATAAATTATACATTATAATTACTTTTTAATTCCAAATGTGGTTTAGTATTCAAACTCACTAATAAGTCTGAAAAAGTATTTCAGAGGGACGATGCCCCCTTTTTTCATCGATTCGCCAACGCAAGGTCAATGTTACATTAAACGAATAAAACCTCTTTCATAGGATACAATTAGCACATTGGCCTGTATTTTCAATCGATTATCCTCCTGTCAAGTCTAATTAAAGATCATTAATTGGCTCGCCCGCCTGACATCATATATGAAACAGAATAGGTTCGTGTGGTAATTGTCCAATTTCATAATTTGAGTCTGCATGAAACGACATGAACATTAAATGAATTTGCCTCCTGCGCTTTATTAATTAATAGTAAAATTACATTGTATTAAAGCTGATATAAAGTAAATAATAAATGAATGTTTCAAATCGTTATAGACCAGCAGTAAAATATTCTTCTGCTAAATTATCAAACTTGCATGTATTAAGGAATGTTATAATACATATACACATAATTAGTAAATCCAGATTGTTGTTACATTTATTTAGAGGCCAAGAAAACTTTCAAACAGAAATTAGTTTTTTGATAAACAGCTGTCAAAATGACTCCACTGATGAAAACATGAGTTGAATCCAAGAGTGGGCACCACCATACGTATGCGACAATGCAGCATGACGAAACACACGCTTAAAGGACCCGGGATTATATTGAGAGGGAAACACGTGCGCTGGTAGTGAGTGAGTTCCAGTTTTTAACTGTTCGGCGCAGGAAGGAAGATTTAGTTCGAAGGCGTATATCAACCACTCTAAAGTGGTGACTTCCAAGGCCAGTACAATATTCTACCAAAATAAAGTATAGTTTACTCAATTCACATAAAATAAACTGTCCTCTTATTATTAGTTATTAATCTTAATACATGAAATCAGTACAGAAGTAAGATAGATATTTGTTTGAATGTCTCTAATAGCGGTAGACACAAATTTATATGTACATTTATTTTTTCGTTTTTTGGACAATCTGTATAAATATATGGTGTTTTTTCTTAATTATTTTAGAATATATGCATTACTTTTTATGTAATCGCGGGTAAACGAGCAGACGTATCGCCTCATGGTAAGCGATTATCGATATTATAGACATCTGCAACACCAGAGGGGTCACAAGTGCGTTGCCGGCCTTTGGGGGATGGGGAGGAGAATGGGGATGGGAAGAGGGGCTGGGGTATGGGCCTCCGGTATCCTCACTCAGTCGGTGAAACACAGCGCAAGCGTTGTGTCACACCGGTTTTCTGTGAGGCCTTGGTATCACTCCGGCCGACCCGGCCCACGGTTAAATGTTAAAGGTTAATGTAATGTTTACCTCCATTAGTTGTAAATTTGAGTAAGACTTATACTGTTTTTTTTGTTCTAAAGAATTTTTAGTGTTATAACTATTGGTAAACCAATAAATGAATTAATTTAATGAAAACAAAATCATTCAATTGTTGTCTGAATTTAATGTGACAAAATGTATTTGGTAATGAATTATTTAGTTCTCTAAGCGTTTAAGGATAATGGCTCACTTAGTCTGAATTGACTCATCGCAACATTTAATTTCTTGCGCTTAGAGCATATGCAACACAATTAAATCATCTTTCCTTCCTCAAAACTGAGCTTTAGACTACCATGTATACCTATTTCTGTAAGGTTCCCTCTAATAAGCCTGTTACAAATATATAACGGTTTTTTACAAAAAATGGCCTCGCTCGAAACATCTAGAAGTAAAGCAGTATTTTTTTGCAGTCATATACTCCTTCTAGGAGAGGTGAGGTCTCTGTAAGCTGACTTCTGCTAACCTCAAGGCTTTTATTAACATATAAAAAAACACAATAAATTACATTTCGAACTTGATTGCTCTATATATAAAAGTAACTACACACACAGTTATCATTCACAACAAAATCGGAAACACATAATCGTACTACAAGAAAACCCAGAACAAATTACGGAAAAAAGATATTAAATACGAAGGAGAACAAATTTATAATTCATTACTTGAGAAAAATAAGGACGCAGAATCTTTAACTTTATTTAAAAAATATTTAAAATACCACATCTTGAAAGATATTAAAAAGTTGAAATGTTCTACTAAATAAATTAATGAAATCTAATTCGTGTGAATAGTTCCTAAGTGTGTCATTTTTGTCGCCTACCTACAATATATTTTTTTATAGTTGTAAACGGGCTCTGAACTATATACCTACTTTTTATAATTATGTTTAATTCTTATGTGCATTGATTTGTAATCTTTGAAAAATAAATAATTCTAACCTTAAAAGTAAAGAAACATAAGTAAAAAGCAATTACTAATAGAACCAACTATTATCTAACTAATGCTATGACAAAAACCACTTAGTGAAACAAAACAAGCTCTAATGCATCGTTTACTTACTTGAAAGTAAAAGTGTGTGAGTTTGACCCAACCGTTCTTAATTATCGACGCCAAACACCATTCATGGCACAATGAGACGCACGAGCTGCGCAGACGCATCCCATCACTCTCGCTTTCTGCAACGGTGTAGAATAAGAAACGAGTAGAAGGGCAAAGTTATATTAAATAATCTAATCGAGAATTTTTATTACACAATTTTTTTATTACACATTTATTTCATTGTCGCAACTACAGCATAAATGTCTAAAATAATTCAATAGTGCGTGGAAAAAATATTCAAGTTTAGTGTAATAATTTTTCTATGTAAACTACGTAAGCTTTAAAAAACAAAATTTGCCCAAAACTTGAACTCATTTAAATGATTGACTTTGAGTAATTGACGCAATAAGTAATTATTCAGATCGTAGAGAGCTTACTACTTACCACAATACCAAGCCAGCACATCAATTACAAATGAAACAGCAATCCACCTAAAGAGAAAGTCACTTACCACTTCTCAAAAACCCAGAACAAATCGGACAAATGAGTTTTATTCCCTTAATCACCTTTGCCATCGAGTTCTAAGAATACATTTTTCATTTGAACCAAACCAGGCCGAAGTAGTAACAATCTTTCTACACAATTTATCAATTACTTGAGAACGGTGAAGGAATCCCACACGCCCATTAGATGGTAATTGAATCAATTTTTGGTAAGTCGTTATTTTTAGAGATGCATTACAGATGGATAAATTGATAACCAAAACTTTAATTTTAGGAGGTGTGATGAAATTTTCTCGTATAACCATTAATTGAATTTATATAACTGTCAATGTTACTATTGATGCTGGATATTTGGACGATGTAGTCTGTGTGGTGATAGATTAAGAATATAGTGTCAATACTGTTGTTTATCAAATGGATGCCGTAAGAGGCGACTATATGAATCAAGCTACACAGGACACAGAACTGCGCAGAGAAGAAAAATTTGAAACAAACCTTATTCCAACCTATTTGGTCATAGGGGTGCAGTGAACCGAGGCCTCCTTCCTAACGAATGTCCTATGCCCCTATATTCCATGAGACAAAGGTAATCTAAGACCATATCAAATTAGAAACATTAGACTTCCTAAAGACATATCTATCTATGTATGGAACATAACGTTCTTCTTCTTCTCTTTCTTCTGGACTAAAATGAAGGAAGGAACCCGTTACACTCTATTTTCTATTTTATAGCTTGTAACCATTGTGTATATATGTATATACCAGTATGTATATGTACAGGTAGAAAAGTTTTTTAGTCAGTAATTGATTTATTCTCAATGAGGTATTTCTCTAGATCTTACTTGAATAGACTTGATATTTGGGACTACAAATTATCATTTTTCTGGAACAATTTACTAATGACACGTTGTATGTTTCTATGGTATTGCCTATATATACAACCCAAAAATATTTTATTTATATCAAGATTTATATTAATAGTTGATAGAATATTTGATAAAACTGTAATCAAGACAAAACAGTGTGTATGTAAAAATTGGTCAAATGTCTGAAGCCACGATCTGCAAAACTGGTAAAGTCAGTTTGGAATCTTATATTCAGGCGATAGGTTCAGATGTTGCTAATATCTGTACAGTGTGTAGAATATAATTACATTTAGCTAAAAATGGACTAGGATTTTTTAAGCTCTTCTGCTATACTGTGATCGTGCCACAATTCCCAAAACACCAAACCCAGATTCAATTCCACGTATAAGATGATGTCATGTAGTGAGATCGATTTCAGTAATCATTTCGCCCACGAATGTACAAGCTTTGGCATTATATACCCCAAAACGGTATTTGAAACTAAATTCAGTTATTATTTTTGCAATAGATGGATTACTCAGATTGATATTTCCATTTTGTTCCGTTATACGTTTTTGTGGGCGATAGGATCGTCTATCACGAGCTTCAATTCAAATTCAAAATCATTTATTCAATTAAGACACTAAGTGACATTTATGAACGTTTAATTGAAGCTACATATAAAAATTATAGATCGACACAAACAGACGCCAGATGTACTCCTCTATTGTCAAGGAAAAGAAGGTTGAGAATTGTCTATTTTTTTTTTGTTTTTTACTATGTTTTAGATATCTAAAATCACGTGACAAATGGCGTATGGTTTGTCTGTTTACATGTTAGTCTGTGCGAAGGTCTACGACACGACTGTTTGTGGTCCGCTTTGTTTGTCCCGGCTGCCTCAATGCGCTACGTCGTGACGGGGTAACTCGTAAAAAAGTTGCGCTTTCACGAATTGAGGTAGGGCTGTCGGCTGCGTGTTTAACGATTCGCGCGTCGATTATATTCGATGTTAGTTCAATAGCATCGGAGCTCTAAGTAATATTTATTGTTGTAATAGTTTTACGTCATCGTTTTATTATTGAATAGGTTCATTGTCTCCTCCTCTCCTTTCCTTCTGAAATTGTTTGATCTAGACTAAGCCCGTTTTGCATGGTTTAGATAAATAACCTTTTTAATTTCGTATCGTAACAGTAAAAACAGTTGTTGTATTTTAGATTAAGACTAAGTGGCGTGAAATTAGAGAGGCCTATGTCCAGCAGTGGACTGCGATAAGCTGATGATGTTGATGATATTTTAGATTTCCTTAAATCAGGTTAAAATAAACGTTACTTAAAGCTTTTAACATATAAAGAGTGTTTTGAATTTACTACGACCACAACGCTTACTATGAAGTTTTCATAGGCAATAATAATTTTGATAGTTAATTACATCAATTGAATTATAACATCGATTAAAAGAACAGTGTTACTCTCTGACTAATTGATACCTAACTTGGTATTGTTCGTATTATTAGTTCGTTTTTACGCAACACAATATTACAATCACATCTATCAACGTACGTTGCATAATAAGAGTGTAATTTTGCCTTTTATTAACCATTGAATGAATTTTCATTGATTCTCTTGTTCATTGTATGCTTACAATGGCAGCAAGCATATCTTTATATCGTATGTAAATTTTTATGAGGGTTTTAGTGTAGAAAGTTCTTTTAAGCTTAGTTTACTTTGTTTCCTGCAACTTTGTTAAACTAAATGGCAAAATTAAAACATTATTCTTGTGTTATATAACCCTTTTGTATAGGAATTATATTGAAACAACACACTACGAACAATAGAATCCGTAAACCAAGGAATTGAGAATAATTATATATATATATATATATATATATATATATATATATAATATTGCATAATTTGTGATTTTTTTTGTAAGATGCAGACTAGGTTGCGTGTGTCAGATAGTCTTAAGTTTACATAAAACTTTATTATCCTTTTGATTTGTGAAGTTAAAACGATGAATACTAAAGCTAATACCAAGGAATAAAAAAATTGATCTACGGCCTCTTTAGCCAGGCGATCGAATCTCGAAAGTAGTCAGCGAAATCAAGGCAACAGAAAGCCGTTTAACGCTTTGTCGGAATTATAACTTATTACAGCGATTAGGACATCTTCCCACTGGAGCAGAGTTTAAGAACTATTTTTCTGACACTGTAATTCTCACACTTTAAAGTGCTCTCCTAAAAAAGACTAGAAAAGTCAATCGTCTATACACGTCGGTTATTCCCACCTTAGTAGCAACGGGCCCTTATCCAAAAACAATTTATTCTACTCCCTATACTACAAAGGTCTACAACCAACAGCTGTTTGCAAAACTGGTCTGATTAAAATGTGACTCAACCACCATTATCAAAGCCAGCCAACATTTAAAGACCCTCATCCTATTATAATTGCTTTTTAAATTACCTTATATTTGTTGAGAAATATGAATGTTGGGGGGTCTTTTTGGTTTGGTGACTGTTATTGTGAGGCACCGGTATAAGGCGTAAGTGCAACTCGGCTTACAAGTGCCATTTGAATTTGTTACATTTGTTCGGAATGCTTGTATTAGATACCTTTGTATGTAATGTAATGATAATGATTATGTTTTTTGTCATTAGTTAGCCTGCAATATCTTTAAACGGAAATCGCATTAGGTATCTCAGTATCATTAACAATATACAATTTTGAAAGGAATTCAACATTTTAATTTTTTCATCTTCTACAACATTATTTTTTCCTTAAAGATATTTATCGATTTATTTGCAATGCTAATTTATCAATCAATGCCATTATATGAATGGAAATTCACAATATTTATTTATAACACTATTATGAGCGTACGTTTTCTAATGTGTCTTTAAAGACCCAGTTACAGCTTTTTACAAATAACCCTAATTAATTAACTATGGTTACACTAAAAGAAATTTAGGGTTCCGTACCTCAAAAGGAAAATGGAACCCTTAAAGGTTCTCTTGCTCGTCTGTCTATCTGTCTGTCAAAACCCTTTTTGTCAGGAACGCGTGGAGTTATCAAGCTTCAATTCATACTAAATACTCAAATCTTCTGTCCCTTAGATCTGTGGACTTAAAAAACGTAAACTTCTAAGTTAACGCAATCAAAAGATGCAGTCGTGTATGCTTCGAATTTTCAACGTTCGCAAGCCTATCAAAATCTACATGGTACATCTTGTGAACTCAGAATCTTGAAATTTCGTACAAAGTAACGTCTTATAGAACAGATAAAAGAAAAATTGCGAAAGTATTAGCTTTTATTTATATAATACGACTACAGGTTTGTACGGAATCCTCGGTGCGCGAGTCCGACTCGCACTTAGCCGGGTTACTTTGTCTGTTTGTTCTGTGTTATCTCTATAACGGATAAACCGATCATCACATGAGTTTCACTAGCACCAGTGTTATTATAACTTCGGCTAGTTTTATCTTGAAGTAAGGGTTTCGTCTAAAGAAATACAATTATATCGCTGAGTATGTTAGGCTTGTTAGTTTATGGGTTCTATTCCCATCTAGAACAAATCTTTATATGTATAATGAACACTATCATTTGTTCTGTGATTGCCCTTGATTTGTAATTTATCAAAAATATAAAAATAAATAAAATTGGAGTAACTGTTTGTAACATTAAAATAACCGTTTTTTACTAAATGCTTACGTACCTATGGATAACACCGTGGGGCACAGCTAGACTATAATATAAATGTATTTAGTAGTATATAACTATGTAAATGTATAAGGCAGTATATAAGTATCTATGTTGGGATCAGACCTGTATAGATATTAGTATTATGTACACAAGAGTAAAGCCTTACAGGGCACAACTGTATCTTATAAAAATTAAAACATACTTGCCTTTTGTATAAACTGTCGAACTTATTAATGTCATTCGGAAACAAAATGGCGTAATATGATCACATTATAGTGTTAATCAAATTAACATAGGACCGGGTATGTTCAAACATTTTTTAACAATGTTATACGTCTGTTACAGCTTATAACCAAGTCATTAGCTTAACCGATTACATTGTTTATGGTCATCTTTGAGTATATATCATACAAATGACCTCATTAATTAATGTCTCGAAACACTTTCTTTGAATATTAATTGATACTGTTTCATCATTTTTTCTCGGCCAATAGCGGCCGTCAACCTTCTCCTACATTACTGACGTAGGCTTTAAGCTAAAGACTTTAAAAATATGTCAGGCGGGCAAATCTGATCAAAAATTGCGTTTCATTATAACTATACATAGTTATGTTAACTTATATGTTTGTTTTATATTGTTTTGTTGTTTATGGCTGTTGTTATTTTATTTTCTTCAGCAATAATATTAAAGTTAGAATAAATACATGTATAGCCCACAGGATTAGCAAGCTGGAGTGCCAGTGGGCTGGCCACATTTGCCGAAGAATCGATAACGTTTGGGTAAACGAGTTCTTGGGTGGAGACCGCGTCTCGGCAAACGTAGTGTAGGACGTCCACAGGCCAGGTGGAGCGATGATTTGCGCGGGACGGCTGGCAGGAGCTGGATGCGAGAAGCCATAGATCGAACTAAGTGGCGTGAAATTCGAGAGGCCTATGTCCAGCAGTTGACTGAGATAGGCTGATGATGATGATGATGATGACATACAGGTATATATTCTAACCTTAACATTATGAAAGCGATTGTGAGTTTGTTACGCATTTCCATATAAACCACGCAATCGCTTTTACAAATTCTTTCACCAATGTAAAACTGCGTTATCACCGTGTAACATAGACTGCTATAAAAAAAGTCACGGAATGGAATCCCAGCTATGGATAGAAGAAGGCCGGTTAAAAGACAGGAAGACGATCTGCCAAAGGGATGGAAAAGAACTGCGCTAGTCCGAAACAAGTGGAGGGAATTAGAGGAGGCCTACGTTAGAAGACAAGCTGACCTGGTAACGGATAGTACTAGTTGATCAGATATTATTTTATTTTAAGTCTAGTAAGTTTAAGTAAAAATTCATGTAAAACATGTTACAGGAAATAATGACTATTTTTACTTTATTTGGCTTATTTTATTAATATAAACCTCGAAAACCGAAATATACGTAGCCGGAACTCAGGACAAAAGCTAATTGAAAATAATTCAAAGTTCGTTATATCAGGTAAGTAGCCATTATCATTATCACGGACAATTGCCCGTGCATATTGCACCTAATTAGGTGCCGTTAATCACTACCCTTAATAGATGCTAATTATAATATTTAATATGTGTTCATTTATTAACAATTGGAAACATAAACACAATAATTACAATTGGTTTTTTTTTATAAATTGGAGATATGAACACCATAATTATAAAAACAAACAGTGTATTCCGTTGTAGATTGGCACATAATATTAGGCTCTGACTCTTGTAGTAAGTTTGTCATACTTTGACAAGATGCAAATTTTGCAAATTGGTTGGAATTTCAAGATCTACATATCTAATACAGCAGAGAATAACTAACTGGAAGATCCATTAAGGTTACCTAATAAAAGTGTGAAGGCAACATGAGTAAAATATTGAATTCTTCACCATCCATATATGTTATATGGATTGCGAATACAGGAGTTTATAAATCAGGTAGTTTTACATGACAGGAATTGATATAATATTTATATAATAATATTTATGTAACTTTCATGGAACTTTTTTCTTTCGAGTCGTTACAAAAACATATTCTTTAAACAAATCTATGAGTTATATTTTATCATAATAAATAAATGTAGTTGTCTGGAAGAGATCGCCGGGAGCGATCAGATCGCCTATTGTATCATTTGCATATTTGTGAGTCGTCCTCTGTTTTAAATTTGTGATTTTGAATGTATACAATAAAGATATATAAATAAATGAATTTGAAAATCAGTATCTTTTAACGGCCATTTTCAGTAACCTTTTTAACTTTGTAATTTTGCATGTATGCAATAAAGATATATAAATAAATGATATTGAAAATCAGTATCTTGTAACGGCCATTTTCAGTATCCTATCTTCAGTTTTAGTTAGGTTATTGAAAACGACCTGAATCTAAGTTTAAAAAGAGTATTTGTTATTTTTTTGACACAAGTAAAACAATTTTTTTGCATATGAATCAAAGTATTGAAACAATTACATATATTGAAAAAAAATAAAGACCATCTTCAGTGTTGACTAGAGATGCCTTCTTGCTTAGTTCAAATATTATATTTTACCTTAGAACTTCGTAATATACGATCTGAAATGATCTCCTTTACTTTCCGTCTAGTAAACTTCAAATTCATTAAAAACTAGCTGTTGCCCGCGGCTCCGCCCGCGCACATGTCGGTTATCGAGGCAAATAGTAGCCTATCTGTTATTCTGAAGTATGAGCTATATTATTGTAAAGTTTCATTAAAATCTATTCTGTAGTTTTTACGTGAAAGGGTGCCAAACATCCATCCATACTTACAAACTTTTTAACATTAGTAGGATATTACACTTAAATATCATTCTATTGCCATCCTGCTTGAAGGTGGGGAGACCATGGAGCTCAAACCATTCCAATGTCTAAAATTATTTGTATAAAATACCAAAATCATGATCACAAAAAGGGCAAAGGGCTGCTGAGGCTAGCCGTGGGGGTGGTTTTTTTAATAAAAGTACTCCTAGTCCCCTAAGAGTCGGAGATCTTCGAGAGACGGGATCTTTTACTTGTCACCAAAAATATACTATTACTGCATAAGCATTACTGTTTAGCCAAATATACTTATTTTGTAACAAAAACGATAAATTAAATCTAAATGCGATATGTATATGATTATAAACTTTTCCTTGGCTATGAAACGGCTCATTAGACATCGATATGCTTGATGCAATCTACTTATTAGTAATGTCTGATGTTGCTGCTATGATCGTGCAATTGTAATAAATTCACTACGTCTGTCACGGTCGGCTAGAGAACTAGGTTTAAACGCATATCCACTATTATTTAAACATGTTCGTAGAATATTATTTACAGCATACTAGTATTTTATGTAGATGGCCGTTCATGTGGATTTCGAAAAAGGAAGATATAAAAATGATTTTAGTGTGACTAGGAAGGGTAAAAATTTTACTTATGGGGGATTTACGACGCTTAAGGTACTTAAATATTTTTTTAATTTGACATTTATGAGAGGTGAACACAAAAAAATGTATTTCTTACCATATTCCTATTATTTGGGCGTCCCAAAATATATTTTAATGTCCATAATCTTCAAAGCTTCTTCTAGGAGATTTCTAAATAGTAGAACTGTGAATATTTTAAGATGGAAGGCGGAGTCATATTGAAAGAGTAAATAGAGATTAATTTCAAATGACATAAAGAAACATATATGAAGGTACATAAGCTTATTTTAATATACTAGATACGGTTAGCGTTTTAGAACCGGTGGTTAAATCATGTTGGGATCAATTTTGAGCCTATGTGACTACTAATTTACCCTAGAGTAAAACCTAGATAGATCCTAAGGTAATTCCGTCGGTGGTCGGTGTCCACTCTATATAACAAATAAACTTTTAGCAAAAAAAACCCACTTCAAGAACGACCAAATTGAAATGGGACCACACGGGAAGCACCAGCTTTCAAATAAAGAATTATTAGAATTGGTTCAACCAGTCGGAAGTTGATAACATACATAAAAAAGACAGTCGAATTAAGAATCTTCTTCTTTTTTGAAGTCGATTAAAAACAGCCAGTGTTGAATGTTAATGTTATCATTAATAATTCAAAAAAATAGATTCTATCTCGATTTCTTATTAATTAAAAAACGTGTATCTATACTTTCACATTTATGACAGTTATCTTCCTAGCCTTTATCCCAAGATTTGGGGTCGACTTCTAGTTCAACCGGTTTTACCTGAATATCAGTTTTCACACTGGAGCGACTGGCATCGGACCTCCTCAACCCTGAGGGTGAATTGAAATTCAAGTTGAACTAGTTGTCAGTTGACGGCACTGGCTTCCCAATAATGATTGCTATAGATGTTTATGACAACCGGGACCGACAGCTTAACGTGCTCTCCGAGGCTCGGGCACACACAAACACCGCGATATTCCATACTCCGGGTTGCTATTAAGAATTTCTTGTAAGAAAAACCCAACAGCAGTCTGACCCGGGCATCGAATCCGAGACCTCTTGATCTGCAGTCGCTTACCCTAATCACAAGACCAACGAGGCAGTCATATTTATGACAGTGGTAACATAAATTTAAATATGAGTGTACTTTAAATTCATTTATCATTTGAAACTCAAAAATATCCCTCCATGTGTGTGTTCTGAAAGCCTGACAATATAAGATTTTAACCGTTTAAGACTACAATCGAAATCGATTACATCACTTTCAATATCCTCAGTTGCATGACGCATTCCTTCCATTTAAGAACCTTAACCCAGTATGGGTGGCACCACTGGCATGAACGGCATGAGCACCCACTCGGTGTTACTCATAAAGAATATAATACAATCACATATTCATAAAACAATATTTAAATAACGAAGCATTCATTAATAATGTGAGTTGATGAGATTTTGTAAGATTGTACTGTCACTCTCACATGCTTAGTAAAGGTGATGTTTTTAAATTATGTCTCCTGCAGGGAGATCTAATATAATTTTGTTGGACCCTTCTCACCTTATTTTAAGGTCACATATCTACTGAACACCTCTGAAGATAATGAGATTCAAAGAAAGAGTAGTTCAATCGGATGCTCCTAACTCCCTTCTTTTAAAAAATAATATAGTATACATATTGACGAAAATAGTCGAATTGAGACCCTCTTCCTTTTTTTAAGTCGGTTAGACTTCAAACAAGGAGGAGGTTCTCAATTCGATTTTATTTTTTTATGTTTGTTACTAAAACTTTCAACTGGATCAACCGATTTTGATTCTTCTTTTTATTTTAAAGCTGATGTTTCCCGTTCCAATATCGATTTGGTTCAGTTCATAAATTCATTTTTTTGTTAAAAATACGTCTTATAACAATTTTAATTAACCACATTAAATTTTGTTGATAAACGTTGGTGACGTAAATAAGGCTTAATTTTACCATGTAATTTAATATAGGTAACTGAATACTATACATGTACATACGCATCTTACCATTCTTCATATTAGCAACTTCATTCACTGCTATAATATTAACTACATTTAAAGGAATGTCTACAATATTTTCAGTTTATCTACCAAGTCTATCTTTCACCATGTCTTGATGTTTAACTATGCTGATTACATTTCTGCTCTTCCTCACCTAAAAGTGACTAACTCAACGGCGCCTGTCTCGCCATCGAATGTCGCACGGATTAATTTATAACTCCAGAACCATTGACTCATTGTCTTGAAAATATTCTTTAAAACAAACGGTGACTCAAATGTAAGTCATCGTGATCCGTTTCGTCGCCTTTTTCGTATCCCATGGCATGTTAACGATTAAAAATTGTCAGTATGAATCAGTATAATTTGTTTTTCATTAATTTATATTCCTATCTCCTAATACAAGTTAAATATATTTTATTAAAATCTATACATACATACATATATACTACATGTGCATATTTGTTTTGTAGAAAGTTATACGTAATTGTATGTCAGTTGTTTTTCATTGAACACAATATCTATACTAATATATAAAGTTGAAGAGTTTGTTTGCTTGAACGTGCTAATGTCAGTATTGGTCCGATTAGAAAAATCATTTTAGTGTTATATAGCCCAGTTATCGAGGAAGGTTATATTTCATCACGCTAAGACCACTAGGAGCACCAATGCAGAATGTTACAAAAACGGAGGAAAATTATTACGCTACGAGAAATAGGAGATATAAGCGAGGATGCGCAGACCAGCTGATATCACATACGGCTGTTGAAAGGTTAACAAAGTTTGTGCTTTGGTATCTAGAGTCTTGCCATAAATATTGTTACAAAAAAACATTTTTTTTGTACGTAACATTTATTTATTACTATAGAAATGAGTTAGTTTAATATATCAATATAAAACCGGTAAAAATATATAAAGGTTATTCGAAGTGGTCTTCATTGGCTGCAATACCGTCCTTTAAACGTTGAGGCCAGTTATCAATAGCAGCATGCACTTTTTTTAAGGGAAATTTCTTCATGCCAATAAATGAATTGTTTAAGAGACTCCAAGTTATCATGGTGTTTTGAGCAAGCCGTACACTCTAAAACTGACTATAAATCATAGTCTAGTGGATTAAGATCAGAACTAGATGACGGCTAGTCTTTAGCTCTAATGAAGTCCGGAACGTTGGATTCTAAACAAGACTGGGTGGATCAGGCTTTTATGACCCGGCGCCGTCTTGCTGAAAGGACCATTCTTGATTTTTGAACATGGTCTTGTTAAGGGGCTTAGCTACATTCTCAAGACCAGAATCATTAATCACTTGTGCCAATATTTTGATATCTTTTTCACAAAAATATGGCTCAGTCAATTCTTCATAGCACCAAACCATCACTGAAGTAAGTCAGATAATACCCACATTGTAATCTGGTGACTAATTGGGAAACTTCTTTAGAGCTGTTAGCGTAAATACGGTCATTTTGTTTGTTAAATTATTTCTCAGTTGTATAAAAAAAAACACCGGTGTAATTTTTTTTTGTGACCGTTAAGTACGTAGTTGTTTTGATTTTACCAGTCTGTTCTTTTTTAAATTATCAGTTAAGAAATGAACAGTACGTCTTTAATAAGCTGCAAGTCCTTAGTCATCCCAAGAGCCCGGTACACAAACATTTGACTAATATCAAGTTTATGGAGGATTTTAGAAATTATATTTGTCTCCATTTTATGTAATGCAATCACAGAGATTCGGTTCTCTTTATCATTCCATTTTAATATTACAAAGTATTTTACAATATCTTGGCGCGAAAATAAGACAGCATAATGTACAATCGTATATAAATGGCAGATTCCAAATTCAAAATTAATATTTCATTATTTTTTATTGTAACAGTATTTATGGCCTTAGTATATAGGTACTGCTATTTAAATAATGTAGATAAATTATACACATACACAGAATAAAGGCTCGTGCTCATCACATCATCATTATATGGATATCGAACCCAGCCCTGTTAAAAAAGTCAGAAATGCTAACCACTGTATCAACATCACAAATATCATGTAATGTTATGTGATGTTAGATTTCTAAATGCTACCTCATTGTTAAAACATAGCAAAATATGAGTCCCAACTGGCCCCCCTTCTGTCTTCCTCTGCAGGAACAACACGTGCTGGCCTTCGAAGTCACTCTTTTAGAGTAGTAAATATACGCTCTCGAGCGCAACGTTTTGGTTCCTCCTTCTTGTGCCGAGCGATCAAAACATGGAACTCATTACCACCGCATGTCAGTATCAGTACACGTTTAATATGTTAAAATTATGTGTCAATAAAGTATTTTATTTTTATTTATTATGTGTTTAACTCCCATTATGATCTCGGGCCCTTTAAGCGGGGCGCGAAAAAGCATTTCATTAGGCCGCTATAGTGTGGGTCACCATGCTGCTCTGTCCACATTCGCATTGAAGATGGTGACCAACACTCTTGGATTCTGCTTATGCTTTCCATCAGGCAGAGTAGAGTCATTATGGTAGTTGAAACATAAAAAGAAAAATAATGAAAAACATGTACAACACGTATGTATAGCATCTTCTTGACAGTAAATATAAACGTAATATATCATATCGACGAATGTACCAAGTATCGGAACTTGTTAAAACAAAATATGGCAAGAAAAAACAACTTTACTTACTATATAGTCGAAGTCTCTTTATACTTCTATGAATCGTTTGCAGAGGGCATACACATAATTGCTAGTATATTACAGCAGTACCGGTGATTGGGTATATGCAACGATGTTTCATCGGAATCAAATTAATTAGATTACGAAGACAGGTTGCGTGACTAAACACATTTTGTAACTATTTATAGCTATTTTACGAATATTTAACTACCTGGTCATTAATGAGTGCATTCTTGAACGTTAAATGGAACATGACTTAGTTAGTTAATCTTAAAATTAACTGTTAAGTCTTAAAAAACCTTGTTAGAAAATATATTGTTCGCCACGCATCGGTATGAATGGGCCGGCTCGATCGGAATGATACCACGGCCTCATAGAAAACCGGTGTGAAATAGCGCTTCCGCTGTGTTTAACCGAGTTAATGAGGATACCGGAGGCACAATTCCCGAACCCATCCCCCTCCTCATCCCGTAAACTTGTGATACATCTGATGTTGCGGGTGTCCATGGGCGGCGATTATCGCTTACCATCAGGTGATAACGTCTGGTCGTGTGCACCCTATATCGTAAAAAAAAGATTTTACAAATACTGAATGTAATAAAATAAATTTTCTTATAATATAATTGTTTATAATATATCTCTGATGTATATTTCAGAGAGCTATTTGGATCCATATGACACAAACACCCACACATAGATGAATGCACGCGTACATGCAAGTACAAGTTTCACGCACTCACGCGCACACTTGTACTTCTTTCTTTTGAAAGTCATTTTTAATCAAAACTGTCATATTAAACAGATTTTCAAACTTCGGCGCAGCATCTATTGAACTTGTTACTCGATAAGTTCTCAGGAGACTGTCTTTTATTTAACCTTGACCTCTTAAATTTGACAGACTATCTACTTACCCACAGTAGATGAGTTATGAGCTCGAAACTTAATATGACATTAATCTTTATCAAACCGATTAGACTTATCTAAAGCGACAGCTAGAAGTATTAGTTCGCCACCGTGAGTGCCGTGACCTAACTCAACTGTTTATTTATTAATCTATAAACACTATCTACGAAATTCCACGGCTCATGGTACCTTCTAAATTCTGCCAGTTAAATATTATATTCCTATAATTCCACACATTAGTCTATAATTTCCAAATATTGCACTTTGTATTATTGCAACAGGACTACGGTTTGCAATTCCTTATGGATACAAAACGCATATTAAAAGAGCATATTTGAATGTTTGTCATTATAATTTATCATTTTGCGGTTCATTCGGACTAATTTTTACCTACGGCTCCGCCTATATACGCGATATTTCGTATATACTCACTCAAAAATATTTTTCCTTTCCAATAGTAAATCTATTTTGTAGGTCCAAAGACCCTTTAGTAACTTTAAAAATTTAGGTACAGCGTAGATTGAAAGTTTTACAATTTATTCAAGAATTTCCGAATGGCTTTTTTATATTTTTATTATTGATTTTGTCAGAGTAAACCTAAAAACAGATAAAACCTGGAGTAAAATATTCTTCCCTTACCCAATTGTTAATAAATATTTACTTGTAAAATACGTTTCATGGAAAACTTGGACTTTTATTCAACTTGTAAATACCTGGAATACATAATACCTACATCTTCTTATTAACTCTGTAACTTATGTATACCAGAATAAACCAGAAACAATTAAAAACGCTTAAAACGAATATATTAACACTTTCGATAAAATTTAAATAGCCTATGACACTTGTTATAATTACAAAAATAATAATAACTTCATTATTCAAATCGTTTTAGTAATTTAGACGTAATGGTGAAACCTAAAAAACATACACAGCCTGTCAAATATATTATAATTTGTTTTAGCTTTGTTGTAGTCACGTAAAAATATCTACAGTTTCAATAAATGACGGAGTCGAATATTTTTTTATAGTTTTATAGTTGTAATGGACAAAAAAGACAAACGCCTATTGCGTTTGTCTTCCATCTCACCTGATGGAAAGTGTAAGATGAAGACGAAGGTGGTACACGCCCATCCAAACGAAACCTGTTTACTCTACTCTTAAAGGCTCTAGAGTTCAACTTACCAGGAAGAATAAACCCAGGCAGGTCGTTCCAAACCTTGGCGACTCTCACCAAAAACGAGCTGTCAAACCGTTTAGTTCGACTTTTGGGTATGTCAACAACGTATGGATGAAACTTTTCCCTGCGCCTAACAGTCCGATCAAAGAAGAAGAGAGCCTTCGAACGCTCTCCAAAGTGTATCCTATAAAAAACCGATAAGCTGGCAATTCGACGAAGTATTGTTGTCATTGAACTATCAAGTTCATCGTTTCAATTATAGATAAGGGTAAAAGCAGTATTAAATCACCAAACATCCGTTTCCGAATGCCGTTCTACATAAATATTGAATATTTATATGATGGTTGAGGTATTTATGATATTGTTGGGTTATAAGAAGTAAGGAGAAAGCTTTTGTTGCAGGTATTTCTAACGGTATATTAGAAAATTCGATATCGAAAAATTTATGAAGGTGTTCCTGTTTATATAGCCTGCTGTACTTAAAGTTTACAAGCAGGTGGAGTCCAGAAAGCTAAAAAATGTGTTATGATCAAATTTCAACTACTGGGCGACCACTACGCAGTATATTTATAAGTTTTACGATAGAGTTACTAATTGACTAATATTTTTTTATATTTCTTTATTAAATACATTACTTTCAAAGACTAGGCGAGCAAAGTTTTTATCGAGGAAGAGTTTATTAAGTACCGTGAAGTTCTACAAGTCGCTTCAAGACTTATTTTATCACCTTTGTTGTATCAATGTCTATGTGGAGACGGATTAAAAATATGGAATGCCACAACCTCTATTCAACCCGTTGGTGACGTAAGAGCCTAAGGGTCCCAACTACGCAACACTACAAAGAGAAAGACAACTTTAAACAAATCTCATAGTAACCCGTCTATCATCCAAGGTAGCGTGGTATACTAAGCTCAAATCTTCTTTCTGTAGAGAGGCCTATGTGTAGCATTAAAATCCGTGATGTGAAACCAAGTATTGGACAGAAAAATATATAATTGTAAGAACTGTTTATCGTGTTTTAGTTCCATTCTACTTTTCACGTGTTCGACCAGTCATTACATCCAAGATTTATAGCTTTTAGAGACCGGTAACTTTTATGTTTATGTTTAATTAGACTGCCTCGGTGGCGCAGTGGTAGCGTATGCGACTGCTGTGCTTGAGGTCTCGGGTTCGATTCCCGGGTCGGACCATATATTTGCATAANTTTATATCAGTTCTCGTACTACATCTACAGTACAGTATCTAGTACCCATAACACAAACTCTGGTTTGCTTTTTTTTTTTTAAAAACTACTCCTGCGTTAGGAATATAAATTACTGTGTCGCGGGGATCTTTACAAACATACATGAAACGGACATAAAGTACACCCAGACTTAGAACAACAATTTATGGATCACACAAAGTGTTGTCCCATGTAGGATTTGAACCCACAACACTTGGCGCAGTAGGAAGCGGTGTGGCGACCACTGAAACCACCAGGCCAACCGTGCAGTCAATTTCTTTTTTTGCTTGGAAAATTTTCTTTTCAAACTCTTTGTTTGCTAGGGACTAGATTGCGTAGTGTGAGATGTCTGAAATATTTATTTATTTATTAATTATTTATGTCTATGTTAACTCGAATCATATATATTTGCGTTCAATTATGACATATAATTGTACTTTTTTTTTTGGATACAAAATCACCGTTTAGTGGAGTTCTTAGTTTAGTTTTAGAAAAATATAATAGCTAGCAAAGTTGGCAGGGTGTTTAATTTATAATTTAGATTAGAATATCAGCCCTGCCCCTATAACCGGCTGCGACCTTTTCAAATTAATCTGTCTGGTATGTAATAAACGGGGCAATAATCTTTACACACTATGTTGCGATCATTACTTACTCAAGACAAAGTAGTAATTAACTCAACTATAATTGGACAGAATGGGGCTTGCCTATGTCTCGACACAAATAACAATAAAAAAATTTTTTTGGGCAATATTCCTCTGTTACGGAGTTAAGTGTGTGAATCTGGTGCTGAAGTACGTTTGAAACAATGTATTATTGCAATAACTTGTTATGTAAGCGGTACCTATTCATACCACAACTGTTAATTAACTTTAGTTGTAATACTTACTCAGTATTTCATCAATTTAATAGACCTTCAGATATTGTTTGAACTCAAACCTAACAAAACTGTATTGATTTAAGTCTTACATTCAAACATTCAACAAAGGCTGGGACATTAACGCACTACCAAGTAAGTCATAGATAAACGAATAACCCTTTAAAATAGGCGTATATTTCGGTGGCCGAGGTTAAGAAATGGAGTCGTGATCCTTCTTCTATTTTTGTTTTCATGTATTCATACAACATATACAACACAGGTGTTAGCTATAAAACATCACAAAACCTTGGCAGGTTTGTCTGGACGTTGAATCACTTTTGAGTAATCTATTAACATATATCCATTTATGAGTATCTCAAAAACCAAAAATAATGTTTTCACGATAGTACCAACAATCCACTTAAAATACCTATAAATAGGAAACCGGTTATCAAGCCGTTCGCCGTTTGTCCCGGCCGATGCTACCTGACTGTTATGACGTTATGATATGTAGTGTACTTATGCAGAAGGAGTGAAACACTATAGACAGGATGTTGCAGTATTTTCAAATTATATTATGGAGTTAAAGCAAGGAAATAATATATTTCTTGTAATTATATTTATAGTTCTAGTCCGTTATTTTTGTTTTTATGTTTATTTGAATGTCATTAATAAAAGTTGGTATTAAATATGTTCATTCGTTGTCCGTAATAATTATTAATCCTGGGTACTTCTAATTTTGAGTGAGTTATTTTCCGTGTTGTTATTTTATGATTAATTTTTATCTGTAGTTTTTTATTATGATATTGTTCGATTAAAAGCCACATTTTTATTTTAAGATGAATTGGCAGTATTTTTCAATATTTAAACAGGGCACCGGCATAGTCGCCAGCGCACATCGCGTTTAAAATTCGTAGCTGCAAGTTGTATATTCTATCCAAGTAGGTTTTAAAAGTTCTTCCGTAGCTAGTGATTCCATATGAGATTATTGACTCAGCAAGGACATTGTAGAGATTTAGAAGTTTTTTAAAAGGAACCTTATATTGCAAATTTAGCTAATATTGCTCTTAGTTTGTCACAAATTGTATCGATATGGTAACCCCGTTTAATTCTGTCGTCCACTACTAGACCTCGGTATTTATATTTAGATGCTTGCTCCGAAAATTCACAGTTACATGCATAATTATCAGATTTCATTTCATGAACATGAATAGTATTTTTGTGTTAATATATATTATTAATATATATATCGATATAAAAAAAAGTTATAATGTTCTTCTTGAAAAGAGTAACTGCCACTAATAATTATTATGTAAATTGGATACTGGGAAGTAGAAAAGAGAATACATTTACTGAATACCATACGAAAATGAAGTCTCCTAAAGGACGGCAACGCACTTGTGACGGCTCGGGTGTTACAAGTGGCCCTATTCCATTAAAAAAATGTCATTACCCCTTTTCAACCTATGTAAAAATCAGGTGATAGCCAAGGACCCAACTACTTAGGACAAGAGCAGTGCAGAGGAAAAGAAAACTAATAACAAGCCGTAAATGAGTCCGTCTGGACAACGTGATATAGCGTTTGACTAGCTATCAAACGCTCTACTCTAAGGAGAAATCCAGAAGAGGAGAGGAAACAGTGGACTAAATAATAACAGATAATAATGATGGCTGACTTACTAACTACTCGAAACAGCAACGGTAGTGTACCCACTACCGTTGCTGTTTCAAGTCCTGTCCTACCGGAAGAAGATGGTTTTCGCACCTAGAAGTCAACACCACTCGTATATGCTGCTCTCAAAAACAGTTATACTGAGAAAGCTATTCAGTGTTATCCAGAAAGAGTTTTTTTAATGGAATCATCACGGGCAAACGAGCAGACGTATCACTTGGTAAGCGATTCCCGCCGCCCATGGACATCTGCAAAACCCTTTGGGGGAGGGGTTATCCTCACTCGATGAAACACAGCGCAAACGCTGTTTCAAACCGGTTTTCTGTGAGGCTGTGGTATCACTCCAGTCGAGCCGGCCCATTCATGCCGAAGCGTGGCTCTCCCACTTTGTTAATATAGGTAGAGGTTGAGGTAGAACAGGTTATTATGGGACCGGATTCGCGATCTTAAGACATCAGGTGATACCAATCTAGCGAATATCTATTACTTTATGTAGTATACGTTCTTGATTTTAGTTATATACCTTGGTAAACGAATATTTCTCAGTAATATAGGTTATTTTAATTCAGCTTGTTTTATAGTAACATTTTTGATACTTACAAATCATGCTAATCAGGACGGAAAAAATCATTTTGGGGAAGATTGTATAGGGTTTGGCCAGGTTATGATGCCTCTGGGAGGGGTTCGGATGGCGTAAGATAGCGGTTCCCGGATCTCTCCCGTCTCAGGCGCAGTGTGGCACACCGTGTGGTTTTAGTCGGTTCGATTCCGACACACCGCCCCGCCGCATACCACAGCGGGGTGAAGGCCCGAGGGGATTTCCACACGTAAAAAAAAAAGAACAGGTTATTATGAGTTTACGATCAGCCTGCGCAGTTGGTGTTGATAAGATTCCATCCTATAGGATATATACTAAAACAGTTCAGATCTACGCTGGTTCAATCCTTGACATATATCTAAATACAGTAGTGTTTCCGGACCTATTAAAAAAAGCTCTCCTTTATCTCATATTTAAATCGGGTGCACATTACTACAGGCTAATATCTGTGCTACCAGCCCTATCTAAAATACTGCAACGCATAATGAATAACAGGCTTAAAGGCTACCTCGAGTCAAATAATCTTTTATCGGATAGTCAATATGGTTTCCGCAATGCCAGATCTATTGATGACGCAGTTCACGACCTCACAAAGAAAATAGTGACATCACTAGATAAGAGGAAAAAACCTCAAGCTATTTTTCTAGACCTATCCAAGGTGTTCGATACTGTTTCCCTATCTAGAGTCTGTAATAAACTTGAAAATATGGGCATTTGAGCGAAACAATTGAAACTGTTTCAGAGCTACTTACGCAATCGAACACAGTGTACTAGGGTGGGTACTCACAAAAGTGCAGAACTCTCGATACAGTACTTCAATTCAGTGTTCCGCAAAGTAGGGTTCTGGGGCCTAGGCTATTCTTAGCGTATGTTAATGACTTGTGCGATTTAAACTTGGAAACAGGTAAAATTGTATCTTATGCGGACGATACCGCCTTGATCTTTAAAGCTCAATCTTGGGGTGAAACTTTCCATGCAGCTCAACGAGGTTTTAATAAAATTACACAATGGCTATCACAGAACAAACTTACTCTAAATATTGATAAAACNATTTTCTTCTTCGCTAACAACGCATTTAACTTATCACACGTATACATGCAATCATTTCCTTATCATCCATGTTTCTTCAATAAGCAACATGAATTTGATTGATGGATGTCGTAAAGATCTTTTATGAGCCTGGTTTCATGAAAATTTCATCTTTTTAAAATTCCGAATTAATTCAGTCCGTTACATAATCAGGTTTACGTATAAAATAGGTTAATGTACCAAATTCCTCAATAGTTAATAGCTCCCTTTGGACAGGAACTACTATCACGCCCTATTGAAGGTGTGGGCGTAAGTAGGTCCCTTTTTAGACAATGACGCAAATTAAATGTTACTAACTCAGTTGTATTTTCAATTAAAGGACAGTTTTTCCTTGAATACTAAACTATTAATTATATTTAATTTACCTAATCGGAATCATTTGTAATCATAATTGAAGTGAAAACATCTTTAGCCGTGTAGGGCACTTTTTGGTAGAGGAAAATCATATGAGTTCGCGTCACCTGTATTTCGCACAACGAAACTGTGGAATGAACTGTCGCCTGTGGTATTCCCGGACCAATACGACCTTCAAACCTGTAGGAAAAGAGAGTACTCCTTCTTAAACACCGGCAACGCATTTGTGACCTTTGGTTCTCAATTCGACTGTACCGTACTGTGTGACTTTTTTTTTGTATGTTACCTCAGAACAGGTTTTGATGATTCCTTTTAGCACCAGCTTTCAAATTAAAAAATAAATTCATCAATGTGATCCCATTTCAATTTGAGCCGATTCTTGAAGTCATTTTTCTTGTTAAAATTTAGATTGTTTTGGTATTTTTTCTAAAAATGAATCCTAACTAGATGGATTTATCGAATAACCTCGAAAGCCTCTACATACTAAATTTCATGATACGTTCAATATGATTAGTATCAACATGATAGGCATTCGAGTATTGCCACATATCAATAACACCCACTACAAGCGACACATGTATTATAGCATGTTACCGCCCAGGGCGGACGGACACGAGAAAATTGTTGAGAGGTATAAACAATTTTCTCGTGTCTCTTGATAGTGTTTTGACAGCCAAGTCAAGATTTGGAAAGGTTGTGCTTGAATATAGATATAATTGAGGGTTCTACGGATCGTAGAGCTTCGGAATATTTGTATCTCACAGCTAATCAGGGACTTCTGCCGGCTCCTACTGGAACAACTCGCTCTAGAACATGTCTGGATCACATAATCCTAAAAACTAAACATAACAGTAAAGCATTAGTGTTACATTCTAACGTTACTGATCATAGCGCAGTAATTATTTTATTACTCATGGATATACAGACTAATTCTTCATTAAAACGTCCTTAGACTTCCAGTCTGTATACGAAACCAGTGATGCAAACCACGCGTGCCAATATTTTGTAAATTCGCTGTCCTCAGCTATCAGTCTGAGCTTCAGTATCTGTGTAATACCATCTCTGACCTGACCTGACTGGGTTGCTGAGGTGTCAGCAACCCAGTCAGGTCAAGAAACTTAAAAAGTTCCCCAACCATGAGATATTGAGAGTAACGTTTCTCAGGCCACGAAATTTTTGTAACAGTGTCCTTTAAAACATGAAAAGACAATTCGAAAGAGATTTGCTAACGAAATCCAATAGTAATCCTAAAAAACTTTAGAATACTATAAAAGAGCATTACAAACACTTCTAGAGACACCAGTAGTGCTAAATAATTACTATAAACTAGCCATTGTCCAATCACATCGGTTAATTTGGTTTTTTTATGGTATAAGGGGCAAACGAGCAGACGTATCGCCTGATGGTAAACGATCACCGCCGCCAATTGGCCATTGGGGGATGAGGAGGGGGATAGGGGGAGGGATTGGGATACGATATGGGATACTCGACAAAACACAGCGCAAGCGCTGTTTCACACCGGTTTTATGTGAGGCTGTGGTATCACTCTGGTCGAGCCGGCCCATTCATGCCGAAGCGTGGCTTTGTTAATATAGGTAGAGGTTGAGGTAGAACAGGTTATTATGGGTCCGGATGGCGTAAGAAAGCGGTTCCCGGATCTCTCCCGTCTCAGGCGCAGTGTGGCACACCGTGTGGTGTAAGTCGGTTTGATTCCGATACACCGCCCCGCCGCAAACCCCGGCGGGGTGAAGGCCCGAGGGGATTTCCACACGTAAAAAAAAAAAGTACAGGTTATTATGAGTTTACGATCAGCCTGCGCAGTTGGTGTTGATAAGATTCCATCCTATAAGATATATATTAAAACAGTTCAGATCGACGCTTGTTCAACCCTTGACATATATCTAAATACAGTAGTGTATCCGGGCCTATTTAAAAAGCTCTCCTATATCTCATATTTAAATCGGGTGACAAGAACGATTTACATTACTAGTGAATAACCGGCTTAAAGGCTACCTCGAGTCAAATAATCTATTATCGGATAGTCAATATGGTTTCCGCAATGCCAGATCTATTGATGACGCAGTTCACGACCTCACAAAGAAAATAGTGACACCACTAGACAAGAGGAAAAAACCTCAAGCTATTTTTCTAGACCTATCCAAGGTGTTCGATACTGTTTCCCTATCTAGAGTCTGTATGAAACTTGAAAATATGGGCATTTGAGGGAACCAATTGAAATTGTTTCAGAGCTACTTACGCAATCGAACACAATGTACTAGGGTGAGTATTCACAAAAGTGCAGAACTTTCGATACAGTACTGTGTTCCGCAAAGTAGGGTTCTAGGGCCTAGGCTATTCTTAGCGTATGTTAATGACTTGTGCGACTTAAACTTGGAAACAGGTAAAATTGTATCTTATGCGGACGATACCGCCTTGATCTTTAAAGCTCAATCTTGGGGTGAAACTTTCCATGCAGCATTTAATAAAATTACACAATGGCTATCACAGAACAAACTGACTCTAAATAGATAAAACTGTTCTCATGACTTATAAAATCAAGAGCTTTCCACTGAATGCCCATTCGTTTAACATAACCATGCACAGGGATACTAGGTGTAATAGTGACTGCAAATGTCCAAATCTTACCCAAACATAAATTGTGTGTCGATAAATTGTGTGGTCGAGTGCGCAAATGGATTTACATATTTAAACAAATGAGACATGCTGCCGATTCCTATATTCTAAAAATGGTTTACTTTGCACTGTGCCAATCCATAATAGGATACCGTATTTCCAGTTGGGGTGGCGCGGCAAAGAATCATTTGCTTCCTCTTGAGCGAGCCCAGAGAGCTGTTCTAAAGGTCATTTACCACACATTTAAACATTTAAACCCTACCAATTTCCTACCAGGAAACTCTACGAGTATTGTGAGGTCCTAACGGTGCGTCAAATGTTTATACTCCAGATACTACTAAGACAACATACATATTACAATACAGAAATAACTGTAAACTCAACAACACACACCATACGCAGATTCAGGATTTCTCAATTCACTGCTTATAAAACATCCTTTGGTCAAACATTCTATTTCTTTCTTGGACGCTTTTTATATCATAAGCTAAACAAGATACTCGAATTCTACAACAGACTAAATATGAATACAAAAAGAAAATAACATCCTATCTTCAAAACACACCTTACGAAAAGACGGAAGCTCTTCTACACCCCCCTCAATAAACTTGTGAACATGACATAATATAAATACACACACACACATAAACACACTCATCGACATGTATTTACACAAACATGCTCATAAAAACACAAAGATATACCTGCGCGAGCATACACATATATTATTATACACCTACGTAGTCAGAGGAGCTCAAAAAATGTAGACAAGTCTCATAATTAATAAATAATGCAACTGTAAGAACAACAGGGCAAATTCTAACCAACTGCTAAAGAGGAACAGGATGTTTTATGAAACTGGAATAGAACTGGTGCTTATAACCTTTTTAAGAACTTGTAGAAAAAGAAATAAAAATACTAATTGTGAACACCGATCAATAATGTCTTATCACTTTGAAATTGATTGATTTGAATAAATGAAGTTATTCTTATTATTATTGTTATTGTTAACTATACACTAATGATGTATTCAACTAGCAATTATCATATTGAAATCATGAGTGGTTAAGTATGTCGTTAGTGAAATAATAAGGTTCTCATAATAATGGGTTCCTAATGATTATTTTGTGAATTAATTAGTTAATTGTAATGATTCACACTGCTACGTTTAAATAGGCAGGTTATTGTGAACGGAACATCAGTTCATGTCCGATCATTGAGCTTGCAACAGTGCAGACAACTAAGATGGATAATCGAAAATTCACACCCGAAAACAAATGTGGTGGCCGTAGTGTAAAGGCGCAACAATTGGAGCGACTGAAAGAGCAAATAATGGCACTGATTTCTGAGGCTCCAGATGGGATCTGGAGTAGCGATCTTCTTATAATGTACAAGGAGCGCTACAAGCGGGAGCTGAACTTCACTCGGTTCGGGTACACGAGCATCCTCAGTCTGGTGTACCGTCTGGAGCGGCAGGTTGAGATAACGCGGCCCGAAGTGACGGGCGACTGGCTGCTGCGCAAGCGCGGGCGGGGGCCCGTGCCCCCCGCGCCTCTCCCCCGCCACCCCATGCCGCCGCCCGCCGCGCCCACCCTGAGCGCGTTCGACGTCGACGACGCCCTGCCCGGGATCGTTTTTGACCCTGACGTGTACCCCGAAGACTGCATGCAGCTAATGGAGAGTATCGAGTCGTTGAGCATGAGCGACTTCCAGCGCGGGGCGATGATCGAAGTGTTGGTAGGCGAAGTGTACTCCCCCTCGCACTTCTGGTTCATTCGTCAGGGTGAAAACTACAACATCGCCATGGAGGACATGATGGACGAAATGACGCACTACTACCGCGGCGAGGGCCGCGAGCGTGAGCTGGCGCGCGGCGCCGTGCGCCTGGGCCACTACTGCGCCTCGCTGTACGAGCGGGACTGGCACCGCTCGCTCATCGTCAAGATCGTCGACAGCGACACCGTCAAGGTGCGGCACATCGACTACGGCACGGTGGACACGCTGAACGTTGGTGAGCTGAAACCGCTGCGCCGGTGCTGGGCGGCGTTGCCGGCGCAGGCGGGGCGCGCGCGCCTTGCCGGCGTGCGGCCCAGTGGCGGCGCGCAGCGCTGGCCTCGAGCCGCCGCCACCGCCTTCCTAGCGCTCGTCACCGACCGCCGCCTTGTCGCCAACGTCGTGGCGCTGGACGCGGCTGCGCGCGTGGCCGAGGTGCTGCTCATCGACACGGCTACCGAGCGCGACGTGAGCGTGGGCGCGGAACTGATTTGCGCGGGCCACGCCGACGCGCGCTCCGACTCAGCGCTGCATACTCTGGAGGTGTACCAGTTGCCGAAGTTCGGGGCGCTAGAGAGCGGCGCCACGCTCAACTACACCGAAATACATGCCTACCTGCGCGACGGCATCGCGCTCGACTCAGTGCCCGCCTACCGGGACCACGTGCCGCAGCCGCCCCGACCGCTGCTCCCACCCCTCCCGCCTTTCCCGTCCTTCGACACCCTCTCGCCTTGCGCCAGCGCATCATCCGGCGAGTCTCGACCATTAGGGGACGCCCTTGGTCGTTCTCCGTCCCCTTCGTCCGATACCTGCACCTCCAACGACGTCGCCAAATCGACGGCCGATCCTGATGTTCCCGTTAGTATCCCGTTGCTTCTTCCGGACACGGTTTCACCGCCCCATACGGATTCACCGCAGACTAAAACTGAGGCCGCGTCGACGGCCGTACCCACGTCTCCGCCTCGCTCGGCAGAGCGGTCTTGGCCGTCGTCGTCGTCATACGCGCCCGAGTACGTGCCCGGCGCGCCCTACCGCCTCCCGGGCCCCGTCTGCAACGGGTGCTCCCCTCTTCTGCAATACGGAGGTCCTGTGATGCCTACGCCTCCCCCTGGAGTTCCTATGCGGCCCCCCGGCGTCACCTTGAGCTTGGACGCATGCGAAACCTATCGCGCCTTAAGTCAAGCAAGCCCGGCGGCGGCCCACTGGTTCATAGTCGGTGCTATGAGCCAAACCGCGGCCGTCCCCCCCAACATCTTGTGTTAAGTTTGTTATTAAATATATTTAAGAATTACTAACAGGCGGCTCACAAACAACTGCTACGTTTCGTTCTTAAATGTGACCAATTGTGGTTTATTAGTTTTTGCTATTATTTTTACTTTTACTACCTTATTTATAGGCATACTGAAAAATATTATATGTATCTAAAAGTTTAAGAAATAGAGCTTATGAAACGGGTCATTTTATTGTCGTAGTGTTGTCTGTGCGAGTTTATGTTAAATTGTATTTTAATGATAAGTTTCAAGTTTGATTTGTTTGTTGTTTAGCTTGTTAGCCTTACTTTTTACATTGATGTAATTCATTCTTGATTTGATTTGTGGTAAGATTTATATATGTTCAATCCTGTGATATAATATGTGAATCAAATCGAGAGAAAGTGACAAAGAGTTGATCGAATAAATACGTTGATTGTGATTTTGAGTTGTTTTGAATTACTTGACAGCAAATAAAACCACTGTGAACTGTTCTGCTGATCCGACAACTTATTTATTAGGTGTCTTACATAAATATATTCGGGATAACTTTTACATGAGCCCGGTAACGTAACTATATCGCTATTCAGGAAGGTGGCACAGCGCCCTGTAGTTTGGTGAAAGACAACATTATGTACCTATTAGAATTTTATTTCACTTCCATCGCGACATAGTTATGTTTGTTTTCGTCATGAACATACCGCCCACCACAAACCTTATGACGAATTCTTAAATTTAAAACCTTCTTAAGTTGAACTATATTGGTTCTATGTTGATCTCTACACCATAAAATAAAAGAATTGCACAGTATGTGCAATTCTTCTTGATCTAGATAAGGATTCGGGCATATAAANAGAATATAAACTTATATTTTATAATAATGCAGGTGCACATAACACAACCCAACAAAAAATAAAATAGTTCTAAGTTTGGTAAACCTGATCACATAGATACAAAAGGTTTACAATATTAAACTTAAATCTAAACGTAAAACATGAAACTTGAATAAAAAAATGAAAAGAGATATTTAAATTGTTAATTAACAACAGGTAAAACACATATTTTTATGTAGGTCTTTTTATAGTGGAAGACTTCGTGCGCACTGTGATCACGCGGGTGATATCATCATTTCCAGGGTGTTTTCTTAATACTCGACCTTAGAACCAACGACTTGGTGGCAAGTTGTCTTCCTTAATTAGTACAATGTCTCTGATTTCTGGTTCTGGAGTTTGAGAAGTCAATTTGTATCTATTCATCAAAGTCGTTAGATACATCTGGGACCAACGTTTCCAAAACGACGGTATCGTTGGCAACATATTCAATACATTCAATATGTATGTATTGAATATGTTGCCAAGGAGTCAAATAATTTATGTTTGTGTTTTCGTATTGATTGATTAGTGAATGTACCCGACGGTACATTCACTAACGGTTCTCCGATTAGTAAATGTCCAAGAGTTAACGGTAACGGTTCACCAGGGCCAGAAACATTAAGAACGTTCATGGGTCGCGAGTTCAAGCTTGCACCTGATTGAAGAGTGTAGAAATTTCCTCAAACGTGAGAGTAGCATCCCCGATTACACGTTTCAAATGGAATTTTGTAGATTTGACCCCACCTTCCCAAACACTACCAAAAATGGGGCTGTGAGGGGGTGGAAAATGCCACTCTGTACCATTTGCTTCCAGGTGCTATGCTATCGACGGTTGAATTGAATTTAAATGATTCAATTCCCTGGAGGCGCCTACGAAAGTGGTACCATTGTCACTCCACAGTTTCGTGCAATGAAATGTCTTCTAACCACAAATCTTCTAAATGCAGCCAAAAATGCCTGCGTTGTCATAACACTGACTGCTTCTAAATGAAGGGCTCGGGTCGCCATACACACAAAAAGACATATGTAGCCTTTGTAAGATCGGTAACCCCGACCCTTTGTTGACCGTATATTTATAGGACCTGCATAGTCCACACCGCTATGTCAGAACGGCCTTGCCGGCGTGCATCGAACAGTTGGGAGTGAACCCATTAATTGGTTCTTGATATTTGCTCTTTGCCTGGCACATATCACATACTTATAGACATGCTGTTTGACGAGGTTCCGAACACCTATTATCCAAGAGGCTGACCTAAAATAATTCATCATAAGCTGAGGGCCTCCCCTGCCACTCGCCCTGGAGTTGCCCTGGTGTGCGCTTTGCATCAGGGAGGCACTAATGTATCACCGAGTACCTCCCTAGCTCCACCGCATACTCGGGGCATATCAGCTGTCATCTACCTAAGTAGGACAGATGTGGCCATCTGACGTCCTAGCAAAAGCAGGCTCGGGTGGGGGTGCGCGTGCTTCGCAGTTCTCGCGCCCCACCTCGGGGCAGCAAGGGAAACATCGGGGTTTCCACACAGGAAGGGCCATCTAGAAACCGTAGGTGGCCCGAGGTACTTTGGGGTTCCAGGATTTTCCTTCATTAGGCGCCGCAGCGTCGGGCCCTCACTACAGTCATCGGAGGAGATCTCTCGCTACCGGCCGTCGTACGCTCCATGGCCGGTGGCGAGAGCAGGTTTACCGCGACCGCGATCTTCTGCAAGGAAGTCATCTCGCAGAAGGAGGCGGCGGAGAAGGCCCGGGAGGACGACCTCCACACGGACCCGATCCGCCGCCGGCAAACCGGACGGCCGCGAATGGGCGAGACGGGTTTCCCTCTGCCTAGAATTCAGCCCCCCGTCGATAAACTTCGGCGAGTACTTCCGACTCCAAATCGCACGGGGGTTTTCTGACCAAGGCGCACGTCACCTCGGGGACCGTAGGCCTTGCCTTAAACGCCCGGACTGCGAGGACGAAAACCTCCTTAAAAAAATACCCCCAATCCCGTGTTCTGGTGTATGGCCAGAGGATAAATGGGTGATGGGAAGTTCAGTCGCAAGCATACCCCCAGCCAGGGACCTGCAGACCTGCAGTTTTCCCCTCCATCCGCTTCACAGGCCAGCCGCGAGGGGGTGACGTTACGCGTGTGCTGTACGTCGCCTAAACTGAGAATCAACTAGAAGACGGTATCCGCTTCAGTGCGGGCAGGCGCAGGGAGGGGTCCGGATGTCGTAAGAAAGCGGTCCCCGGATCCCTCCCAACTCAGACGCAGAGTGGCACACCGTGTGTTTTTAGTCGGTTCGATTCCGACACACCACCCCGCCGCAAACCCCTGTGGGGTGAAGGCCCGAGGGGGTTCCCACACGTAAAAAAAAAACTGAGTAAAAACTTGGGGTTCGCCCCTTACAGCCCTCCAACTTTTCCCATCCATTCCTAATATTCTATCCCATCCAAAATGTCATTCCTATGGAAAAGAAGCGGCAAGAAACTCCATTGATTAAAGCCATACTACTTAAGAGCACAATTATTTTTAAGACTAATCATTTACAATGATGTGGACTTCCTCACTGCCATTACAGTTTAAAACACGAAGTATTGAAACTAGTCCTGCCAAGAGTTGATTATAATATGATCAATAAAACAGTATGATTTACAAGTGGCGACGAGCTCGTAAAAATAATTTAGGTAACTTGTCCAGTTCAAATGGTGTTAATATGTTGCGTTCAAATATTTCAATTGCCCCAGTTTAGTTGAGCATCTGAGATATTGCGACACACTATCTGAACGATAGCACACTTATGGTTTTGAATCTTATCTACACTGTCAAATGAAAATTTAAATAATTTCTTTGAAGTAAGTAGTTTTTAATGCACAAAAGAATGAAGTAATCAGCATCAGCTATGTACATTACTTCATTCATTTTAATTTTGTTTTTGCAAAACCCCATTTATTTTCTAATATAAAAGTAGTAAAGTCCTGTTAAAATCGGTCCAGCCGTTCCAAAGATTAGCCTTAACAGATGGGCCAAAAGTTTTATAGTGATAGTTTTTTAATAGAATATTTTTTTTCTTTTTCTATTTATAGTTTCCAAACAAGCTAAAATTTGTTAAAGAATTTTGTAAGACGCCCTAATTTGGAATTGTAAGATATTTCATAATAAATGGAGTAATTAATAGGGGTCCCGTCCTAGTTATTTTACTGATTACAAAGAAGTCGAACTGTGAGCGGCATTTACAAAGACTTTGTTAAGTTTATTACACACAGAGTCACAGACTAATTGGTCAGAGTTCAGATAAATGGAGCATTCTTTTTGTTTGTCGTGGCGTGTGGGAGTGCTGTTAGATTTAAATCGGGAGATTAAACCGATAACAATTGGTTGAATTGTTTCTTTCTGTTTTAACAACATTGCAAAATCGTTATTATTCTTTAGTACGTCTAAAAGTATAGAAAATTAGGTTGTGACCTATTTATAACACTTTGACGAGTCGTGTGTTTTGAAATACGACTGCTATTATTTTGCTATCTGTGTTAAATATTGATTATATTCATACTATTACGGTTATTATATACGGGTATAGCTTAGACGTTGTACTGATTTCAGTGAAATTGAACATAAATACTTTGATTCTTGAAGAAGGACATAAGCTATAAACCGGCTTAGTCGCGGACTAAAACAAGGGTGATATAGAAGCTTGGATAATAAGAGCAGTACCCATGTCAATAATGTATTAAAAATGTCACAGATACGTGAGGAGTGGCAAGCCTGGGTCTCCTTCTGTGAGGACGTTATGCTCCATGGTGGTGTTAGGTCGCCGCTTTTCCTGTCCCCAACGGAGAGTATTGTGCGAAAAGCATTCCTCAGGTAAAAAAAAAACCTAAGTTGGTGTAATGTTCTTACAACTTGTCCAATTTGCATGAACGCTCTACCGAACTTAGTATTTCAAAAATATATTTTATTTTATTAATATTAGGTACATTCCACTTTGTATGTGCAAATAGAACAAATTTAATATAGTAACAATCATACACATCTTTTGAATATACAAACTAAATTTTGACTAACCATCAGTGGTCAGTTCTAACAAATAAACGAACAAGCGGTTCACTTTAATGAGAACAACAAAGAAAGGAGTAAGTAGATCAATAGTCATCGTCCAACCTTCAAAAGAGTTTCGTAAACATAAAAAAAACTCATGATTATTCCGTCCCTACTGTTAACCCTTTCGTTTCATTCTCGTTTTCTTGTACTTAATCCACAAAACTAGACTGTTCTCATAGACACAATGGCGGGTCCTGTCTCTAGTCTTGTCGTAAGACGTATTTTAATTCCCACAGACGCAACCGGTTTGGCGGAAGAATTTGATTGGATTCATAGATCTGTGAATCGTATAACGGCTACTGTTCATATGCTCATCTATTTAGCTTTACAATTTGTATACAATATATTGTGTATGGTGATGGATTACACAGTTATACCTGATTTGGTCACTTCTGTATAAAGGTTTACTTTTGTGTGATCGAACTTAACCCGTTTTTAGCAAAGCATATGCCTGTAGGTATTTGTAGCTCTTTTCTCATTCGTCGACTTTCGCACTACCTCTCTCATTATAAAAGGAACGCAACAACATCAACTGGACAGTGGACAGTGATGCTATTTAGATATCAGAAGGTTAACTCTCGTAATGAAAATTAAGGCTATAATCCCAAAAATGTTAAACGCATTCAACATCCAATTGATCCAATATATCATATTGGTGCCGAAGTATTCTGCTAGTTTTATTAACACATTACTACAAGTGTACCTTTTATGAGATTTGTGTGATTGAAAGTAGATCTAAATAGAATTTTAAAGATTTTTTTAACTAGAACTGACCTTGTTAACAACTAAAAAATAAATATTAACAACAAAAACAAGAGAACATATTTTACTCTGGTCTCATGTAAACTAAAAATTTTCTCAGTCGCCTTTTATCCTTATACAAACTGGATAGAAGCAGCATAGAAACAAAACATTCTTCCATACTATGACAGTTATAATCAATACAAATTCACAAACAAGTACTCGAATAAACGCACTGAACCTTTCTATCAACGAGTTCACGGTCTTATGTTACACATAGAGCTGACATTTATCAATTGCCATAGAATTTTGAACTTTAAACTCTATGGAGTTCTAAGCACGTCCATGTGTACTAGCAAAATGATTGTATGGCTAACCTTATTCGTAATAACCTTGCACCTGCCGTTTAACATTCTAATGTATTAATTTTTTGTCATATCGCTCACTTTGGAAGTTATCCTTGATAAAACGAATGCTGTCAGCATTGATCTGTTTTTATTTTATTTCTAATGAGATTCGTTTAGAAAGACTTCACGTAGAATATTTACCATTTTAAATAATATTACCGGCTGCAGTACGTCTATATTCCTATTCATTTCTAAATATTTCATTCTAAATATTTCATCTATAAGCGTGATATTTCAGTTTATTCCACTTGCCTAACATTGGATATCCTCATTTCACCTCGGAAGTATTCCAAGCAGGTGATAAAACCCAGGTGAAATGTGTACGCCGAAAAGTCTAATTACTTTGTTCACCCAGGTGAACAAAGTGGAATTTCACTTTAAATTTGAGTGGCACCAATAGAAAATGGTAACCTCTAGAACAAAACAAGAGTTGATCCAGACCCCAAGTAATATTAAGAATAATAAAGACTAGGTTGAAGAACTTAGATTTAATTACGAGTATATCCTTATTCGTTGGCAACTCTGCCCTGTAAAGTTAAACCACTAAGTGTGGCGTAATAATCATGAGTTCCATGCTTTTTTTTTATATATATTTAAGCTGCCAAAATGACTCTGCCCTTCCTGATGGAAAGCATGAGCAGAATCCAAGAGTGGTGGCCACCATCCTCAATGCGAAAAAGAACAATGCAGCATGGTGATCCACACTATGGCGGCCTGGGGGGAAGGGGGATGGTGAGGGGGATAGGGGGCATTGGATTGGGGTATGGGCCTCCGGTATCCTCACTCACTCGATGAAACACAGCGTAAGCGCTGTTTCACACCGGTTTTCTGTGAGGCCGTGGTATCACTCCGGTCGAGCCGGCCCATTCATGCCGAAGCGTGGCTCTCCCACGGATAGGATGCTTAGGGTGGGGAGACTATTTCATCTTTATTTTCACAAGAACAATTCCGTTAGCTTGATAATGACGACCTCGAAGCAAAATACCACTATGGATTTTTCATCGTAGGGACTTTAAAAGCATTCACAAGGAACATAAAGGCGAAGACTTAAATAAACAAGAAAATTTTAACTATCATCACTAAACTGCCTCGCTGGCGCAGTGGTAGCGTATGCGCGCCTGCTGTGCTAGAGGTCTCTGGTTCGATTCCTGAGTCGGACCAAATATTTATATGATCTGCAAATATTGGCTTCGGAGTTTGGGTGTTTTGTATGTATAATATGTATGTATTTATGAAAAAAAAGTACATATGTATTAATATCAGTTGTTTAGTACCCATAGTACAAGCTCTGCTTAGCTTGAGACTAGATAGCGTTATGTGTTATAATGTCCGAAATATCTATTTATTATTATTATCAAGTTCATCCTTTTGATTTAAAATTCAGTCGAAGATAAAAGTATGTAAAATACAGAGAAACTACACTAAGATAAACTAGGCTAATTTTTAGTGTCAGACTCCAAATTAGCCTAGTTCTGTGACCGTCGGATAGTTACTCGACTAGATTCGAATGACTAATATTCAATTTATACTTTATTTTTCTACTACCTACGTAATATATTTTGATAAATTGAAATACTTAATACAAGTTTTTGTTAGTTCCAGTACATAGAACCGTATTACTCCAAAAAACCGTATTGCCCGTCACGTTCAAGGCCAGAGCATTCACTGACCGAGTTATCTGATTGATAATGGCTCTATGGACGAATACCTTCGCTCACAATTGACTGTTTATACTTTTCATGTTAAATTGAAATTGAACGCCGTATACTCAAATTGGAGTACGTGCTGTTTTTGTATAAATTTCAATCTCAAGGATTTACTAAAAAAAAATACTTTGTTCGATTTTTTTAAATATACGTCTAGTTTCAAACAGGCAAATACCATCATTATCAGGCTTCATATTTAAGCTTTTATCATCAACTGTTAAATATTATGCCTCTCCTAAGGAGTTCAACCATTACCTCTCCTCATCCGGGATTTCTTTCTGTTTTTGAGAAACTCGTCACTCACCTAGCCTCTAGATATCCTACACAGTTTGTCCTAGGCTGGTCTCAGAGTATTTTTTTACCTCCAACTGTTATTGGTGATTCATGCAATATGTATTTGTAAGATCTCATTTATTTTTACTATCCATTAGCCGCTCCATTGCAGCTGAAGTCTGAAGAGTATAATTTTTTTTTCCTTTTTCAAATTATTTATACCTATATTGTATCCTTAAAATATAGATGTACTTGTGCGCAAATTTTGTGGTGTATATTTCTTCTTCATTAAACCTAAATTGGTGTAAAATGATTTGGCTAACGGAAGATGTGCAAAACAGAAGTAAGAGACTACGATCTGTACCGTTTGCCGTTTTAGGAACTGATTTTTTACTTCCAAGACGCACGATTCCAAGATTCAGGAACTCAATATATATATAATATTCTTTATGAATTTAAGGGAGTATATTCCTCATTCATACAACGCTTGGCTTCCACTGTGGGTACTAGACGAGTAATAGAAATACATTCAACTGTTTTTTGAATTATAAAAAAACGTCCACACTCTGAAACAAACATTTGCAGGTCATACAAACATTTGGACCGACCCCGTGGCGAGTTGTATACACCACCATTGAGGCAGCGGCAGTTAAAGGTAGGAAAATAAGTACCAGACTGATATTGCACAACCTAAAAGGAACACCAAAACAGTAGGTTTAAGTCCAGGTGGAAGAATTTCAAGCAAAATATTAGGAGCAAGAAATTTGGTAGCGATGTTAATACGATGTCTATTGTGATCTCAGTTGTTAGCGAACACAGTCGGTGAGAAATGAAAAGATAAACAACGTTGTTGAAAGATTACAGTTACATTTAAGTGTTATTGAGATTGGAATTTAGGCTACAATATATTTTTGTTACTAAGATCTGTTAAATTGCGTTTGAAAAATGTGTGTTGTCGATTGTATTGAAAATTACCAGCACACCGGTAATTTTTTTTCTTGAGTAAGTATTCAGTTTATCAAGAATAAAGTTTCGTAATTGTAAAATGGAAGTAACTAATTTAATTTAGCCAAATAGGAAAACTCTCTTATCTTCTAGAAGAGCTCTAAGTTTTCAATTAATTTACAAACAGGAACAATGATAGGACTTTCTACAAAAACAGTGGTTAACGATCATTGTAGTTAGTCAAGCGCAGTTTCAACTTGTCTTTCTATGAAAAGTTTTGTTATCTTAATTAGTTTATAATTTGTTCCATTCTTAAATCCGGCAAAATTATTAAAGTTTAAAAAAAATAAGGCTGCGAGTACCCAATGTCAAAAATAACTGTCGATTAATATTAGATGTCGAAGATCAAGATATCATCCATACTAATATTTTTAATTCAAAATTAATTCTTTCTGTTACGCTTTCACGGCTGAACAGCTGCACCAATTTCAAAGGAAATTAACATATAGACCATAGGCTAATATTTATTGCTATAACCTATATTGATTTGTTTACTTTTATGAAACGATAAATAAATTCTATTTTTAAACGTTAGACTTCTTGAACAATATAGGCAGGCAACTGATTTTCAATCAATAAATACTTTTAAAAAATTGACACTTAATAGGCATAGTATTGTCTATGATAAGAAAAACAAATCAAAAATAGTTCATAAATAGAATATGGACAATCTCTTTCAACGGTACGTAATTCTACTACCATGTCCGTTAAAAACTTTTATAGGTATTATATCAAAATTCTTTGTGATCCGCTACCTGTCTCATCCCTCGGCGTCTTTTATGTTTTTTTTTCTTTTCTTTAACTATCTCTATTGTAAGGTTTTTTCAAGATTGAATTACGGGTTTGTGAGGTTGCAGCCAACATTCGACACGGCCACATTCCGGCTGCTAATTTGGTAGTATTAAATGAAACACCCATGTTGTGATAGGAGAGATACTCTGCTCTCTTTTTATCTTTATATGATAGAAAGAAATAGCAGAAGGATCATATTTTATAATGGATCATGATGTAGCGTGCTTTTGATTACGTTCTGTGCAGACACACGCAAGCTTGAATGAAGTTTCGGATAGTCGGTTTTAGAAGGAAAGTTTGAAGACAATATTGGGTAATTAGGGAGATATAGCAAGAGATTATGTAGTATCATATAATACAACGGAAGCAGAAAAATATTAGATATGTATGTCCGTTATGTTTATTTCCGATAGTGGAAACTCAATTATCCGAACTATTTGTAGCTGTTAGGGATTCAGATAGTCAAAAATCGTCACAAGTGCGTTGCCGGCCTTTGGGGGATGGGGGAAGGGTTGGGGTATGAGCCTCCGGGATCCTCACTCTTCGGTGAAACAGCGTAAGCACTGACTCAGTAAGGCCGTGGTATCATTCCGTTCGAGCCGGCCCATTCTTGCCGAAGCGTAGCGCTCCTAGGGTAATTCACAAAAAAGGCTTTGCGAAACTGTAATGAATATTTCAAGAGGAAGGTTTATATACCTATTAACTATATTGCACACGTGCAAAGTTGAGGCAGATCGCTGGTAAAATATAAAAAGCTAAGAGAGTTGGCTACAATAATGTATTTACTTTTTGGTCCGATTAACAAATAAAACATCACAAATAATCATACAAAACGACTTCGACAGATGTGAGTTTAACACGTGAGCAACACACACCAGTTAGGGGGAATATTATTTAATGGTTTGCTTTAGTTAGCAGTTGTACTGCCACCTGTCATTAAAAACATTAGACTATTTGTGAACCTTATATCGAATCTTTGGGTAGTCATTTCAAAAAGTTGGTTACCAGAGTTTGATAATAATTTGTTATTTTACATACGTATAAAAAATAATATATGCTAATAATAGTGGCGATTATTATTCATTTGGAATCCTTTTATAAATATATTTTTATATAATTATGTAATTTACATTAAGAATCTCGTAGGAAATTAAAAAAATTGTAAGTATTTTAAAGCGTTTTACCATCAGTTGAAAGGATGATCGTTTTCTTTTACTATTTTCTGGTCTTTTACTTACCTATTTATTTCGCAATAAGTTTTTTATCCTACTGCGAAAAAGGAAGTGTTATATTTTTCAAGTGTATGTATTTCTTTGGTACGCCCTACAGCCTAAACGGCTTGTCGTATTTTATGTGAGTGGTGTCAATAGATACGTCTTAGTCGTGAGAGTGACACTGAGTAAATAAAATTAAAAAAAAGTCTTTTCAGTTCTTCAAAGATTTTAATAAAGATGGTAGTGGGTTTTTTTTAATAATTCGTTTCTTGTTTTCAGTTATGTTGTTTTGTAAAAACAAGAATAGTAACATTTTTCCAAAACGATAATTTTTAAATGCTTTTCAGGAAGTAATGTAGGCGTAAGCATGTACATTAAAACGTTGCGAGTTCTCCACACAATGGCTCCATGCTAGTTTTCCCCAGTCTCAATAAATGTAATGTTTACAAAGCGTTAATGTCGATTGACGCAAATTGCAGCATTCATCACTGTCCGGTGTCAATCGTGGCGGGTGATATTACAACACGACTTAATTGAATATTGACTATGGGGCTTGTAATAGGACAAGCAATAATAAGCATGAAAACAAACCATACTTATGAGTGTTTTGCATTTGAGATGCTTTTACACATTTTGTAGGTCGGAGATATGAGCTAAAGTTACGCAATAATTTTAGAGGGTTCAATTGTCCACCAATAGAAAGTTCGAGTTGGAGATCTCAACCAGATTTGTTCTTTATAATAGGTACTTTCCAGCCCGTATAATGCCAACCCAATACCAGTGGGCAGGTGACGCATCCGCATAAACGGAGTGTATCAATCCCCACGGCCTCATAGAGAACAAACAGTGCCTACGCTGTGTTTCACTGAATGAGTGAGGATACCGGAGGCACATGCGCCAACCCCTCTGTGTCTCAGATGTTGCGGGTGTCCATGGGCGGCAGTAATTGCTCAAATAAAATAGTAAAAAAATAAAGTATAAATGAATCCCGTTCACTCCTATCTATTTTTATGGTATAGGGGGGCAAAATAGTAATTGCCCATGGACACCTACAGTTCCAAGCTAAAAGTGCATTACCTATTTGAGCCCCTCCCGTAGAATCATCTTGGTGGATTGGTCTCCGGTAACTGGTCTCTTACGTAAGAGGGCTGGCAGCGACTGGATGCAAAAAGCAACAGACCGGGCTGTGGTGTTCCTTGGGAGAGGCCTGTGTCCAGCAGTGAACTGCAACGGGCTGACGATGATAATTTGATTAACCGCATTCAACCGGTGAAGAGTAACAAAAACTATATAGTCCCTGTTTTTTAAGAGATCATATCTATCCATTAACGCTTGCAAGTCAGCCCCGTTGGCCAAGATGAAAATGTTTCATTTCTCTTTCTAAAAACACCATCGTCTCTATTTCTTAGTATTGGCTAATACTTTCTTTTTACCAATTGAGTTAGCGTTGCGATCTCCCATACATTTGTTAGTTTTCTATTATTGTTTACGTTCGTAGAATGTTAACTTGGCTAGGGGGGCGTTTTATGCGCGTTGCCGTGGCTGGGATCTCTTGCATTAAGGTTTCTTTTTGGTTTATTTACATTATACATACACGGGTGTAGGTATGTACCAATAATGCTTCCCAAATAGTTTTATTAATATTTACATTACTTTGGCTTCTCACGCTTGGTGATTAAATTTAATTCACGGTCACACACCTTCAGCTTCGAAGTTCAAGGTCATATTATAAGATAATTTATTACTTGCCTTAAAATTGCAGGAAAGTCTTTGTACAAATGAGTTCTCCAAGGTTCTGGGAGGTTCCTCTAAGCCAGTAAGATTGAATAGACTCAATCATTTTTCCTGCATCGATTTCCGACTATTCATTTTCGTATAAATGATGCCGTTCGTATTTTACGAGTAAAGGTTAAACTTCTAGACTCTTCATTAGACCTTTTCGAGTATTGCGTATCTATAGCTTTGCTTATGTTGTTGCTACTTCTTAGTACTACAGTTATTATTGTTGAATTTAAAGAAACAAAACAAGACACGGATACAACTAGTTCCGAAATAGATAAACTGCTACTTAAGAGTGTAATATAGATAGACGAGTGTAATATAGACAGAATCGGACATATCTTTACATAGTACAGAACAATGTTGCTGCATATTATACAGAGGAAATCCAAGAAATTGAAAGCCTTCCGTGCAAAGCTAGGCCCGGCCTCTAGTAAAAAAAACTGTAAAGAAGTTAGTCAACTCTTGAACACATTACAGATAATTTCTCAAAGTTAATCTTCTCATTTATTTCCGTGAACGTACGTGACCTGCCGCAGGTATCCATTCTTTGAACGATATCATTTCCATTATGATTTAACCATATGAAAGGTTTGAAAGCCTCTTCCTTTGTGTCCGAACTGATCATTAGTTATCAACTGCTAGTCATTTAACTATTCAGTTACATTTTTAAAATCTTCTGACCAAATTAGTTTCATTTAAGGCAGTAAACAGAAAGTAAGATCTATTGTCAGGATAACAACATATTCCCGTAAGGAAACCTATTTTAGTGTGGGACTTTTGACCACGGATGTGATTTACCGACAAAATCTTCCATGTAACCTGTATTAGTTTAAACGCAATTTGTCTAATAGGTTTACAGAGCATGCCATTTTGTTATACGATGAACTAAATGGGCAGTTACCGTTTTGTTATAATTTTGACAAGTGAACACACAATGGCCGACTGCGGCGTTTAAAGTTAAGAAATATAATGCGCTTACGACAGACTTCGAGGACACGAGCACCGTAACAGTCAACCTTTACGCGCACTGACATTTCACCTCTCTGTACACAAACGATGCTATATAAAATTTTATAATGACTTACTACACCAATTGCCTCGCGACAAATTGGCTTTTCAATAAAGACAATACAACGATACAGAACAAGGCTACACAAATCATTACATTTGATTGAGTTTATGCAAGACTCCATATCTCTCCCACATTACAGCTCCTTACCACAGGGACAAAGGCACAATAAAACTGCTGTGTAATAGATAATACATCTCATTTTATTTATATTAGGTACATCTATAACAATACTTTTAACAGTCTTAAAACGAACGACTTAGTGAGATAGCGGTGAACGCCTAGTTCTATCTACAATATTTACAAAGAAGTATGCGTCAGGCGCACGTGAGTGAGGTAAAGGCGCGCGGCACGGGATTCGGCGGCGCACTGTGGCGTTGCACGCCGCAACTACCCGCGCCGCGCGCCACCGCCTCGAAGAATTGCCTGAGGTCGCTCACTGAACGCGTCGGCGGCGCTTGTAGGTCGTGAAGCGAAGCGGCCCTTCTCGGTGTTGTCTCCGAGGGTGCTCTCTCGATACGAGCTAACTGCTCGCTACTCCGTGCTAGACTACTCGCCGTAGTGCGGGACATCGATTCAAATAATGCCCTCCGTTCTCGCACTGGTACATATTTAGCTACGGCTTCATGTACATTCGGGGAACATGATCTCGCCCGGTTTTCCATCGACGCAGTTTTGCGTCTAGCCGCTTCAATTGCGTACCGGCCCCTTTCTGCGCCTCCTACCGTCCCCTCCCATCTTTTCAAGTATCTGCGACCATGTTCTGACTCTGAGCGTGCGGCACGCGGCAACGTGTGATGTTGCTGTGTTCCCGCGTTAAGTTTGCTACAATTGTCACATTTGATGACCTCTGCGATCCGTACTGGCGCATCGACCACGTCTGTGGTCTTCAAGGCGTCGAGGGACAGGGTTAAGTCGAGGCTGCGGTCAGACGAAGAGTCGTAGTCGTCGTCTTCGACGACGATGCCCTCATCTGTTGCTGCGGGGGAATGATCCCGGCGCGGCAGTAATGTCTCAGTCGACGTTAGCAACCTCCGGCGAGCTCGCGGTGGTGCTTTTGGCGGGCATAAGGGAGTCTCATGTTGAGATATTTCTTTCTTTGGTTCCCTGATGGCAGTGTCCGCAGCGGGTAACACGTCCAAAAATCGTACTTGTGGTAAAGGAGTTTGGCCCAGGATTTCGACACAGAGCGCACGCACCCATCTCGTGTATTCAGCAGCATTGCAAGTCTGCAACAATAAACTTAATTGTAACATTCAACTTGGAGACCATATTTATGACTTAATCCAAAGGTACCATTATTATGATTTGCATATGATTTTTAAAAACTTCTGTAAGAATAACCTATGAAAAGTGGGCAAGTTATTTTTATAGGGTGACAGGGTGACAATAATGGAACATCTGATCTTGGGACAAAGTGAGCCACGGCCATATTGCATTAATGGATATTTTTTTGTACGGCGTAGATATGATTTAGGGGAGTTTTCTGAAACGTGTTTCTTTACACGTCAACACCTTCGCGCTTCTAGTCCTTCTTACGGTGAATAGATGCATGAAAAGGTCGCGGTGCACAAAGGTCTGTGATTTACGGATGTTTCATTTTATCGAGGTCTATTAAAGTGTACGAATCGTGAGAAAGGGGTTACACGAAAGGGGTCCAACGTCTTGCAAGACGTGCATGACATTATAGTCATACCTACTTGTTAGTAAGAAGCTCAACCGGGTTTATACAATTCTAGTTTTTATTTTAAAAATTGTGGATAAAAAAAAATACTCAGATAGTTACGAGAAATTCCCATTTGATAGTATGAAGTTTTTCTAGAATTACATATAATCTGTGCATCGTAAACATTATCATAGACAATATAAAGCATAGCTTGCTATTCTACTGCACGCATATGATCACAAGCATAGGGCATGCTAATATTGTATACATAATAGTTTGAAACGAGTGCCCATTTTTCAAACAAATCACTTGTCTTGTTTGGCAAACATTTGACTTACGCGTCGAATACAGAAAATTCACGTCGCTTCGTACGAATCCAAACACGAATGTCATAGCGCTATGCATCAAATGTTTGCTAAAACACTATCTTTCAGAATTGACAGATGAATAGGTAGACAAAACGTATTGTAGTTACTAGAGGTAAGACATTTGAGCCGTAGTTTTAAAAAATCCGTACCTTTGTTCTGTATTATTTTTGACGGACTAGACACAGGTGTGAGTTTGTTTCAAATCGACTTGCTCTTGACTATGATTGGCGAAGATTTAAGTAGAGGCCAATCGAGGATCGACAACGATCGATCGAGGACCACCAGACAAAATTAAATATAATATATTCTACACTCGATAAAGAAATCACAAGTAAAAGTATCTCCTATATGTAAGCATGTTTATAAAAATATCTAGACTCAAAATCTCAGCTCTTTAAATAGACACGTAGAGTATAAACATTATTTATTTATTATTAGTTTGTTGATAGGGTCTTGTAACATCTGCGTTGATAATTATTTATGAAAGCATTGTCTTTTAGACAGTGAACGTCGTACCTGACCATATACGTATAGTGTAATGTACACATGTAATATTGAACCACTATCATAAGACATCACTTATCGCGTATTAGAAGCGATATTTAAAACCACAAATTGATATTTATCGATAGCAAAGTAACTTTTTCAAGTATATATTTCGTTCGATACAGAAATCTATTCAGATGGTCTATAAACCGGAATTAAATTAGTTTCCATGTAAGTAGCGAGTTATCGCTAATCAAATTCATATATTTCATATTTGTACTTGTCAAGTCAGTTGCAGACAAAAAATAGATATAAAAGATAATATGGAAAATCATGGTTCAAAAGTTCAATTGAATAACACACGTATATAAAAATTTCGTGACATCTCAATTGGTAAGTGCTAACAAGTGAGGTGATTTGAGCAAACAAGAGACTGAACGTGATGCTGCAATTTGCAACAGTTTAAAAAATATGGTTGTTGTTGCAATGTCATTAAGATATATGTTAACTGCCTCGGTGGCGTAGTGGTAGTTTACGCGACTGCTGTCCATGAGGTCTCGGGTTCGAATCCTGGGTCGGACCAAATGTTTGTATGATCTTCACATATCTGTTTCGGAGTTTGGATGTTTTCTATTTATAATATGTATGTATTTACAAAAAAAAAGTATTCATGTATTCATATCAGTTGTCTAGTACCCATAATACAAGCTCCGCTTAGTTTGGGACTAGATGGCGTTGTGTGTTAGATGTCCGAAAATATTTATTATTTATTATATATATGTATACACTACAGTATTTGCATAAAATATACCTTTATTATGCCCGTATTGTTGTTCAAATGGTTTCCAGGATATCGTGTGCATTATGGGCCTTTTGTTTTGTTCACTAATGTCCCAATTTTGGGATAAACATCATTATCGATGTTAGCACATTAAGATCTTATAGAACTATAGAGGGCTAAGTGTAAGTTTTATTTCGTACCAACTGGATAACATGTTCAGCGTTACGATAAGAAGGTAAAGAAGAATTTTTGCCGACTATAGCATCAAAAGCGTTCGCTGTCACGAGCAAGTTGATGTGAATGAAACTCACACTAGGCTCTCAGAAGCTGTTTATTTCCAATATATTCGGTTCGGTTCGGTTACAGCAGCAAATGCGGGTAACACCGTGGGCACGCCGCGGTGCTAAATTAGTTTTAAAAAAGTAACCTAAGCTACTCCTTCTATCAAAGGCTATCTGCCAGTGGAAATCCCGTCCAAATCAGTCCTGGATGGACTGATAAGCCGGAACAAACAGATAGACAATAATTGAAAAAAAAATACGATGTTTGGACACTCCAGTTTTTTTTATTTGTATAGATAATCACCTGAAAAGTGGCGACGGCAGAGTCGTCATGGAGCCTGGAGAGCTGGAACGCGTTGGGCAACGACGTAGCGGTGCGCAGGTGCAAGTCCCTGAGTGGTAACCGAGCCGCAGCTCTTCTGGGGAGAGTGCCGTCCCTCCAAGCGAGGAGGCAACCGCTTCGAACGGCTGCCCGCACCCAAGCCCAGGATTCTGTATCGTCATTGTAATACTGACGGAGTACGCCTGGAGGACAAAAGAAATGAGGTTTAGAAGGAAATTATTTGTAATGTTAGTTATAATTATGATTAACATTTGATCACCAGGACATCTCTTAATAATAATTTAAAGCAAACCAATATTACCTATTGTCACTGAGCGCCAAATTTCAACTGTTTAGTCGCTATGTTGAACAAATATTCGTGTGATTAACAAATATTTGCTCCAACATTAGATTACGTCTGTCATTACTATTATCAGGCTTGTCAAGTCTCAGCTTTGAGGAGATAATTATTTTGTGTTGGAATCGTCCTTTGAAAAAAGAACGTATTATCATAAAACGCAATACAAAAAAGCTGATCAGCATTCGACATTGTTTTTGTTTGAATTATTGATTCTCGAAAGTAAAGTGTGACTTTTAAGAGCTTTATGAAATAACTACGTATATGTAATACATAGAAATATGTTTATAATATATCTTGTTCGCGACGAAAGGGTTAACAACACTCGTAGCCACAATCAAAGACTATGATCATAAATTACAACGGCTGTCAATACAATCACCCAAGGAAAAGTTCAAGGACTTTGAACGCAGTAGGCATTATCGAACATTCCGTATTGAAACTTTCATTCGATTGTAAACGAATGATTAATCACTATTTATATAATCGATTTTTATATTAATTACATTAATTTCGGCTCTTTTAAAGCATATGTTTTTATGGATCGGACCAGTCGATGTACTTATTCGATATCCGGACTCGAAATCGCTATAATTAGAGGTTGATTTTTGAAAACGTAAATTACACGGAGTAAATTTATATATACTTTTTTCTTAACATTTGAAACAGCTTGCAAACATTAAGAGAAAAGTCTAAAAAGCCTAAGCTGTGAAAGGAATTGCTGTATAAATGACAGGATTCAAATCAACCTATCGCCGCCCACTGCTAAATGAAAGTCTCCCCTTAGAAGCGCCAACAATGATAGAATTACGAGAAATCTAGGTATATGTATATTATATTTTTTTCCTAGCTGACCCACGCATCCCCGTCTACGTCTTCTATCGCCCATAGCGTGATGTTTAACAAACAATATTGTTACCCATAACAAAGGTTGTAGTTAGCCAACCTTAAAAAGTAGACATATGCTGTTTCTTTTTTAACTTTTCAAGAGGAATAATTCTTTCATACATTATTTTCACGTATCTTTAACCTAAACTTACTTTTAAACTTACAGCCTATAAGCCCTCGATTAATGGACTATTTAAAGAATCTTTCAAATCGAACCAGTTGTTCCTGATATTAGCACGTTCAACCAAACAAACTCTTCAGCTTTATTATATTAGGACTTTTTTTAGAACTTTTAAAGGGGAACAGTTCTGTTGTACATCATGTCATACGCGATTCTTGCGCCACTTCAACCGTTTACGCAGCGGAAGATCTCAGAAGAAAAAACGATTTTGAAACGTTCCTCATTAGTGCTCCGCTCCTATTCGTCTTAACGTGATGATATGCCTATAGCTTTCTTCGATAAATGGGCTATCTAACACTGAAAAAATTTTTCAAATCGGACCAGTAGTTCCTGAGATTAAGAGATTGCAAGCAAACAAACTCAAGCTTTTATAGTATAGATTTAACTAAATCCAAGTAGGCAGTAGAAACCCCTCCGAAATCCTCAAAGTGCAGTACTGAGGCGAGATTTAAGGAACCACAAAGCAGATTTCACAGTAACCTTGCATACCTCGAAATCGTAATTACCATAACACCCGAGGTTCATATCAAAATACAATGACACGTATTACCACAATGTTGGTAACTTCCACCCTTTGTGAAGTACCCAACACTATTGTGTAAACAAACAATAGAACTCTTCCCTGAACAACAATCGCGTTAAAAGGAAAGTTTTGCCTCAAAATATTTTCTCACGAAACAGAAAATAAAAATTCAACTTGTACTATTTCATCGCATTATCTTTTACATCTACTACAGACAAAATTATTATCCATACTAATATTATTAATTCTAGATTAACTGTCTGTCTGTGTTGTTACGCTTTCAGGGTTAAACCGCTGCACAGATTTCAATGAAATGTGGCATGGCGATTCTTTGATACTGGAGGAAGGGCGCTCTTTATCACGATAACCCACGTACACAAAGGGGGAACTGCGGACATAAGCTAGTTTTGAAATAAAAACTGCCCTTCGACTCAAACTGCAAAAGTTCAAAAGCAGAATTTTATTAGTGATTTGAAATTCAAATTAGGTAAATAATCAATAAATAACATTAAAAAAAATATTGACATTCAAGAAGATCAACTATATATGTACGTACAACATATTTTAATTCTTCTATTTCATTCACCATCCATGATAAAATGGAAATATGTGACAAATGTCATGGTCCAATGGAGTCCAATGTTATTAAATTCTATCAATGTCAACTAAAATAACTTTATTAACCAACTATAACTTAAAAAACCTTAAGTTTTTATTAATCCTATTAATATAAACGCGAAAGTTTGTTTAGATGGATGTTTGTTACTCTTCCTCACTCACTCGGTTGTTTTACCGTGTGAGTGAGGATACCGGAGACCTATCCCTCAACCCCTCCACTCCCCACTTTTCAAAGGCCGGCAACGCACTTGAGACGCTTCAGGTGTTGCGGGTGGACGGCGGTAATCCCTTAACATCAGACAATCCGTCTGCTCACTTGATCCCTTTTACTTAAATAAAAAGTTTACCAAACGATTGTTGACAATGTTGAGTAATTTCAATACACATTTAAGCGATCCTGACCGGCCCGAAGTGTAAATCGGAGCCTAGTTGTCCAGTTGTGTTCCTTTGGGTACATAATGCGCATTTATGTGTCAATATCAAGATAAAACACTTTACATAAGACCGTGATATTTCTAAAATATTCTTCAATAGCGTGAGAATAAAATCACATTCAGTCAGATCTACATAATACATAGTCAAAAAGGCGTGTGGTAATTAATTAAACAACTAAAGATATTTTTTCTAAACTGAAGGCTAAATCCTTTCTATCATCTATCAACATCCCATAATGTCCCACTGCTGGGCTCGGGATCTCCTCTCAGGAGAGGGTCCCCACGCTGGCCAAGTGCGGGTTGGGGACTGGCAAGAATACGTTGTGGCTACGTAAATCTTACCGTTGGATGTTTTTAAGCCGCCCGAAGGCCTCCAACTAAGCTTCACGACTGTTATCGTATGATAACAACCGGGACCGACTGCTTAACGTGACCTCCGAATCACGGAGACGAATATTATCCTTTGCGGTAACTTTATTATGCAACAATTGCTAGGTAAAACTGTTTTATATATAGAAATAAAGATGAGTGTCAGTGCACAAATAGATTTAATGGACTATATAGTAGGCTAGGATACTCCGAACCTCGAGAGTGTGTGAGACAGTTTTACAAACAATACAAATCCATTTTAAATTAAAACTTTAAGTTACTGCCAGTAACTTACTGGGCTCAAGAATGATATGTTAGTCACCTGTGTTATTATAACACATATGAAGGACACGCGACTGTACACAACTATAATCCAGTGACGACTACATCTTGCACTTGACATATTGCACGTTTGTCGAGCAGAAACACGTAATCAGATATGGTGTCTAACTTATTTATAACAACACCTGTATCCTTAAGTCAATTCTCGTAATCTGACTGCATGGTTGGTTTAGTGCTTTAAGCGCCACGCCGCTTTCTACTGCGCTAAGTGTAGTGGGTTAAAACCCACACGGGACAACACTTTGTGTGATCCAAAAATTGGTGTTCTTTGTGTCCGTTTTATGTATGGTTATAAGTCTCCCGCGACACATGATGTTTATACCGAATGCAGGAGATGTCATTTAAAAAAAAATCATCATCATCAACAATGTATAATAGTTCACTCCTAGGACATAGGGGCCGTCTACACGGGCGAGAGAATCACGGCAACATCATTGTGCCCCGTGTTTCTATTCAATCGGCGATTCCGTTGCCAGTCCCGACGACACGCTGAAGGAAAATCGTTTGTTCGAATTCGATTACTTGATGATAAAAGGGTGGATCCAAGGCGATTCCCTCGCCCGTGGGGACGACCCCATAGTTTGGTATACTTTGCAAGGATGGTGTAAACTTTACAATGGGTATATATATAATGGTTTGTTTAAAGATTTCCTGCTCTTAGCAGTGTTGTATGCTTCCATAGGTGGCTCCTACGATATGCATGGGATGAATAGGGCTTATGGTATGTGGTATTCCTAATGTGTCACGACATCGACACCGTATTCGAGTGGTAAAGTATTACAAAAACTAATAGAATATCGATTGAACTTTCAGCCACAATACTATATATTTCAGTCAACGTTGAATGTACTAAGACGTTTTGAGACATCTGAAATCGAAAAGCGATCGGAGCTAACCCCTTATTTATTAACATTATTTAATTAAGTAACGGTTCTGTGTTATTTTCAACTTTATCCTTAGAGCATTAAAGTTGAAGATAACATAAAAGAGGGGAAATGTTGAATAAATTCTTACTTCGACAATTGACCTTGTGTCCTTCTGACCTCTGAGAGTGAAGTTCGACAAAGACAGTAGGTATCTGGCGATTTTATGTCCATGGATGCATGACGTACAGAATTTATTAGTCACAGCATTGTGTGCAAGCCACACGTGTTATGGAACCTTCTTTGATTATGTTCTTGAGGTTTTAAGTACTTCTTAACGATTTGTTTCTTTTTTATGGTAATGGTAGTAACTCCCTCGTCTATGAACATCTGCAATGCACAAATGCGCTACTGTTCTTGACCTTCCTCTTTAACAATTACGACTAGAAGAGCCCCCGCACAAACTTTTTAGTCGGCCGATAGTTTGATCGGGTTGGCTTTTGTCTTATTTGTCGGCTGGTACCGAATACTTATAATGTGTGCACTCCTATACATCTTCACACTGATTAAGAAACCAACCGAACTATCGGCTGATGAAATGTCTGCGGAGGCTCTAAGACGAATTAAGGAAACTGGAATTTTGTGCTAAACGCTATGTAGGACATTTTGTTTGTTGTTTGTTTTAGTAGCTAATCACTAATTACTATTTTAAGGGTGAAACTGAGTCCGAAATTATGTTGACAAATGCTTAATTGTAATATATTGTTTCAGGTAAGACAGCTTAAAAATAAAAAAATACCTATCCCTTTACGTCTCACACATGACAGACTTAAATAATGGGTATAGTCTATACTTTTTTTTACGTGTGGAAACCCCCACGGGCCTTTACTCCACCGGGCTTTGCGGCGGGGCGGTGTATCGGAATCGAACCGTCTAAAACCACACGGTGTGCCACTCTGCGCCTAAGACGGGAGGGATTCGGGAACCGCTTTCTTACACCTTCCGGACTGGGTAAAGTCTATACTATGGTAACCAAACAGCTGATAAACATACTTATATATTTATATATACATATTTTAGATAACTTACACCCAAACACAGAAGAAATGATAGTGTTCACTACACAAAGAACCCCCGACCTCTAACTTAGCAGCCGTGATCACTAGCCACTAGACCGCTAGACCCGTCAAGTAATAACTCATTCCCATATGACAATAATTGCTACATAAATAGTTATCTACTTATATTGACATGCATTGACATACATTGGAAGAAAAACTCATAACATTATTATTATTACAGAGGGTTTATTTAATCAGTGTCATTACTTCATCCTACCGCCGTCCATTGCTCAACGAAACTCCGTCCCGAAGAGCGCCAATCATCCCTCGTAAGGATTATTAGTTCAACACTAGGCCTAATACACCGTAGGAAAGCCACGCTTCGGCACGAATGGGCTGGCTTGACCAGAGTGATACCATCTCCCAACCCCTCCACTCACCATCCTCTAAAGGCCGGCAACGCACTTAAGACGCTTCTGGTGTTGCTCTATTACTTAAAAAAGAAAGTTTACCAAACGATTGTTGACGATTTTACTGCACTAATACGAACCAATATAACCATTCTTGATCGTGTTCGTAACCAAGTCAAAGTTATTTTTTGTTTAGTTGGGGGCTTCAAAACGGCTGCATACCAGTAAAATATATATCGTGGGCAACCTTTATTCTAACACTGTCCTTGACACTGACTGAACAGTCCTTATCAATTAACGGTATTTTGTCCTTAACCTAAACAATGTTACGAACACCATCGGAATTTGCAGACGATGTCAACAAACCTTACAACAATAATATCTACTATTGGTGACTAAACAGCTTCCTTTGCATTTGTTGTTGATAGAATTCTTATCTAATGCTTGTCAGCTTTATGCCACCATGGAATAACAACAGGATATTTTATCGACATTTCTGAATATTGTAAGTATTATATACTAACATTCGTATTGCAGCAGAATCCAAGACTCATTGCGATTGCAGACAATATGGCGGCCTACTGAAATGCTTTTGCGTCATTGTGCCTCCTGTCTCGCACTCACCAACGATACACGACAGCAATTATGCTATCATTTTAGGTTGGCCATATACGAGAGGGTGGTACCGCCTGGGTCGAGCCGGCCCATTCATGCTGAAATCAGCGTGGTTCTACCTCCCTAAGGAGATGCAGGTGCAGCAAAACTACTAAAGCAATTTATAAAATGATGATGGACTGCACAACAATCAAACGAACTACAGAGATCAAATGTATTTTTTTATGTTTAATTACTTCATAATTTTGTAATAATTTTATGAACTTATTTGAAAATTTCTTGTTTTATTTGGGAGAGCTTACTATTCTGTTCCATTATTTAGTTCCATTTAAATAAAAACCGTCACTAGAGTTAGAAAATTTAAATGCGAAAATTACAGTTTATTTCAATTTAATAACGGTTCAAATTTATGTTAATAAAATTTATAGTTTTTTATTATTTAATATATTCAAGTAAGTAAAGTTTTAGGCTTTCACGATTATATTATGGCTTATAAAAACATAGCAGAGACAAGAAACGGGCGCAATACCTCTAGGGAACTATTACCGAAAATGTAACAGGATTTTTTTCTCATATTGATCCGGTAGATACGAAACAACAATGATAAATAACGTTTTTTCGTACACGTTACGAACACATTGTCATTGACGATAAACAGCTGATTCTCATCTTTAGCACAGCCGATTTATCTTCCTATTGTTGTTCAAAGCTCTTTTGTGGTTGTATTTAAAAAATAAGCTGTAACATTGTCAGGTAAGAATCGTAAATTATAGAAGACTATCTTTTACGAAGCCGCGGTATGTCCGTTAACCCAGTTAATACTAGCCATGTCCTTAATCAAGAAACAAAGTAGGTATCTCTGTGCTTAATTTAATTAAAATCGGTACACAACACAATGGTAATACTAGTAGGTTGCTTATAAGAATAACTATTACTCGCTGTTTACATGGAAAACATTCAAGTCGGAGTAAATAGTAAAAAAGGAGGCAGGTAAAAAAAACATTAGAGAAAAGGGCGTTTAACTTTATATTATTTATTCTTCTATCATTGGTAAAGAATAAAATAATAAGACAAAATATAGATAGGTGCACTGGTAAGCGTTGCCAAAAGCGGGATTTTTGAATCAACATTTTTGTCCCGCTTTTCGGGGTTAACTGGCCGGACCCGAAAGTGTAGATAGTGAAAATGTTTTACTGTCAACAAAATCGACAGGCAATAAAAATAATACAAAGACACTATTGCGACCACTCTACGGACAAGCTCATTCAACCAGCAATTAGGGACCATGAATAGCAGAAAAACAAAAATATTTAGAACGCACATTTTTTTTAGTTGCTCGTGTACTCATGTCTTAAAGGTTGTATACATTTTTACTTTGCCTCCGACGAAAGAATTCCGCTTGTTTTTTTCTTCAAAGCTTCAAAATCCCGATTTGAGAAAAATTTGGCAACGCTGACTGGTATGCGACTGTCCTGAGTAAAAAGCTTAACTACCTAGACAGAGTCGCGATCGCATTATGTCTAGACTTTCAGACTAGATTATCTCCTTTCCCGAATACGAAGTAGTTTGGCAAGATTGAAAACACTTGAATGAACGTGTCTATGAGTAAAACGGTTTCAAATTCACCGATTTGCTAGATAAACTACCTTGTATTTGTGCGAGGTTTAGTTTGATTACTTTATAAGCACTAAGTAATTACGCTGTGATTTAAAAGGAAATTCAGCTAACATACCTTTACGCTACTTGGACTGGTAAAATATCGAATTCAGGGTTGAACTTGATTAAGAATACGAATTATTTTATTAATATCGAAACATATAGGACATATTTATAGGAAACTGCTGTAAACAACAATTGTTTGATCTGTTTTTCTTGGTTTTGCAACATGCAATTTCGTAAAACAACACGTGCGATGAACAAATACATAGTACACGGTTACTCAGAATTTCAACATAGTAAGTAATTAATAGTTGTCGAGTAAAACTTGCAAATAATTTTACAACAAGCACTTTTCTTATAAGACTAATGTTTAAAAAAAATAATTCAGATATAGCGAGAATCAGACAGAAACTAGAAATGAATAGTGATGGTCTCGACACCTTAACATATTTCAACCGTTTTACGTTTGTATACCCATAAGGCTATGTGTGATTTGTTTACTAACCTGATATCCTAAAATCAGAATCAACAGGCGTTGGAATAGGTCCAGGCGTCAATTCCGGTCGAAGTTTCCTCAAACCGGCCACCACTCGTGGTGCCGGCGACTGTTCTCCAACAAGCATCGCCTTACCACAACATTGCACAGGAAAACACTTTTCACCACTTCTTAATAACAATTCTCACAAATATATCACACAAACAAAACAGTTTCATAGCATAATAGTTACCAAATTTTTAGTCAAGTCAAAATATTAACTGTCAAATTCGTATTTAAACGTCGAAATAGTTCGTTACAAATTGCGCGCAGCGCATGTTGTTGTTCGTTCAACACCGCCACTCCGTAAGCTACTTTCTTACTGACTGACCGGCCGGTCATTGTGTATCAATGAATGAAGTTGATTCGCGCGCCCCACTTTACTCACTTCACTACGTACTACAAACAAGATGAACACGAGAGATTATTACAAATGTTGGCCCTCTATCAGTGAGTAGCAGAAAACTTCGTTGCTGCATTATGTTTTTCCTGTTTTCAAAAATCCTCATAACTGCGTATTTGTTTTAAGTAAAAGTTCTTACGTACAATATGTAATTTTATATACCTTTCTATCCTTTTTTCTGAAAGAAATTTTGTTGTCAAAAATCCTATGTTTTTTTAATAAGATAATTTAATAAAATAACGAAAAAACAACAAACAACCATTGGTTTTTCATTTTCTGATTTATATAAAGTTGCAGAAAATATATATGATCTAGAAGTTTAATCTATCGGTGAAAAAAATAGAAGAAAAATATTTACTGCATTAAACACACAGAAATACCAGTAAGTACTACAAAAAGCCAATAGATGGCAGAAAATAATGCCATCTATTATTTAACTAGTAAAGCTTTGGACCCGGTTTCGAGTCCATTTAGAAGTATTACTAAGTTTGTCTAGATGGCGTGTCTCACCTTTAAGTTTCAAATTGTAATGTGACGGACGATATTTTGTTGGGAATTTGAATACAAACTACCAGTCGAGGTTTGTATAGATGGCAGTAATAATTTCTTTCATAAATGGCACTAGAGGTCACTGTGTACTGCATTTGAAATAATTTCATAACAAAATTAATACACACCAGAAGAAATGACCTGTGTAAACTGTTAAATTTGTATCCTTCAATTTACGCTTATATAACTATATTTAACTAATAGAAGTTATGTATAATTAATAATTATGTAATAAACTAATACAGCGGATCCCCGATAATCCGGCCCCTGTCTAATCCGGCGCCCCCTGTAATCCGACATGACTTTGAATTATGTTTGACAATCTTCGCTAATGTAGATCACGCAGGTTTGAACAGGTCACATCTCGTACGCGCCTCCTACAACGAACTTTTACTTTTGAGAAGACTGAGGGACAAAGCTCTGATCTCGCGTTATAACAACCTTAAACAAAAAAAAATTGACTAATATTTCAAAGCTTCATAATTTGATAAATTCACTACATGATTTTGATTAATAATTCTTGATTATTTTGGTAGATAAAGATGTGCATTTATGCTTAATTTTATAATAAAACGTAAGCTTTCAATTGTTATTTAATTTACTAAATTCGACTTACATAAATTAAGTATGATTTGTACTTCAAAGTACATATGTACATATGTATAACATATAGATTCTTATTATTGGATATGTAATTTGTCGGATTACAAGGTACTCTTTTGTAAAAATTCCGGACTATAGCGGTCTTAGGCAGTGCTCTATAATCCGACAAATTCGATAGTCCGACACTGCCTTGCATAATGTTTGTCGGATTACCGGAGGTCCACAGTAATTGATTTGACATTCTATTGAAATAGTAAATTTGTATTTTGTTAATTTTCACAGGACCGGTTGTTGTGCAAAACCTCGGGTTGTTTAACAGTCCTAAGAGTCCAGCAATAACCGTCTTTTGGATGAACTGATGTATTTTCATCAGCTAGTATCAATATTGTTATCTAAGCTTCTCAAGTTAAGCTATCCTTTCTTCTGTAATAAAATTATTCCTTTTCATATTATTTTTGGCACAGAAGGTTTTGATTACAAGACTGGCTAAGCTTTTTTACATTTAATCCTTCATCCTAAAGCAAGGTTTTAATTTCTTCTGGCTTTCTCCAGGTAGATGCATGTCATTATTATAAACTCACCCTCAAAAATAAGTAAAGTTAAACGAAGTAGAGGAGTATAGGTATCAAATACTCAATTTTTTCTGAATCTTATATAAATCGCACTCATCTAGTTTATATATTACCTATATAAACATTTATATATTACCTACATCACTATCTATCGCGTCGATTATCTCCTAGATTTTAATATACTGCCTAAATATGTGACCACTGTTTAGCATAAGCAAACTATTTATTAATCTGTGGCTTAAGTAGGTAATTTCCTGTATTGTCCCTGTATTCTGACATCTACGGGTGATATCAAATCCCTGTAGAGCCATTGTCAACTAAAAATGGAGTCGGATCTAAAACAAAACTAAGTGACATTTCTCTTTTTTTAATCAATGCTATTTAAGGTTTACGTATAGGTAAATGAGTAATGCAAACTCCAAAATATAATAATTCGTTTATTATTTTACAAGTCAATTTCAACCTTTTTCTGTATATAGAAATACATGTGTAGTCTTAATTTTTATATATAATCAAATTATAGGAAGACATCGAGATCAAAACAATACATGGCACATAAATAATGTATAGTAGACAACTATTCGATAACATATTTAAAGTATATAAGGCACTTATTTACTTATACTATAATAATGAAACTACACACATAAATTAAAATAATTAAAGCTTTTCGTGGAAGAAGAGACTATTAATATCACAATTGGTGAGAGTCACCACGGGCGCCACTTATTTTCTTCGTCCGCCGGTGGGCCCTCGGGTTTCTTGTTGCACAACGCCTCGAGTTCACGGCGGGCCGCCTCCTGTTTTTTATACTCCTGGTACTCGATTAATTTCCTTTTCTTTTTAGGTGGTAGATTGCTGTAATCTGTGAGAAATTCGCATTGTTCCGGAACATTAGGAATCACTTCCACTTTGCTTTTTGGAGTCGGATCTAATTGATTAGTGCCGGAGAGGGCGACTGGCTTTTTGGGTGAGTAAACAGTTTCGCTAGACTTCACCGGTGATCTAACCTTTCTGAGATCAAGTGTGTCGATGTTTGCGGTTGACGGCGAATATTGATACGCAAACTCGGCTCTGTATGGTTCTTCTCTTTGTAAATATTTTGGTTGGGGCGTTGGTTCTGCGCTCGCGTTCATGTCAACGATATCGTTACCACGTTTGTCCATTATGTGTTGTCTGATTTTTTGTAATATGACATCTTTAGCTTCAGCCTGAATTCTTTTGAAATACGTTCCATTTCTCGGTGCGTTTTGCTCTGCAGAATGATGGTGATGATGATTTAGTTTATCAATGGTGGTCAATAATCCTGTAGGTGGTACTTGATGATTAGGTCTTACAGTAGGTGCCTGTGGGCTATACCCCCATTGCTTAGGAGCCTCACCGGAGTACACTGAATCCTCGGCGTCTGAAGAATACCTGTCATGGTCACTATAATAGTGATGTCTGTCGGAAATAGCTGATGACGGTGAAATGGGTGGTGAGAAGCGCGGTCTCTCTGGTACTTGAATGGTGAGGGGTTGAGCGGTGACGAGCCTCGATAGATGGCTTACCAAATTTTGGCTGACATTAGCGTCTAAGTCCGGTATAGACATAATAAAACGGCAAGCTTCAGCGGCACATTGGCTGAAACCGGCTTGAAACTTCTTAGCTTCAATAACCGGGTCTCTAGGGCTGTGCAACTTTGTCAGATGGTTAACGGTTAATTCAAGGATGTCTGCCTTCTCCAACTTGCTCAAGTTATCATCATCGATCTGTGTAAAAAAGATAATAGTTAGTAAAATATAGGTAGGTGCGCGGTTTGTTTCTCACGGTACGGACGTAATACTTATTAATATAACTGTATAGAATATATGCAGGTAAGTGACTCCCGTTCTGTAATGGAACCCGTATTTTTATATTCCAGTTTAGAGTCTGGGCTTGATAGGTGCAATAAGTAGAAGGACAACCAGTTTCATAAAAATAAATTTCGCGCAAACGATAACCGGCAAGTAAATACGAATAGAGGATATTTTTTTGTATTGATCTAATATGTTATTAATAGGATTTTTTGTATGGTAGACACATGTTTGATATTAAAAATAATAAGCAGTTGTCAGTTGGTGTCATTATCGATAGAATGTCAACTTTTCAGACACGAAGTAATCTAGCCGTTGTTAAACGCGGTAAATATACTGCTTAATTTCTATTTAAATGACTTAAGTACACCACAATAATTTAAATACTGTTTTAAATTAAAAAATGTATAAACAAACCTCCAGGGCGCCGACCATGAGATCTTTTATTTCATCCAAACATCGGTTGATACGCGCTCTTCGTTTTCTTTCCAATAGTGGTTTTGTTATCTTCTTGTATTTCGCTGTCTTCGACAGTGGTGCTGGATCCTCCGACATTCTCAAATCTAACGAATAATTTTCCGATTAATCGATATAAATTAATTCATTCATTAAATAAACGCAAGTTTTTTTTATTAAAAACTACATCCAAAAGTATTTTTAAATTAATATTAACTGTTCATGATAATTCAAAATCTAATGTTCAAAATATTTTAAATTGAATGTGAATTAGATTTACAATACAGTTTGCATAGGTAAAATGAGAATCTCAAACACAACTTCAGGTAAAGAAATAAAAAATATACGGTGTGTATTTTATATAAGAATACATTTATATAAATTTGTTCAATAAATGCTTATTATCTCTACTTACAAATTATAAAACTTCACACACACTTAACACATATACACAGTTTTGAAATGAGCACAAAATTAATGTGAGGGCTAAAAAACACAGGACGCGCGTCTTCGCCCGCGTCTTGTCTCGCACTGCCTGAAAAAAGCCTTTGCCCCTCACACCGCACATCTCGGCCCTTCCTTGCTTGCCCTGTTCCATTCATAACCACGTGTGGCCCAACGATCGCGTTTCAAGCATGCGTAACATACTTTCCCAGGGAATTCTTGAAGATTTGTGAACACTTTGGTTTTTTGTGCCGTATGAAATATTTTAATAACCTCTGTGGTTATATAAACAATTTCATATGTTTTATATTTTATATTGCTCTTGCGTATGCGAAGGGCACGTGAATATTTTTTTTTCGAGATATGACAAAGAATATCGGTGCGGTGGTTTCGGTGTAGTGTTCGGTTCGCAGGTAACTACATATTTAGTTAACAGGAATTTAAGATTTGTTAAAACGGTAAAAAGTGATATGATATTATAACAAGTATTTAAATGATTTTTATAGCTCTTAAGTAATTATCATACTTGATTTGGTATAAAAATATTGTAAAGATCCTTCGGGATTATTATATGAACTTTGATTATGTCTTGTATCAACATGTAGGCAAATTATTTCATTTAGATTTGTAAATGTAAAATATCTTGTTTTGACCATTTAGCATTTGTTTCTTTTACAGAATGGTACTAACCTTTTTTTTTTTTTTTTGACGTGGTGGAATGCCTTTACGCACTTCGCTCCCCCCCTGCGGGTACAGGGGGTTCGCTTCGTGTGGGACTCCTGACTGACACCAGCCAGACTACCCACTAAACCACCACGGTGTGCCACTCTGCGCCTGAGAAGGGAGGGATCCAGGAACCGCTTTCTTACGCCATCCGGACCCCTCCCAGCGCCAGCCCGCACTGAAGCGGCCTCCGTCTCCGATGTTAAAACTCTCAAGGTGGACGACGTACGGCACACGCATTACGTCGCCCCCCCTCGCGGGTGNGGCATATAAACTTATATTCTATAAAAATGCAGGTGCACATAACATAACCCAACAAAAAATAAAATAGTTCTAAGTTCGGTAAACCTGATCACATAGATTTTTTTATTATTTTTTATAAAAGACAACTCCCGCATTAGGAATATAAATTCCTGTGTCGCGGGGATCTTTACAAACATACTTGAAACGGACACAAAGTACACCCAGACTTAGAACAACAATTTATGGAACACACAAAGTGTTGTCCCATGTAGGATTTGAACCAACAACACTTGGCGCAGTAGGAAGCGGTGTGGCGACCACTGAAACCACCAGGCCAACCGTGTAGTCAAAAAAGATACAAAAGTTTTACAATATTAAACTTAAATCTAAACGTAGAACATGAAACTTGAATAAAAAAATGAAAAGAAAAATTGTCATTGTTAAAACACATATTTTTGGTGTAGGTATTTTTATATTGTTACATCTCCCGTTCTCTTTTGTTTTTTTTTTTAATACCAACCTTGTCCTGACAGCCGATCTTGGTGTAGTCGATCGAAAGTTATGCGCGTTATACATTTTTGTGATTCATTTTTATTTATATACATTTATTGACACCTCATTATTTAAAGTCGTTTCAGTACACATACANGTAGGCGCTACGGTGGGACTTACATACATACATAGACAGCCAAACTTATTAGCCTTCCTTTCAGCTTCGCTAATGAAGAATATCGCGAGAGCTGGTCAAGGAGGTAAACTGCACACGATAACAGCACTGCACAGTGAAGAACAACTTAAAAACGATACTTAAAACTTATATAAACCCGTATATGGACAGCATGGTGCCTAAGGCCTATTTGCAAAGAAGACACCCTATGTCTAGCAGTGATCTAATAAATGCTGTTGATGACTATGATAATGCTATTGCTAAGCTTTAGTTTGAGTAACTTTAAACAAAGTTCCCTGAAAAAAAGTATTAGTAACATAATATCTTTACTATTTTTAACTTCATTATGCTTTCAAGTTTAGATTGGAATTAAAAAAGTTTATATCTATTGTATATAATTCTCGTGTCACGTGTTGCTCGTATTGAACTCCGAAATCGATGTTCACATTTTAAGGGTTCTGTACCTTCAAAGGAAAATTCGGAATTCTGATATGATCACTTTGTTGTCTGTCTGACTGTCAAGACCTAAGGTCTCAGAAATGCGAGGTGGTATCAAGCTGGAACTTATATCAAATACTCAGGTCTAATGTCCCTTGGAGCTGTGAAAAAAATCAAACTTCTAAGCCAACTCAATCAAAAGCATCTCACCAGGCCGCCATAGTGTGGGTCACCATGCTGCATTGTTCTTTTTCGCATTGAGGATGGTGACCACCACTCTTGGATTCTGCTCATGCCTTCCATCAGGCAGGGCAGAGTCATTTTGGCAGCTTAAATATATAAAAAAAAAGATACAGCTGTTTATGCTGCAAATTTTCGACACTCGCAAGGGAATCAATACCTGCAGAGTCCTTCCCGTGAGTTCAGAATCTTTAAATTTTAACGAAGCAACGTCTTATGGCACTGATAAAGGAAAAATTGCGCAAAGCAAGATATTTTAGTATTGCGCGGGTCCGTTTTGAACTCGACCGATTTTTTTTTAAATTTGTCTTTTGCTGGCATGCCTAGAGATAGTTAACATCAAACTCAAATCAATAGGTGTAGAGCCTGATTGAGAAAAGACGCAGATGACATAGTGTGGGTAAGGAAGGTAAATAAGGAAAAATAAGGAAAACAAGAGCATTATTATATTATTCCAAATATATTAAAACTTTCATCAAAGTACTTTCATATCGGTCCGTATCTCTATTTACAGAGACTTGTGAAACGGATAAAATTGACAACAGATTAACAATAGCGAAATTAATTGGAAAATAACCATGATTCAGTATCTTTTAACAGGATAAGATCGACGTTTGTACTACTGCGTAGGTAATACTTGTTACACATGTACAAATATACACTCTACGTAGACACAAACTAAGTATATACACAAGTTGTTATAATATAAAGAAATATCCAAATACATGTACACATATGTATAAATGAAAAGAAATATTTATGACGAGCCGAGTCCCACGGTGCTACCTGCGTTTGTTGTTGTAGCCGCAGGCTACACCGCGAGGCGAAGCTANAGCGCCATCGACCGGACAACCCCCGTGAAGAGGCTGCGCGTTGCGACACTGGCTCCACCCAGATTGGGCAAAAGTCGCCCTAGGGCGGAGGCAGTGTCGACCAGCTTGGGAGCAAGCTGTCGGAAGTGCTCGTCGAAGAGCCACCTACTGGAATGGTACTAACCTTTTTTTTTTTTTTGACGTGGTGGAATGCCTTTACGCACTTCGCTCCCCCCCTGCGGTTACAGGGGGTTCGCTTCGTGTGGGACTCCTGACTGACACCAGCCAGACTACCCACTAAACCACCACGGTGTGCCACTCTGCGCCTGAGAAGGGAGGGATCCAGGAACCGCTTTCTTACGCCATCCGGACCCAGAAATGGTACTAACCTAACCTAACCCGGCAAACGTTGTTTTGTCATATTATTTTATAAAAAAAATTACTGTGAATAAAAAAAATATATGGGGTGGATCACCCTTATTATTAAGAGATATTTAAAATTAATGCTAGCCGATTCTCACAACTACCCGATATGCACACAAAATATAATAAAAATTGGTCCAACCGTTTCGGAGGACTTTAGTAACAAACACCGTGACACGAGAATATTATATATTTAATTATCTTTTTAATGCATTCTTTTATTTTTTCATTTCATGTTGCTCATTATATTATTGAAAAGAGATTGTTTTGTAAATATTTTCTGACATCCAACACACAATGTCTGAAAGCTTTGAACTAAACCGAGCGTAAACGATGAAAGCGAGATGGACTGATTGAATACTTATATACTTTTTTAAATACATCTTCAAACATTTACAGATTATATAAACATTTAGGAATCGAATCCTAGACTTCAGTTCCGCAGTCACATACGCTACGGTCGAGGCAATAGATTAATCAATTATTCAGTTAATCGCCGATATAAGTCTTAGTTAATGTTTCGTTGTATTAGTGAGCATTTCCTTTAGTAAATGTTTTAATAATTTAGAGGTTTATTTGCAAGTACTTAGGTTTCCTTCTTGCAATATTTATTAATATTAAAACTGTTAAATCTATAGATTCTATAAATTCATATAAAATTAATTAGTATGAAGCTATATCAGTCATTAGCGTAATCACTTTGAATAAGGTTATTTGAACAAAAACACTGAACAAAACTGAACATACTAGAAAACAAAAGCAAATATGTACAGATGTTCTAGTCTAATATGATTTTAATTTCAACAGTTGGATAATTGATTCCATTCATAAGAAATGAACCTACTCAAATATTAACCGTGATATCTAAGCTCAAAATACATATTTACATGAATGATAGATCCAAGTTTATGAAACTATTCAGCAAATAAACATTCAGTTCGCATGGTAACACTTAACATGCATGTGGTTATTCAAGTAACTTAGGATTATAAATAGTACGTACGAGTACATACATGCGCATCTACGCATGCTTGTTTGTATATGAACGTCTATGGGCGAATATACGTATGTATTCGTACCTCAGTACATGCTTACATTTTTACCACATGGTTGTCATGTTGTCACATTGTATTTATTTACCGATAGTAAAAAGCAAACACCGTATCTATTACTTTCCGAACATTATCCAACAAAATAATAGATTTTAGTATATACCCTTATTTTTTTTTATTTATTTGTCTTTATTGTATATACATAGTAAGAAATGGTACATAATGTACTTTTACAACCAAAATATAATCAGTGTTGCTAAGTTAACGTTTTTTGGGGTTCCGTACCTCAAAAGGAAATAAACGGAACGTTTATAGGATAACTTTGTTACCCGTCTGTCTGTCAAGACCCTTTTTATCAGGATCGCGTTGAGGTATCAAATTGAAATTCATATCAAATACTCTACTCTCTACTACTATCCCTTGGAGCTGTGAAAAACTCAAACTTCTAAACTAACGAAAGCAAAAGATACAGATGTTTTAGAAATAAAATATTCGTGAACTCAGAATCTTGAAATCTGGTACGAAGGAACGTCTTATAGCACAGATAAAGGGAAAAATGAGAAAAGCTTAAATTTTTAGTTACGCCCATATTGTGTACCTTTTTTTTTGGCAATGGAATAATTTTCGCACCAAACCCTTCTTAGGGAGAAGAGGGCATGTGTTGGACTCTTGGAGGACCAGTCTACCCACTAATCCCCACGGCGGCCTACCATGACAGTTGGGAGGAGCTTCAGGAACGCATTGGCGGCTTCTAGAGCTCCTCCGTACCCCACGACTGAGGTCGGGGTGAGCAGAGGCCCTGAATTATGAACCATGTCCGCCAAGCGTGCAGAGCGCGTTCCGGATTCCGGGCTCATGGCCTGGCGCTGTCTCATCGTCTTTCTGACCAACAGAACGGAATTGGTCGTAGAACTTCGTGTCTATGTCGGCTAGAATGTCGAAGGGTGTATATAGCGTCAGGAGCATCATTGTCTCGAACGAACTATCTCGTGCAGCAGCCCCGTATGACCCGTATAGCCATCAGCCGCTGCAGATTCCTCAGTTAAGCCTCACAGAGAGATGAACCCGACTAGTCTTTCGATCAGACGGGCGTCCCATAGATCGTACGACGCCCATGTAGAGGCTGCGAAGTTGTTCCCGTGGTCCTTCTAGATTGGGCAACAAGATGTAACATCTATGCTTCCTCTTGTATTCTCGAGACTTATAGTTCCAAATGCTCTTCGAAGCTCCATTGATAGTCCAGTATGTGGCCTTGGTACTTCATGTACTGGCCCACCATATGCTTTATACATATATAATTTACCTATTATTTATACATTTGTGGAGGAACGGGTGTCATGTCCCTCCAACACAAAGGGAGGATCCTCCGGCCAGGCGAGGGGATCATGCGTGGGGGGGCCACTGCCCAACAGTTGATGTTGGAAAGTTATATATATGTTAAGCGCGAGAAATTCAATTGTGCGATGCAGGATTGGTAGCTCCTTCGTACACTACGTTACTCCGTAGTTCACTGTATCTTCAGTAGATGGCGTTGTTATATGTTTATGTTGCCGCTGTATGTGGGAGTCACCACACATTGTATAATTTACCTACTGATTTGTATGGAACCCTCGGTTTGCGAATCCGGAACGCACTTGACCGGTTTTTTTAAAAATAATGTGGTGCTTTCGAGATTTCACGTCGGGGGTGTTTTCTTTACGTGATTAATACAAAGTGTTTAAGCAAAAAGTCCTTAACAAATTTATGAAAGAAGCCTTTAGGCCAAGCAAGTGGGGTCTGTGCAGTCCCTTTTTTTGTTGTAATTTCCTTGGAAAGGCACAACCCATGTTGCAAGAACTAGCTAAACAATTTTCACTCCTTTTATTTTGTAATTGGGTATAGTTAAAGGCTCGAATAGTTTTATGTTCCTTTTTTTTAAAGAGGCAATTGTCTTAAAAACAATAATTATTATCATACCTCTTTTACAATACTTTGTAAATGCACTTCATTAACTACAATTACACAGAAATTGCTTTTACCAGATAAACACTTAATTCTTAGGGCTTTTAAAATTTACAAAACAAACAATTATTACAACTTCGGAACTTTTTATAAGGAAGAGAGAAGAAAAAGTGGGAAAGCTTTTTCTCCTAACACTATGTTGACACGCACATTTAACAAAATTATTTTATTGTCTTGCTTGTTGAAAGATGCCGCTCCTGCCTCGTAGAACACGTTTAACCGTCGGTCATGGTTGTCACGAACAATTATCGAATTTGGTTCACCCTCAGGGTTGCGGCGGTTTGGTGCCAGTCACTACGTAGAAAACCTGATATTCAGGTAAAATCGCTTGAAACTAATACCCAAACCCAATTAAACTTGGAAATAAATTAAGCTAGGTAGATCATAATATCTTGCTTGTTTGCATGTAGGTATTTATTCATACTGTCTATCTATCTATTAATTCTAAACGAACTCTGTCTGTTTGCATAACAGTAACACTTTCATAGTTAAACTGCTGCACCGATTTCAATAAAATTTGGCATACAAATACTTTGGTTCTTGTGAAAATACATAGGTTATCTTATAACGCGATATCCGATATACCCGCGGGCAAGACCGCAGATAAAAGCTTATATAGATATTAGTGTTAGTTATATATTAACTTATTAATAAATAAAGAACAGTTCTCTTTTGAAACTAAACAATATGTTGTTGTGAATAGCCTTAGGGGAAGACTGTCCAGTGGTACGGATGGCGTAAGAAAGCGGTTCCCGGATCCCGTCTCAGGCGCAGAGTGGCACACCGTGTGGTTTTAGTCGATTCGAATCCGACACACCGCCCCGCCGTAAACCCCGGTGGGGTGAAGGCCCGAAGGGGTTTCCACACGTAAAAAAATAAAAAGACTGTCCAGTAGTGGGTATGCTCCGGCTAAACCTAGCCTTATTCCGATGCCTAGTGTACAAAAACAATATAGTCAGTGTACATTTATCTGAAAGCTTATCTTCAAGAACAATTTTACCACCTTAAGTTAATATAAAGATACCCACACCATAAAATAAAGTGACACTTATATAGCCTTCATTCATATCTTGAAACATTGGTTGCAGTTTATATTATGTTATAGAACGCCTATAAATACTACGTATTCAAACGGAACTAACTTTAGTCTCAACAATGACACACGCTAAATAAATATGCTGGGATAAGCTCTATTTGACTTTAATAGTTACTATGTAAGACAGTATCAAATGACATTAAAGTCTATTGTTATATTTTATTCGATCAACACTTTCCAGGTAAACATTAAAAACGATATACCTATTGCCATCAACAGTCTTATGTGTTGATAAATTATGTAAAACTCTGTATTCACAAAGTCAGTAGAGAATGGGTCCTAAACTCGAGATATTGTTTGTATTAGAAAATAGATTTGACTTACTTGACTTATAGGTCCTATGACCTACGTTTCCTAGATGTGGCAGAGGGCGTCTAAAGCTAAAGCTAAAGCCGCCATCGCGTTCCGGCGTGAGCTTAGCATTTTATCTCGCTCCAGGTCTTTCTGACTTTCTTTGCCTCGTCTGCTACTGTGTATCGTCAGGTCTATTTATGACGGCCATGTTTTCGTTTTTCTTGCGGATTAAAAATTAGATTAGACTTAGCAATATAATTTTCCTTCCCTCTACTTTCTTTAAAAATATTCTTTAAATACTGAAACGTCCAGTAGGCCTGGGACCAGATAATATTCAGAAAAAGTTGCGTGTTTCATCTGTCCTTCCCTTTTTTTCTCGCTTCTGTCCAATTTGTTTGGGAAAGTGGTGTAAGTGTTTAAGTACATATGTATACTTGATTTAAGGCACTAATAGTACATAATGTAATACCTGTAATTGAGCAATTCTTGTACACAACATGAACGGTTCCAGCGAGTTTTATAAAATTTTGTATGCAGATCGTTTTAAGGGCTTTAATGCGTTTTACTAAAACTAATTTTTTAGATCAATATTTTGATGCATTCACTTTAGAAGTCCACTCCAACTCCAGTTAAAATGAGTTAAAATAAAACGGTATTAAAATATTACTTACTACCTTTTGCCTGACCATGTGGCTGGTTATCGCGGTAACAGGTAGCCTATCGCTTTACTCAAGAATTAAAATATTTCCTTGTCAATTCCATTACAAGCAGTACAGCAGTTTTAGCAGAGATAAAGTTTCTTTAGAATTTATGAAATTAGTATTGATTCTATATCTTGTCTTTTAGCCACCTTGATAGACGAAACATAGGATTAAAAAACAAGTTCAAACGTGTCACTGAGTGCAGCCGAAACCTGACTTCATTGGACACCACAGCATGATGTAACTCTTGACCACAATATAGCCTGATTAGTGACGTACTCTTAGTTAAAGGAAAAGGGGTATGTTACTTATAGAAACAGAACGATTGTACTACGTTGATTGTAGTGACGCAAATGTAGTGAAATCATTGGATTTTGACGTCACATTACATCATATTGTAACGCTTATGAACGCAAGCCAGTGACGTAATGTTTTTGGGTATATTTTGTTGATTTTTTGCTTAATGTATAATTTTAAACAACAACAGTTCAAGTTCAAGAGCCAATAAGTGCCTTTGGCATTTTATGAACTTATGTTACAAAAAGTAGGTATTAGTTAAAGGAAAAGGAGTATGTTACCTATTGAAACGGAACAATGTACTATGTTGTTTTTAGTGAAACCATAGGATTCTGACGTCACATTACATCATATAACTCCTATGAACATAAGGCCGTACCTATCTACTGTATATTTACTGTACTTGTTGACGTACCTACTGATTTTTTTTTTTGAAACACACTCAGATTTTGCTTAGTGGATAATTTTAGGCAACAACGTTTGATTGTGAAAAAGTAGTAAGTGATATTTTGAGTGTGAAAGTGAAATCTACATAAAATAAGATAATACACTACTCACAATACAAAAGCTTAGGTAAAATATATTTATCTAAAAATTTAATAAATACAGTGAATGTTTAAAAGTCTTTGTTTATAACAGTCTTTGTTTGGTTAAATGGTTGCTACTGTAGGTCGACAAAACTAGATGAATGTAAGGACGAAAGTAATCGCATGAGCTAGTTTGAGAATAATATACTAAAGTGCCTATTAAAACATAAATAGTCAGGGTGTACTAGTTCAATATTATGTTTCTCGGTACGCAGAACTTTACAGCATGAGAAGTAATGCGAACAAGGAGAGATTGAAAGGTGTTAATAAAAGCTGTTTTCAAATCCTTCATATTTCAGGTGCAGTATGGCATTCTATATTGTTTCTGACGCGATCTTCACATAACCTCAGTGAGATGACGGCCCGAGGGAGCTCCCGTACTAAAAGAAGTATGCCTTTTTGCTGTACGGGAGTTCCTTCGGGCGGTCACCATCGTATGTGATGACTAATTTATTTCTGTAATCAAAAGATTGGACACTAAAGGAGAAAGGTAAATATTTGGCGCGTCCCCGGATTATGACGTCATTTCTCAGCTTAAACCTTCGAATACGTGGTGACGTAGACTGTAATAGAAGAAAAATATACCACACAAGTTACATGTTTTGTAGTAATACGAATGTAGTGAAATCATTTAAGCCTACGTCACAGCTGAACATAATCGACGAAAGGTCAGTGGTTTAACTTAGAATATTGATGCGGTCACTGTGACACTTTTAATTTCCTTAAGCCGGCTCTACACTTGCGTGTGACAACGCGCCGTGAATTCACGCCGTAATCCACCCGAGACCTGTGTCCCTTCACACTCGCAAAGCTTCACAGTCTTGTTCGCGACTATAATGAAAAACGACGTGATTTTTGTTGCTGCTGTGTCACTGCTTGCCATTGCGTAATATATCTTTCTATACGTATTATTTCTATACGATCTATAGCTCGAGATAAGTGATTTTTTCTTTTTTTTCTTTAATTCAACTTATCATCTCCCTAGCCTTTATTATTCCCAAGATTTGGGGTCGGCAACTAGTTCAACCAGTTTTACCTGAATATCAGTTTTTACACGGAACGACTGGCATGGACCTACGTAACCCTGAGGGTTAACAGAATTCCAAGGTTGAACTAGTTGCGGAACTTCCAGGAGGCGGCGTGCCTGGCGACCAGGGGAGTCTCTCTGGTGGTCGGATGCATCGAGGCGCTGGGCTTGCTGGTGGCCTTGGACAAGACGGAGACCCTACAATTCCATGGGTACCGTCGTGGGCCACCTCCCGGCGCCTCCATAGTGGTCAACTCAGTCCTCGTACCGGTTCGGGCCCAGATGAAGTATCTGGGCCTGATCCTCGACGGTAGGTGGCTCTTCGATGAGCACTTCCGACAGGTTGCTCCTAAGCTGGTCGACACTGCCTCCGCCTTAGGGCGACTTTTGCCCAATCTGGGTGGAGCCAGTGTCGCAACGAGAAACCTCTTCACGGGGGTTGTCTGGTCGATGGCATTGTACGGCGCACCGGTGTGGGTGTCGGCTCTGGCCGCCCAGGATAAGGCGCGCCTCTGGCGTCCTCAGAGGGTATTGGCGGTCAGAGCCATACGCGGATACCACACGGTGTCGACCGAAGCAGCGTGCGCCTTGGNGCGCGCCTCTGGCGTCCTCAGAGGGTATTGGCGGTCAGAGCCATACGCGGATACCACACGGTGTCGACCGAAGCAGCGTGCGCCTTGGCCGGGACACCTCCGTGGGATTTGGAGCTGGAAGTGCTCGCCAAAGTTTATCAACGGATGGCTGAATTCCGGGCAGAGAGTGGCATCCACCCTCCGCCCGAAGAGGTACGCGAGTGGCGTGAAGCCGCCCGTCGAGCCACTATGGTTCGGTGGTCGTCCTGGCTGCAGGCTCCACGTGCTGGCTTGGCCACTGTGGAGGCGCTCCAGCCGGTCGTTCTCGAGTAGGCAGGGCGGCAGCACGGAACCCTTTTCTTCCGACTGACGCAGGTGCTTTCCAGGCACGGTTGCTTCGGGAAGTACGTGCTGAGTGCAGGTATTTCCCGAAGCAACCGTCGCCATGAGGAAATTGAGTCATACGTGCCACCACTGCGACTACAGTTAGGACTCGGCCCAGCACACGCTGGTGGTGTGTCCCGCTTGGGCGCCGCAGCACCGGGCCCTCACTGCAGTCATCGAAGGAGATCTCTTGCTGCCGGCCGTCGTACGCTCCATGGCCGGCAGCGAGAGCAGTTTTACCGCGGTCGCGACCTTCGGCTAGGAAGTCATCTCGCAGAAGGAGGCGGCGGAGAAGGCCCGGGCGGATGATCTCCACCCGAACCCGATCGGTTAAAGATAGCACTTATACGTGTCCAGGTATCATGAACCTTATTCTTATTTTTGTAGTCCTGATGTTTCGACTGCCAGAATATAGGCTCAGCTTGATAACACTGAATGAAGTTCAGTTCAAGATCATTAATCCACGTAGTATTCATATTTAGGTTAATCACCAAAGCACGCACAACCATTCCCTAGGAAAAAAAAAGGAGGCGTGAGCAACATCTACACTCCTAATTCGTAGTTATCGCGGGCTTTCGCGACTATTCGCGCCGCGAGTGTAGCCGGCTTTATATCTTTGAATTAATTAATGAAAATTGGTAAAATATATAGCTGCATTCAACCGTGTTGGGTAGTAATTAACTCTAAAGAAGTAACACCACTTACAGTATATTGAATGGTTGAGAGTGTAGATTTAATTTCTTGCTTTTTACTGTTTTGCTTTAAATTTAAAATGATAGTTATTAATGCAAATAAAAGAAATAACAATTCTCAAATGTCAGAGTTAATACCAACAAAAAAGCTAAATTGGGACCTTTGTCTTTGCTTAAAGAAACATGGGAATGTAAACAAAACTACTACTACTCATTATTATCTCATTTAAGGACTGTTAATAATAGAATAACCTACCTGTGTGCGTGCTTACGTATACGTAATTAAAAGTACGTTGTATTGCATCAGACTTGGTCAGTGGTTATGTTTGGTATGACTTGCACAACGTGACGTCATTATCTGTGACGTTTGCGTAGTGAAACGTCATGAAAGTCACCTTAATACGTCACAGATGACAAACTTCTAAGTTGCTGACTCATTAATAGTAGGTTTTCCTGGTATGAGTTGTAGGAACTATCTGCTGTATAAATTAGTCTGATGAATCATCTTTAGATAAGTTTATTAGACTTTAGACTTCAACCTTTGGGTTATCGTAGATTCATGTTTTTATTATTACTATACAAGGCCAATCTTTTCGATACACTAGCTCCAGTTGTCTGATAGTAATCGGTAAATTGTTACAAAGTTACAAATACCCAATGTTTTAATTATATTTAATCTTCGCTTTGACATGAATAATTATATTATTAGAACTACAACTTACATTTTACGAAATTGTGATAAAATAAATAAATAAATAATTATTTCGGACATTTTACACACAACGCCATCTAGTCCCAAACTAAGCAAAGCTCGTGTTATGGGTACTAAAAAACTAATATAAATACATATATACTTTTTTTGTAAATTCATACTTATTATACATAGAAAACACCGAAACTCCGAAACGAATATTTGCAGATCATACAAACATTTGGCCCGACCCTGGAATCGAACCCGAGACCTCAAGTACAGCAGTCACATACGCTACCACTGCGCCACAGAGGCCGTCAAGGCAGTGATAATATCTATATACTGTAGTATTAATTGTTTACTTCCAGTATATTTTTGTAATAATTAGCACTAATTAAATTATGTAATAATAAGAAATTAATTAATAAAATTATTGTTGCATGCTGGAAAGCAGAATTGGCTTTCAAAACTTATAATGTAACCCACTAGGCTCATTGCCCGTGGTCCTACTGCGTATTTCTACTAGTTGTACCGCGGCCAAAAATTATTGCCCCAGGGGTATAACAGTTACTAACGAGGAATACATTATAAAGTTAAGCACTTTTAGCCAGGTTAGTTTATGGATGGGGGACCATTCTCAGTACATTGAAACCTCTCCGTGTCTCAGAGAGCACGTTTATCCGTCCGTCTCGGTAGTCTTACGAAAATGTGTGTCAATTGTTAACGATTGTTGGAACCCTAAAAATTCTTACAATAGTGCATCAACAGAACTTCAAACTGGGGAAGTTGTAGGGGTCACCGTCAGACCCATTAGCAGTCCAACCCGGGAATTAAACCCGAGACCTCTTGATCGTCAGTCGCTTTCGCTTACAACTAGACCAACGACGCAGACCTATCTAACATATCGATAGCAAAACAGATAACTGAAGGAATACATTGTTATTATATTATATTAAGCCTGCCATCATATTTCGCCAATATTACATTACTCATTACGATGCTATCTTTTGCAAACTGCTCCGGCTGCGTGTATATCCTTACTCCAGAATCAAAATATCCAAATTTCATTGGAATCAGTGCAGTGCTTCAGCCGTAACAGACAGAGGTACTTTCAGAATTACAGTAATAGAATGGATAACAATTTGTTTAACATTAGATTGCGTAATTTGTTTACACATAGAGTGTAAGGTTCGGAACAAAACCATCAACGTATGACATCATTCAGGAATCTTTCGAGGATTAGCGTTAAAGATATCTTTTTAATCTCAGCTCGGTTTTTGTAACGATATAGGAATGTTTATTATGTTTTTAGGCATTACCCGCGATTGACGTTCCATTCACATTCGACTCAGATTTTGTATAATATGAATATTTGTTGAGTCATTGTATACTAAACGTGAGTGAGAAGGAAGATGTGGGATTTGATATGTTTACTCATGTAAACATGACGAGCGACTTCTAGAGACCGGAACGTAACTTGGCTAGATTCGTTAGCTGCGCAGATGTCGGTTTTTAGGTCCCTTTGGTTGATAGACGGACGCGTCAAGCAATTGGCGCGTCAGTCCACTACACTTCGATTTTGTTTGTTTGGATTAGTTGCACTAAGTGTACTATGCGCGAACCTACCCCACTGCGCCCAAATCTAGCCAAGGTACGTGCTGGTGATTTAATTCCAATTTAAGTCACGCGATTGAGAATAAATAAAGATCCTATGGTCAACAAGTTAGTCAAGAATGCATATTTGTTTAATAACATAAATTTGGAACAAAACATCACTGGCAATCCAAGCAGTATGTTTGGCATGTAATAAAATAATTATAACGCGATGAGCACTAAAATGAATAAGGTAAATGTGTATATATAAGTATATTTAAGTAAATACACATATCTCTTAGACAACGATACCGGTCATGCCAACATAGCGCAACGAACGAGACTCTCTATCGGTCTGCTTCGTTGGTATGACCAGTCGGTATCAGGTTTTTTCAAGGTTTCCTATTTTTTGCAAAGCAGCTATCCTGCGAAGTGTGTTTCCACGGGATGAAAAATGATGGTCACATTGCTGTTTCTTAATCCGTCACCACACAGATTGCACATATACTTGCTGTATTTATCTGTACTCAAAACCTACAGGCTACAGACTACGCAAGGGTGGCTTTTTCTTACTTCATCGTTTATTTTAAGCTACGTCTGTGTACTATGACCTGTAAAAAACTATTGAACCGTTTAATTTTTGGCACAGAATACCTAAAAGAGTTTCATTGATAAATAATTACTTCCTTATCATTTGGTCGAACAGCCAAAACTTATGCGTGGGTGTTTTTGTTTATCTGTGGCACGCGTGGGAAATGTGCAGAGAACCGTTCCCACATATGGACAGATATCTGCCATACGATATAGTGATGTGTTAATTTAAACACTTGATATCGATTTTTGTATCGGTTTTGTTTCATTTTTGCAGCGTTGGTCTACATTCATTCTGGTTTTATGTACTGGTACTCTTGTAGAACATAACGTGGGAATAATATTAATGTTTACAACACATCGTATATAAATTATAGTTAAAGAATTTTGACATTGTGTACAGTCTTATTATTAGATGGTTAGTATTCGTATAGAAGGTGAAACATACCCATACATTGTTAGACATTTATAATATGAAAATTCTCATAAATATTACGTTGTATTTATAAAAATATTTGGTTTATTTATTTGAATCGAAATTAACAAATAAACTAGTATTAAAAGTTGGTATGTCATTCAAATTTCAAACACTTCATTAGAATGAGATTTGTTATATGAGACAAGTCATTGTTTACGTATTTGCTAATAATATTTACATAAGAATTCGAATAAAGTAAACCCTAGTATACTGTGACAAAGACCAATGACCTCTTGAACATATTTTACACGATGCGCATGATTACTAATCGGAATTCCGTGTTCGATTCTCTTTAATCGATATCAAAACTCTTTTATGCATGGCGTCACTATGAAACTACGTCATTGAGCTGATGGCGCAAAGATGTGTGAAGAGTAAAGAACCCGTAATGGTTTTATTATGATAAAAAAACGTTGAGTCATTTTAGAGTGGAGTTTATATCCATGGCAAGAAAACAAGACCAAATATTGGGATCCCGATATTTGTTTATGAAACGTTATGTTTTTAATTGTAGTGTGTATTGCGTAATAGAAGTTATTGATAAATAAGTTTGTAAATATAAGTAGCTCAGAAACACTAGAAAAGATATTGGTCAAGTAAGTCTTTAAGAAATAGACACCACAAAGACGAGTCGGAGTCTTCTCAGTCTAACTTAGTAAACATTGTTGGCCTCAGTTCATATTAAATATCAACAGCTTTAACACGCTTACTACAGCAGCTAATCTGTTCATCAATTTTGATTATAGATATTTTGTAATCGGCTCACAAATGACGAAGATATCGCATCATAAATGTCATCGATTATAATTAAGAGCAATCTTAGAAAGGAGGCTTTTTTTCTTTTTTTTTGCGTGTGTTTACGGGGAGGCGCCCGGGGGCGGCCCACGACGGGGACCATGGAAGAGCAGGGCCTCCGTCTTGTCCAGGGCCACCCGCAAGCCCAGCGACTCGATGCGCCCGACCACCAGAGAGACACCCCTGGTGTCCAGGCACGCCGCCTCCTGGAAGTTCGCCTCCCGGGCTGCGACCAATGTGTTATCGGCGTAACAGATTACGCCCAGCCCGGAGGGGAGACGCTCTCGAAGGACACAGTCGTACCCCACGTTCCACAGGAGTGTCGTCGACCGTCGAACGCCCTTCTAGGAACCCGAATTGGGCGTTCGACAGGTCGGGGCCCACCTCACTGAGGTGTCGGACGATTCGGGCAGTGAGCACCCTCGCGCACAACTTGCCCGCCTTGTCCAACAACACGATGGGTCTCCAGGCTGTGACCACAACAGGACCAGCTTCCTGTTCTTCCAGCACTTAGGGAAGCGTCCGGACGCCAAGCTAGCGTCCAATACCCCCCTGTGGTAGTCCGACATATGGCTCGGGCCATCACTCAGGCTGGTACCCCGCCCGGCCCGGGGGCGGTGTTCTTTGAACGGATTCGCAGAACACCCACCCCTACCTCCGATTCCCTGACGAGCGGAACTTCAGCCTCCGTCTGTCCCCATCGTCTCCGACCGAATAGCCCATCGACAGGGGCTTGTGCTCCGTCCGCTGCGGGAATAGGCCCTCGACCACTTCCAGCACGAAGCTGGGCTGGAGAGTCTCGATAACGGGGGGGGAGTGCCGTGCGGAGCTTTTGACGCACCGCACGATATGGGCGACCCCAGAAGTCACGACAAGACCCTCCAGCATGTCCTTTCTCTTTTCGTCTTTGGCGCGGGAAATGGCCAGCTTCAGAGTTTTCCTCGCCTCGCGGTACTCCTCATGAAGCTGGCCCTCCGCGTCGTCTCCGTGGTGACGCTGCCGGCTGCGGGTGTAGGACCTCCGGGCACGAGTATAGGCCGCACGAAAGTTCGCCAACTCCTGGGACCACCAGTAGACCTCGTTCCGTGGAGGCCGACAACCTCGAATCCAGGGCATGGCCACATCGCAAATCTGCGTAATCGTATCGCGAAAGCGGCCATGGGGGCCCATGTAAACCTCCTTGGTCGAGGACCGCGGAGACAACCAAGACTGAACAATGGCTGCCTCCTCTAGCAGGTCCATGTTGAGCTTGGCGACAGCCCACCGCGAAAAGCGGGAAGAGCGCTGCGCCACGTGGCCACTACTGGGGCCCTGGGACCGGGAGAGCTCGAATCGGATATAAAGGTGATCTGAGAGCGTCTCAACCTCATCCAGGACACACCAGTTCCTTAATCGTGTAGCGACAGCAGGGGTAGTGAACGAAAGGTCCACAATCGACCCCCCCTGCTGTCGCACGCACGTGTTGGTGGAGCCTCTGTTCAGGAGACAAAGGCCCACCGAGGCCGCCTACTCCACTACGGCCTCACCCCTAGCATCCGTCGCCGGGTGAACTCCACGCAATAGTTTTTGCGTTGAAGCCGTGCCCAGACGCTAATCGTCGCATCGAGGTCTCCAGGCTGTTAAAAAACACCTCGAAGTCACTCAAAGAGAGGTTGATCTGTACAAGGAGGCTGAAGACGAGGTCTATTACTGGATCGTCTCTACAGTCTCCTTCATGGGTGTCGATGTCGACGGACGGACGACGTCGGGGGCAGCCTGGGTAGCTTGGCTAGCCGGCGACGTCTGCCAAGAAACACGGGGTTCTTGCAGCCTCCCTCCCCCAACTGGTGATTGGCGGGCTTTATGCCCGCCGTACACACAGGGTAGTGAGGGGCGGCAAAACATTCTGCCGCTTTGTGCCCCGGTCGACCGCAGCGGAAACAAAGTCCGCTGCAATCAAAGCAGCTCTCGTATTTCATGCGAGTGTCTCGCGGCAAGGCATTTGTAACACCTCATAGGTCTCACCACCAGGACTGTTATCCTGGCGCTGACGAAGCCGGCGAGGACCCTGCCGGCGTCAAGATTTTGGCCGACGCTACGAGACAGCTCACCCACACGGAGCCGAGCCCTCCTGGACCAGGGCGGATGGTGCCGACCCTGACGTTGCCCGCGCTGCACTTTGTCTTCTCTCCAATAGCAACGCGGACATCGTCGACCGTCAGTGCATGGAGGTCTTTGCCTAACCTTCTTGACCGAACCCGTTGGCTTGTGCCATATTGAAAGCTGTTCTGATGTTGAGCTGTTGATGTAAATCCTGTTTCCTATTCTTTATTCCTGATGAATCGATATACCATAAAATATTAGAGTGTAACTATGTCTTATACCATTTCAACAGTTATGTTTCGTTTTTTACATATGAATTTTATTTTAGTTCTTACTATTTAAAGTGATAATTTTTAATACTAACACTACAGTCAAATAGTGCGAAACGAATATCACGAGAAGCTATTTAGACATTTTGTTTATCACTGTTTTTAAAAGTGTGAATTTGAGCATCTTAAAATCTTTGTACCTATCGAAAAATGAAGCTCAATATGACTCCCATAGTTTTAAATATTTACACCAATTTCCATATGGGTAAGTATAAAGTAAAAGTGTAAGGTATGTGTTTAAATATGTGTGTGTGTGCGTGCATGTGTGCGTGCGTGCGTGTGTGTATTTGTGTGTGTGTAATGTTAAACTGCATAAAAGCATTTAGTCATAGTTAATTTATATCGGAAATTAATAATAATAATTCTATAATTTACATGCAGATTTATATATTTCAAATATACCGTTAGTAATATGAACAATTTCACGAGCACTCTGCCAATATTAGCCAGAACAAAAAGCCAATGTTCTGTAATGAAATTTAGAATAGCCCGCTATTTACAATCGGGTACTGTTAGGTTACAATAAAATGTTTAGACAAATCGTTTTGTATACGAAAGTAAAGGTCTTTGCCAACTGAAGGATTTTTTTAAGACCGTCATATAAATGAGCAAGGCTCACAATGTGGGCTCAGAATAAAAAATAACAATAAATGTAGTAAAATTTAATTATTGCTTTAGTTTGTATTTGAATTGTTTACTCTTTAAAAAGTAAGCTGTAAAACAACATTTAGAAAAGTCACGCCACATTGCTGCAGTACCCGTATTATAAGTTTGTATGTCTGTGGCCTCATAGCACGTAACGGAATGACCAACCTAGATGCGTTTTTTTCTAAATTTGAAAACAGGGTTTCTAGCGATAGATCTTTGCATACATAATGACGATCAGATCAGCCAATCCTAACATATAGCCATACTAAATTATTTAGTATTTTTTATAGATTTTCTTGTCGGGATTTTTCATATTTTTAATTTAATGACATAAATATGATAATAAAAGGTATTTTCTTAGTGGGGCCCTATTTATCCTACGGAATAAAGGAACATACTCTACAGGACAACGTCAATACACAGAAAAGCTATTTGAAATAAATCCCTTATAAGCCCATAACTATTTTATGAAAAGGCTTATGACCAGTAGCAGAGTGTGAAAGGCTGTTAATGATGGGACATAAACTTCCTACTTTGAAGAATTTTTGGTTTATTATCTTTTTGTACTAATTCTTTATAATAATAATAATAAATCGCTTTATTGTACACCAGATAATTAAGTTAATAACTTAAAGCTTCAGTAGTACAATTGGCGGCCTTATTGCTCAACGGCAATCTTTTCCAGGCAACCGTGGGATGGAAATATATAAATGTATTGGGCAGACGTATGGTGTAGTGTCTGGTGCCTTAAAGAGTAATACGTAAGAAAAAAAATATTCATAATAATAAACATAAATTAATAACAATATTATATTAAGTACTGGTGACATAGATATAAGGTAATATATACATAATAAGCGAGATTCATAGGTATTATATGGAATTCAATGCTGTAACCCAACTGACCACAATAACCGTTTATTATGGATTATTGTTATCTCCCAGGTAATGTTCCTTTACCAATCTCTTAAAAGCAGTTTGAGTCTTAGCACGTCTAATTGCGACTGATAGGGCGTTCCACAGTCGTACTGCTTGGACAAAGAAGGACTGGTCGAAAAATTTGGTAGAGTGTCCAGGCATTTTTAATTTCAGATTTTCTGACGATCTCAATAACCTGCAGTGTGAGTCATGTAGAAAGGTAAACCGCATTTTAAGGTAACATGGGGTAGAGGGATTGAACAATGTCATATAGAAGAAAAAGAATATGAGCATTCCGGCGAAGGCGGATGGGTAATCACTTAAGCTGTTTACGATAGGTGGAGACGTGATCATATTTGCGTAATCCAAATATGAACCTTATACATAACTTTTGGAGTCTTTCAAGCTTATTGAGTTGGTCTTCAGTGAGATCTAAATAGCTGGCATCAGCATAATCTAGGATGGGGAAAAGAAGTGATTGTGTAAGAGCAATCTTGGTTGACGTAGGAAGGAAATTGCGTAGTCTGCGCAAAGACCCCGCAGCTGCGAACATTTTACGACTCAGCTCCTGTAGCTGAGGACNTAGAATAGAATAGAATAGAATAGAATAGAATAGAATAGAATAGAATAGAATAGAATAGAATAGAATAGAATAGAATAGAATAGAATAGAATAGAATAGAATAGAATAGAATAGAATAGAATAGAATAGAATAGAATAGAATAGAATAGAATAGAATAACATTTATCGTACACCAATTGATACCGATATATTTGAGCTAAACAATATAATGACCATGTACAAATGGCGGCAAAAAGCAATCTCTTACAGGCAACTTTTGGATGGATGAATCGATTGTAGAAACACAAAATCATGGGTAGTATTGGTGTTCAAAATAAATGTAGAAATTTACTCAATTCAAATAAAATTATATAAACTAAAATATAGAGATTTTAATACACATTAATGCAAACAAATAAAACATTTAAAAAAATGCACAATATCCACAATTTTATAGTAAAGAAGTGCAAATGATAAAATTTATTTTTAAGCAGGTAATAAATTACGAAGCTAAAAATGTTCCTGGACCATTTTTTTATAAATAGGCAGAGACTTAGCTCGCTTTAGAGCCATTGGCAAAGCATTCCATAGTCGTACAGCCTGTACAGTGAACGATTTGTCGTAAAATCTGGTACAATGCGTTAGGACTGCAAGTTCCAGAGAAAACTTTACTGTCCGTCTATCTCCGCCCGTCTGCCACCAAGCAACAAATAGTAAAACAAAATAAAATAAATAATTAAGCGGGCTCCCATGCAACAAATATGATTCTTTTGCTCGTTTCTGTAATATTGATAACGGCAACAGGTAAACATGACATGTATAGATACTCATACGGAACCCTTCCTACACGAGTCTGATTCACACATGGCCGAATTTTTCTTTATTAAAATATAACTTGGGATATTTTGTGTCCCAGAAGACTTTAGATACATCAATAAAACAAATATAAAGAACATGATAGAACTCAAAATGACGTGACGCGGTAACCGCTTTATTCACAATATCGTACCATCTGTTAACATCCAAACGACTGCACGGGTAATGTATATTCCAAATATTAAAATAATTTCGCCCTATTACTAAATATGAAATTATGACTACCTACCTAACATTACCTTTATGCAATACGTTACTAAGTATGCAAATGGAACTAATGGACCTTAGAAATTTTAAGTCCAAACTACTAAAACAAAAACTATGTATGATAAGAATGTTTTAACTATTAGCAAGATTTCACTGTCATAATTAATTTTTGTCAATTATAAAGTAAATTAAATTTCAAAAATATGTTAAAAGAGAACGGAACCAAATAAGAAGTCTTATTAATAATAATATTCACTGATCAAATTTTGCTAATTCAAATAGATGAACTTAAGCTTCTGATGAAATAACTCCGTTAGAGTGGGCGGTCTTTGTGATTGAAAAACAAAGTGCCCGTTGCTTGTTCAATAGAAAAATGTAAAAACTAACCCATTAAAAGTGTTCGACTAAACGAACCGTAAAAATAACTAAGTGTTTGTACAAGGTTAGACCATTAGTTTCTTTTAAAACAGAACTATACAAATGTCAAGAAAGTTGAACGGAATGAAGAAAAATTAATCACGACAAACGATTAATCATTTAGTTGTTTGTGCTATCGCTACCAATATAGTTAATTCTTGAGATATCTGTCAAAATTCGCTTCGGCCGGAAGGCTTGCCGTGGGAACCGGGGACGGTCGGTTTTCTCAAAAACAACTATATCTATCACAAATAATATAACTCTTTCCTTTTGATACATTTTTTATTTTCGCAAATCGTGCAACGGACGAATGAAAATGAGTTTTTTATCGTGTTCATTATTTTTATGCTTTTTTGTTCGGCATTGTCGATCGCCGCTTTGAATGATTTTAGTTGTTCTTGAGTTTAGTTAATTTTTATATAATTTATGATATGAGTAACTGTAATTTATTCTATGGCCGTTAGGTATATTTGTTGTAACACTTTTAGTTCTCATTCTAAGATGGACATATATGATCATATATACATGTGTAGATTTATACTTCGTCCTATCAATGTCCTCCACTCTTCACTGGAGGACATTGATAGGACGAAGGACGAAGATAGGAGGAGAATCTTCCCAGTGCCTTTGGTGGAATCATTAGTTGGCTGAGGATAGCTAGAAGGGTTTCGTGATTGATGGTGCCAATGGTGCTTATCGTTTATAGTAAGCCCTAAAATCTTCAGCTCTCGGGACGTGCCAATATCGACCCCGCTCATGTTCAGGAGTGGGGTCGATATTGGCTCGGCGGGAGCTTGAGCTACGGGAGTTAACGTAGTTTTTGTGTGGCGAAAATTTAAGTTTGTTCCTGACGCCCCACCTCCGAAAAAAACGAAGGGCGTTGCCATATCGCTGCGCCTCAGACGGGTACGGGTATCTCCGTGAACAGCAGAATGACGTCATCCGCAAATGCTTGACAGGTGACGCCCCATTCCTATAGACCCTTCAAAAGGGGATCTAGGAGGACTTTCCAAAGGATGAGTTCATTTATGGACCCTTGGACGCAGACTTTTTGAGTGTTACGACGATGTTTCGCCCCGGTATACCCTTTTTACATATCTGTAGTCTAGGTAGCTATCCAGTAGGTGCCTGATATTGATCAGACAATTTGCCTCAGCCAGTCGGACCTTCGGCCGCCATGCGCTATCGAAAGCACCCTCTGTTTCCAGTAAGACTACCATCATCATATTTTATAGCTTTATCTCAGTTTTGATTAATTTAACAAGAGTGCAGAGGGCGTCCTCAGTGCTTTTCTGAGGCATAAATCCGTACTGGTGAGTACTGAGCCTCGGTACTAGATGCCTCTGGAGCCTCGCTGCGACCATTTACTCCAAGACTTTTCCCAATATAGGCAACTGTCTGGACTGTGACTCTCTCTGGACTGTCCCTATTGCATTGCCTCATTATACACACGTGTTTTACCAGTCTAATACTTGATAGCACCATTCATTACAGACTACTGCTGCGATTTTGGTTAGCTTAGCTATGTGTTTCTTCCACATTTTTCTTCACCTTCTTTTTTTGATGAAAAGGCAAACAGCTTTTTCTGCATTGGCATTGGTCCAATCTTCAAATATTAAGTCTTCGAGTCCTCAAGTCTTCGTCGTGATGAAAGTAATACTAAAAATAAAAAAAATGTGGATGAGATGAAATGGGGACCGTCTTTCGAAAAAACTTAAATAATAATAAATTGATTGTTAGAACTACTCTATAATACAATCACATTGGTCATCGTAAAGATGTGTAGCGACCACTCACTTGTCCTTGTCATTCGATGGACGTAGGCCGATATTATACCCACTATACATTATGGTATTTGTGTATAATATGTCGTTTAGATTTTACGATTATTTCTGCGAAATCTATTTAGAGAATTGTCTACATCAACACTGTTGACTATAAATTAAGCTGACCTATTTGAGTCAGTACATTTACAAGTGGTATATTCAAATGTGAGTAGTTTCTTCGTTCCTTGTGCAGCATCCTTGAACAGTTTTACTTTCATCATTATTCATTTGCAGTAGACCTTAATTTAAATCTACTTTTAACAATTTCTACTGATATTATAAAAGCGAAATTAATCTAGATCTGTTACTATTTAAAGCTAAAAGTCTGAAGAGATTTTAAAATAATTTTCATGAAAATATTTTGATTAAAAAAAATATAGGCTTCTATTTACTGACATAATCGATATACATTGAGGTGGTCACGAAAAAATTAGTAAAATATAAGTAAATGCAAGAAATTTTCATCAGACGCTTTATACGTTGGCGTTTAAATAAAAATGTTTACTAAATCATAAGACTCACACAAAAATATGACTAAACGGAAACCTCGTTTTTATTAGATCGATTAAATTTTTTTACTAATTTATGGAATAGAGGGCAAACAGCCTGACGTATTGTCTGATGGTAAGCGATTACCGCCGCCTATGGACACCCGCTATACCCCACGCAAATACTTTAGATCAATTATGACTTTCGGTTGTATGCAACAACCATGAATGATTTAAGATGAATAACATTATAAAACAAATGCTATTAATAAATAAATTAACAAACTAAGTAAAAACTCAACAGTTAAGCCTCGAATTCTGATTAACTCCTTACATAAAATTGTGTAGTATTTATTAAGGCTTTACGCTCATAAACGGGCGGCACGGGTCTATAATTATACTATGCGAGTCCGGAGCTTCTATAACGAACAGATTATATACCCTTTAAAGAACCGACTGAATAATCAAGAGGTGTATAAATCAGGAGTTAGGAATGGCTTTAAAGATTAAAATTTAAGGTTCTAATGAATGTCTGCGGGTTTTGTTTTAACAGTTAAAGTTTTTTTGGAGGAACTTTTTCATTCGGTATTTCATTTTTTTCGAGTTTATATTGAGAAGTATTGATTTTTCAAATATAGATTATCTACATATGAATGAGCCCCTATTTTCCTTGGTCACAACATCACGCGTAATATCAACAACTCATAACGTTCCACTGCTGGGCTCGGATCTTCTCTCAGGAGAGGGTTAAGGTCATACGTCCCCACGCTGGCCAAGTGCGGGTTGGGGACTGGCAAGACGTTATGGCTAACCATGAATGTATCACGCGTAACGGCTGGGTAAATTTATGTAAATTTATGTCTAATAGTGGTTAGTAGATAATCCATTTGTCGAGGAAAGAAGAGCTATATAATATTACTCTGCATTCAATAGGAATCAAGAATCTATGAAAAGAGACGCGGCCACAGTAGTTTACTATAAAAATATCATTGTCTGAAAAACTTAAAAGGTTTTTTTAAAAGGCTTTTAAAATGAAACGGCCACAAAGAACTCCTAAACTTTGGTGGATCACACAAAGTATCGTTCTGTGGGGTGTGAAACCACGATATTCAATTCAGTAGAAACGACGTGGCAATCATTTAAAGCAATACGTTAGCTGTGCGCTACGGTACCGCATTGTTGAATGTATTTCTGTTGTGGCGACTTCCACATACAACGGCAGCATAAACATATGATAACGCCATCTACAGAAGATACACTGAGCTACGGACTATCGTATTGTACGAAGAAGCTACCAATCCTGCATCGCGCAATAGAATTTCTCGCGCCGATTAACATATACAACCTCCCAACACTAACCGTAGGGCAGTGGCCCGCCAGGCATGATCACCTCGCCTGGTCGAAGGATCCTACATATCTTATCAATATACATATTAATAGCAAGTTAAAACTTTCCCATAGAATACTAATATTATCATACAAGCAAGAGGTCTACGTCCTTTAATAATAATATTGTCAAATTAACTATCTACAAAAATAACACCCATTTCAATCTAGTTAAACTAGTATATATTAACCAGTCTCGATCTATTAAGAAATGAATTGGCCATCGTTACCACAGTACTGCACGACTGGATGAAAAAGACTTTTGTTTCTTGCCGTGTGGATTTAAATTGAGTACTTGATTTCTCGGTAGTGTAATACGGTAGGCTGAGGGGGGCGGGTATGCAAATGGCAGAGCTATACTTGGCCACGAAGCAGGCCGCCCGCGACCGTGGGAAAACTATCGCCTGTGGCGAGTTGTTCGCAGGTCCGGATTTAGCTCATGACATTCTTCATTTAAAGCTACAGTTATAGTTGATTTAACTTTCGAGCTTTATTAAAAAAAAAGTAATAATTAATGAAAGTTATGTACCTTGTGTTAATTAGTTAAATTTTTCACGTAAACATATGCAGTATTTCTTAATCAGTACTACTATTTGTAAAGTGTTAATTTGACCTTTTATTACAAGAACATATTTCCTTCATATAAAATAACTCATATAGTATAACAGGACCCTAACTGTTTTATATAAAACAACTTTCAGATACAAAACTTTTCATCAAGAATCAATGAAAGTATGTTTTTTTCCTTTTATTCATTATACATTATATGTTCTACTACATGTAATTACAGAGACATAGAGATACAGCGACACAAAATCAATTAGCACAGCATGAACAGCAAAATAAGGTACCGCTGATTCTTATTCTCTCTCAAACTTTAAAAATATTTAGCAGTACTATTTGTTTTATAGTTAGTTGTTTTAATATTATCTCACATTCTTTGATATAAGAACAGCTAATGTAGTTCGTCCCTGTCCGCTCGTGCATGGCCCACGGGCGCGTGACGGCGATCGGCGCGCGCCGCAATCACGAAGCTTCTGACGTGCGACTTTTGACGCAACCACGGTCGCTCGCTCAACGTAACACTTTACTTTTGTTCTTTTAAAGTAATCTCCAATAAAAGCCTACGTCTAAAACATCGTGCTCTTGATTAATAATATGAGTAAGTATTAAGAAATTACATTAGGAATTGCAAAAATTTATTGCGGTAGTTGGTTTTGGCCACAAAATGTATGGAATCAACCTTCCGTTCATTTAAAAGTTGCGAAACTGTTGTTTTTTGTTTCGAATTTCGTGAGAATTTAAGATAATTTTGTAATTTCACTTTCTGACTTATATCATTCTATATAGTGTATTGTACCGTTTGAGTTTCATAGGAAATATTTATTGTCACACATATTGAATACAATTTTAGAGTGCACGAATTTTATCTTAAGCAGTAATATTCACATCTTTGGGTTTTCGTAGAGAAAAAGTAACGGTAAAAATGCATTATACGTTGATGTTATAAATTTAATATTTGTTACTTAAATAGAGTTGCCTCCCTCCTACCAGTATATAGCTCAAAATCTCAAATCAAATTTTGTAGCCAGGAATGTTGTATAAATGAAATTTAGGAGTACCGAAAACGTACAAAAAATACAAAACTGTTCACAAATTGGTACCTGCTTTTTCTTTCACTATCTGTAATCAAACATATATTTAAGGAGACATTCTATAACACACTGAATGAAAAAGATCTCCTCTATATTACTGTTACCACAAGTCGTTGCACCATTGTTTTTTTATCCTTTTTAAGTAAAACGGCTTCATAGTACAAAAATTTCCATTCCATTTGGCATAGTAAACGTCGAACATGATCGAATTTATAATCTATCTCTGACATTTCCAGAATAACTAAAATTGTCTAAGAGCTAAAAAACTATTTCATTAAACCGGTTTATTTTTATTAGTTCTACTTGAATGAACGGCTGTTTATGTAAATGTTGGGCCCATCTGTCAAACTTCAGTGCTCTTGGGTTACATAATAACGTTGCACTAGAGTTACAAACCGATTTTGTGTAAGGGGTGGTCGTGTTGATTACGAGATATTCGTTGACAGAAATAACTAGGCATGGACTGAAATCACTCGGTGTAACAGACGATAGGAGGCAAACGAGCAGACGTATCGTGTGATGGTAAGTGATTATCGGCGCCCATAGACTCGCGCAACACTATAGGCGTCACAAGTGCGTTGCCGCTCTTTGGGAGAGGGATCGGGAAGGATTGGTGTATGGGCCTTCGGTATCCTCATTCGCTCGGAAAAACACAGCGCAATCGCTCGCCATTCACACCAGCAACTAAATCATTAATAATATTGGCACTCTTTGACTCCTTTCGTCTAAAATCGGGAAATATTACTGCTACGGTAACACCACATCACTTGTGAAAAACTAGTAAGGAAATCCCTAACACCAGTTCTTTGTGAGGCCCTTTCAGCCGACCCATTTACACCGAAGCATTCCTCCTCTCCCACGGTTTCAACTTGGATTGACATGTTCTCCACAGAGTGCTTCGATAACGAACCCCTATGGTATATACCCTACTTGGTCTGTACTTATATTTGTTTTAAAGGTTCCTCGTAACTTTACGTGTATAAGTTATAACATACCTCTAATTTTTTTTTATTCATTTATTTATTTATTTATTTTTTGATAAATTATATTTCATTAAATTACTCCTTATTTTCAAGTGTCACTTTTGATACCTAAAAAAATTCTTCAATTTACTTTTTCTCAAACCTATTGCGTGGGTCTGAAGAAGAAGCCTTATAGTCGGTAATGAATCCATTTTTTTTGCCGTAGTCAGGTTATTGTTTCTTTTGTTAATTCCTTGTGTCTGTTTCTTTTTTCATAGAAAGTTCTGCTCAGAAAGGAAATCAGTCGGATTATTTTAAGAGCGATGAGTACAAACTCCGTGGTTGAAACACTACTATCATCAAACTACGGCTTCTTTAGTAAACAGACCATTACAGAGCTAGAAGTGACGGCTTTTTAAAGTTATTTTATGTAGCAAAGTTTGAGAGAAAATGAAATACAGACCCGTAGATATCACAAGCTTCCATGATTTTGGTTTATACCGTTATATTCTGAACTGTAATAGAAAAACTAATGTTTTTTATTCGTCCTTTACCATTTCCGTAGATAGCTAACCCTGATGGATTAGTGAAACGGAACTCTAAAAACACATCAGCGACCATCGACACGGCTTTGCGAGTTTTTTTTACCACAATCAATTAACTATTGCTTTAAGCGGTTTAAAGCGATAGGTCGTCACGATTCTAATTTATTTTTATTTTATTTTGACACGAATGCACACAAGGATATTAGTAATGGAAATTGAGATGTCTTATTACTAATTTAGTTTATAATGTGATAGTTAACATCTCGATAATCGGTAGAAACAATCTGATTGTGGCAATCACTTACACATATAAAATAATTATTTGTGTCCGTTAAAAATGTATGTAAAGTCACGCGTTGTACTTACCGGATGTTTTCTTGGTATGTGGATAGAAATTGGGAATCGAGAGATGAATATAAAATAATTTGAAAATGTCCCACTGATACAAATATTTTTGGATATGGATATTTTATAACAATAATTAGACATTTTAGTCTTCTTTTACCTTACGGAAGTGTGCTATTTCAAAGTTATATTTTAGCCAGCATTTCAACTTTTTCCTCACCACCCTCACAAACGTGGGCATGACAAATAACAAAATTTAAATTGACAATTCTCACGATTATTTTGATATATAGATAATGAGCTAACATTATTCAGTGTACACACACACCCACACACACACCCACATTTTGAATACCATTTCTTTCGAGATTCCCATAAGTACCTGTAATTTATGGGGGTCACGAAAGATAAGTCATTGTTTTGATTACTACCGATTTTACGTATAGATTTATCGATTATGGATATATATATGTATATATATATATATATATATATATATTTTAAAGGCAATTCTTGCACTAGAAATATATCATTAATAGCTTTATTGTACACCAGATAATATTATTACAGAAATGGCTTAGAACTAGGCATGTAAGTAAATACAAGTAGCGGCCTTATTGTTCGGAGGCAATCTCTGACAAGCAATCATGCGTCTGTGGAGAAACGGGTGTGATGTCCCTCCGACCAGGCGAGCTGATCATGCCTAGTTTTCCACTGGCCGGTGGTTGTTGCTGGTTAGTTGTATATAATTTAATCGACGCGAGAATTTTTATTGCGCGATACTGGATTAGTATTTTCTTGGTATTGTACGTAGCTCACTCGTTTTTGTTATAAATCCGGTAGATGGCGCTGTAGTGTGTTTACTTATTGCAATGCATGCAGAAGTAGCCACATATCTATATCCTGAATCGCGGAGGGTTTCACACACTAGGAACAGGCCCAAAGAACACCCAGATTACACAACGTGTTGTTCCATATAGGGGAGTAGTGCAGTATAAGGTTCATCAACAACCCATAACGTCCCACTGCTTGGTCTCCTCTCAGGAGAGGGTTAAGGCCATACATCCCCACGCTGGCCAAGTGCGGGTTGGGGACTGGAAAGACAACGTAGTGGTTATGTCATCGTGCCGTTAGATGTTTTAAGCCGCCCGAAGGCCTCCAACTAAGCTTCACGACTGTTATCGTATGATAACAACCGGGACCACGGAGACACCCTTGTTAACATGCCACCAGCGGTCACCCATCCAGGTACTGACCGCGCCGTCGTTGCTCACCCTTGGTGATTTTTTCTAATCACCGAGTGCAACTGGGCTATGAGTGCCTCAGTATAAGTATAAGGTTACTCTCGTAAAATATATAAACAACAAGGAGTGAAAATGTTCTATGAAGGATGCAAGTGGCATAATCTTGATGCTCAGAAATTTACATAACTTTCGATGAATTTCTTTAGTTAACCGGTTATGCAAGGCGAGATATTATTCAATATAATGAGATTATGTTTATGTTAATTTTAAATGGCGTGTCGTCTCACAACAGAAATTAATAATTAGTATAACCAGGTGTCTTAATTTATAATTTAAAGTAAAGCTCTGTCTATCTGTCTGTTACGCATTCACGGCTAAACTGCTAACCTAATGAAATTTGGCATGGATGTGCTTTGATCTTTGAGGAGGGACATTGGCTACTTTTTATCGCAATAACCAACAAATAGCCGGCGAAATCGTGGACAAAATGCTAATATTTTTTTAAATAACCACATACATAATTTTCCCAACTCCTATAATTTGCTTCAAATTAATTTTATAGCCGGTTATAAGTCATTTTAAGTTTTCTTGGGATTTCCCGAGTGTCATGATTAGGTATGTTAGTGAGTCAGTGCTGTTGAAAGGATCAACAGCAGTGACGCAAAGATGTTCAGTACAGGAGTTGTAGAAGTGGTTGTGACGAAGGCATGAGTCACTTAAATAAAATTTGCCAGTCACAATCCTAAGAGTGTCTTCTTAAATTAAAAATTAATAAAGTTATAATCTATAAATACTCTACACGAATAAATAAACTTAAAGTGTCTGTATGTTATTTGTAATTAACAGCTTTTCACTATACGTATATAAAAAGTATGCGAGGAACCTACATCAAAAAATCAATTATTATTTTTTGTGTAAGTCTGTAGCTCTGTTCGTTTCGATTGAGTTCTGCCCGTCAGCTATCAGCCAGTGAAAGTCCCGTCAAAATTGGCTTAGCACCGACTTTCACTGGCAGATAACTGACGTCCAGAAATCAGTGGGAACAAATAGAGAGACAGATAGACACAAATAATGTTAGCAGTATCTTAGGCTCCTTTTATTTTAGTCTAGTTTTATGGTTTCATTGTTGTACAGCAACAGCCGCAGGCAATTCCGCGGTATACATTTAGTTATGTACTAAAAACGAAACATTATCAGACCCCTCAGCCAACATAAAACTGTGCTCATCTATCCAATTCATAAACCAATGACTTCCTATAGTGAAAAAGTATCGATTATAAAAACAATATATTCATGAACTCTTTGCGTTTCCGTAATAAATTGTTATATTTATTTGAATATTTAAGTAATTAGTGACGTTCGTGATCGACAGAACATGAAAATCGACTAACTCGATGGTATCGAAAGGGACTTACGTAAAACTAGAAGCAGGTCCGTATTGTGGCTATGACTTTTACTTTTTATTAAGTTACGCTTTCGGTTCAATACTTTATCGACTTTAGTAGGCCATAGACAAATTACTTGTATATCAATATACATATAGACCCTTGAGTTCTTGTTGGTATAATGAAGAAAGTTTGATTTGATGCGTTAAAGGATTACGTAATATGTCTTTTTTTTTAAAAGACAACTCCCGCATTAAGAATATACATTCCTGTGTCACAGGGATCTTTACAAACATACATGAAACGGACACAAAGTACACCCAGACTTAGAACAATAATTTATGGATTACACAAAGTGTTGTCCCATGTAGGATTTGAACCAACAACACTTGGCGCAGTAAGCGGTAAGTGTTGTGGCTTCAAATCCTACATGGGATTAGCAGGCGGTTAAGCGGTGTGGCGATCACTGAAACCACATTTTTTTTTTTTTTGTTTTTTTTTTTTTGACGTGGTGGAATGCCTTTACGCGCTTCGCTCCCCCCTGCGGGTACAGGGGGTTCGCTTCGTGTGGGACTCCTGGCTGACACCAGCCAGACTACCCACTAAACCACCACGGTGTGCCACTCTGCGCCTGAGACGGGAGGGATCCGGGAACCGCTTTCTTACGCCATCCGGACCCGTCACTGAAACCACTAGGCCAACCGTCTAGTCAAAAAATGTATAAAAGACTGCAATTGATTGAAAAATGACTTTAAAAGCTTAACCTTTTCTGCTTTGATTTTTCTAAGTGAATTTTAAGGCGACGTAATTTTTGAGATTGTTTTTTTTTTGTTAAAGTTGTTTTTAGCTAGATAATTTCAAATAAATAAGAATAGATTAAGTGATCTGAGGAATAGACGAATAGAAATCGTAAGTTTACAATCGTAAATGGAACCAAAACTATGGTACCTTAATTATTAAAGAGGTATGTCTATGCTATGCATTACCTTTAAGAACAGAGGCATTAATTAGAAAGGTTTGATAGAACTAAAATCTTAAGGCCCGGGTTGTTTTAAAAGATGTACGGATAGGACGGGTAAATGGTAACTTTAAATTCAATCACTTCGTAACAAAGCGGTAATGGATATTTATTTACTACAAAATTCTAGCAGCGGCTTAGTCCGCATGTATGTAGTATATGTCGGTAATCATTTTTCAGGTAAATATATAGCCTATGACACTCAAAATAGTCCCCAACCCGCACTTGGCCAGCGTGCTGTTGATGATTGATTGATTGATGACTCAAAATAAAGCTTAGCTTTCTATTGGTAAAACGATTTTTAAAATCGATTCAGTAGGTCCAGAGGTTGCCCTTTACAACCTAACGAACTTGTCCTATTCATAACATAGATAAATAAATAAATGACTTAAGCCATTATGTAAAATCCATAGTCACATGAGACGGTAACATAGGGTATTTAAAATTATGATACGGAATACAATTAACAAAATCGATTTTAATTCGAATCGAGTAGGAAGTTGTTTGTACGAGTATTTATATAGTTTTATGTAATTAAGCTGTTGCGACGAGAGTGAGATGAGCACGCGATGTAGAAATATATTATTGTAGACTTGTTTCAACTTGTTGGCGTTTTTGACGGTGAAGGGAATTTTAAATTTAGTTAAATAATGATAGCGCCAATCTCTTACTTGATATCTCGCCTGACTCTCGGCCTTAAAACCCCGTGATGGAAAATCGTGAGGTTTTAGTCGATTTAAGTTCGATAAATATAGTTTGCCGATGAAATGGTCATTCGCGGGACTAGGGCAAAAATACCAGGCAAGTGCGAGTCGGACTCGCGCACCGTGAGTTCCGTACAAACTTGTAAGCATATTATATGATGTTATTAAAACATTATGCTTTTCGCAATTTTTACCAAATTCCAAAATTATGAATTCACGGGAACTACCCCAAAGGTTTTTACATTTGCTAGGGAATCCCTTGCAATTGTCGAAAATTTGCAACGTAAACGGCTGTATCTTTTGATTTAATTGGTTTAGAAGTTTGATTACTTCACCCATCCAAAGGACAGTGAACTTGAGTTTTTGATATGAATTTCAGCTTGATACCTATACGGAGAAAAAGGGTCTTGATAAACAGACGGAATACAAACCAACACTATAAGGGTTTCGATTTTTTCTTTTGAGGTACGGAACCCTAAAAAGTAGTGATAATGGTTAGTACTTAGTTAATACTAAACAAGTTTTCAAAATAACGAATTTATTAAATAAAAGCTTGGTAAATGCTTTGTCATGCAAATACATCTTAATCTGTCTAGTAAGTTAAACCTTAAAAAAATATGTAGGTAAATTCCACTTACTTAACAGAATAATAATTAGACCAGCTGAAAAAGATTGTACAGTACTTTGATAATATATTATATTCTTTAAAGTTTTACATACATTGGAATTTACGATGTGTGACTCGTATCCGCGATGATGTATTTTTAAAAGAATGCATATTTGTAGAAAGTAGTCATCTTTCAAAGTATCATTTCATTATAACAGCATTATAACAAAGAGCTCATTGAACTAAGGGATTAAATATAGGTATATGTGTAGGTAACTACATATGCACATATATTGACAGTCGGATTGCGCAGTGGTAAGTGTAATGAACAATTATGAGCAAGAGCGCGAGAGCAATATGCTCTCGCACTCTTACTCATGGTTGAGTAATTTTTGTGTTTAGGGGATGTTTGGTCATTGCAATTTTTCTGACTGATTAAATATAACATTGTAACAGTTATCTTAATAATATATAAAAAATTTGACCTTCAAAAATAGGTTCATTTATTTTTCTTAGAGCTTTCAAGCGTCTGATAAAAGTTTTGGCCCATGGAAAGCGTCTGATTGTTTTATATGACTTCAGAGTAATATTCTACAAAACACATATATAAATCAGTAATAAAAATTAAAGTTAAGTAGATTTTTAGTTATCTTTCTCACCTGGTACCTGCGCAGGTATCACCAGGCAAGCTCCAAAAACGTTCAGGTATTATAAAGTTCACAAGAGACTAATGAGAACCGAAAGTTATATGCTTTAGAAAATAAGTTGTGTCTTACGGGTAAGATCCCAGGATCTTGGACTATTAATAACCTTACATTGTTTCATTTTAAGTTCTACTAAAACAATAAGCGATAGCCGTAGTTTCTCGTATCTCACTGATGTGATGAATATTTGATCAGTCAAGTTATCAGTTTAATCATTACTAAATATTTAAATTTGAAGTTTGTCTTTATGGATATTACATCGATTAACTGTTTGCTGTTAGGTGTTGTTGTTCAATGTGCTTATTTATGTCAAAAACCTAGCGTTTTATATAAAAAGGATTGTACTCTTATTACCAGTAATTATAAAACTCTATTTCAATTACGGCTACGCAATCAAACCTTCCACATTTAATTAATTTTAACTTTTACATTGTACACACATATACTGTGCCTAAGCAAAAGAAACCCTTTAGAGCCATTACTACTTAAAAATAAAAATTCAATGGGGACAACTTGTATCAACAATTCATGAACTCCGATCTTTTGTGATTTTATTACACCAATGTTTAATGCACTTACCGAGTACCAATTCAACTTTAAAAACTTTACACGTCAATATTCGCACCCTAAATCGTAACTATGACGGTCTCATAGTTTTGTTACGGTCCATGGATGTTGTGTGTGATATCATAGTTCTCTCTGAGTGTTGGTTGAGTAAAATTACTGTCATACCTGAGCTAGCTCTTCATTTGCTTACCAGCATGATGGTTTGGTGGTATATATAATTAGTGCATTGCTTGCAACTAGTAGGTCCTTTGAACCGAAAATTTAAGATGCAAACTGTATCGGTGTGGAGCTTGGTCTGGATACAGCTATAGCAGCAATATATCATACTTCTTCAGTTAGAAATGTAGACAGTTTTCTTAACTCCTTAAGTCATTTAAGGAGTTAAGAAAACTGAGTCCTAGAGTCCTTGTCATCAAGGCCAATAATAATAGTTATTGGTGACTTAAACGATTATTACATGGTCGAATATTTATATATTCGACCATGTAATAACGACACAAAATCAGAACACTATCTTAATGCAATTGCTTTCCAAGAGCCTTTGCCTGCTCATGTACTTTCGACTCGTATAGATAGCTGTCTAGACCACGTTCTATTGAAAACAAAAAACCTTCCACATGTTGGATTCTGGAGTCTTACTTTACTGATCATGCCCCCTTTTTTGTGTGGAAATCCCCACGAATACCACCGACTTGTGGTTATGTCTCTCGGGACATAGGGACATAGGACTCGAACCGACTTAAACCCGCACACCATCTCGGGAACTAGAAGCCGGAGAACCAGGTGTACCCTCGGAAGGAGATCCCTGGAACCTCGACGTACCTCGGGCCACTCAATGTTCGGGGAACCTCGATGTTCCCGTTACTATCCCTCTAGGCGCACACGTTCCGCAACGTCCTCCACCCGAGTCTGCTTCTGCTAGGGTGACAGACGGCCTTATCATAACAGCTCTACAGCCAGACTAATTTATACCAGATATCGAAACTACTGCAACAACTTACTATAGAGAGTTAAATGTGATTTTGAAAAAAAAAAGTGTTCTTCAATGCTAAAGGTGACCCTAAGGAAACATGGAATATAATTAAGACTATTACTTACAATAATATGTGCAACATTTTCCTGTGAAGACCATAAACGAATATTTTGTACCTAATCTTTCGAACTGTTTAATTAATCCTTTGGGTAATTCATTCGTATTACTTAAAAATTATTACTCAGAAATTGAAAACATAATTCTGCGGTTGGTCATGATGGTATTCCTACTTCTATTATTAAATCTGTTAAGCACGTTCATGTTCCAGCAATGACGCACGTCTGTAATTTATGTATCAGTAACGGTATCTTTCCAAACACTTTCAAGACAGCCTTAATCACATCTTTTTTAAGGGTGGGGATGGAGATCGTGTTGAGAACTATAGGCTAATATCAGTGCTTACTACTCTATCCAAAATTCTGGAGAAGGTTGTGAGAAAAAAGATTGCTCATCTTTCTTGAGCATAACAACATTATAACTCCAAATCAGTATGGTTTTAGAAAAGGTATATCAACAGAAGACTGTTCTTGAATTGACGAGTAAAATAACCAAAAACCTAGATAACAAGATACAAACCATGGGTATGTGGCGAGTTCCACATATAGCGGCAACAAAAACATATGACAACGCTATCTACCGAAGATACACTGAACTACGGAGTAACGTAGTATACGAAGAAGCTACCAATCATGCATAGAAGTTCTTGGGCCGATTAACGTATTTACAACTTCCCAACATCAACCCTTGGGACGTGGCCCGCTCGGCATAATAACCTCGCCTGGTCAGAGGATCCTCCCTTTGTGTTGGATGGACATGACCCCCGTTCATCCACAGTGGTGACTCTAACGTGATTGGAAGCAGCCTTCGAAGGAGCAGATCAACAGTCAACGCGCCACCATTGTATTCACTTCCACGGCAAGTCTCAGCCAGCCAGCAACCTAGGCACAGCACACTGCAACTACGGTCCATGTAAGCAGAGCATTTCTCTCCCGTCTATGCAACAGCCAACCACTACGCAGCAATCACCACGACTCACTGGGGATTTCACCGCAGCACCACTCACCGCACGCCATCCAGACTCACTGAGATCTGCGGACCAAAGCCCCGACTCACTGGGACTAGAGGCATTCAGTTCCAACTCACTGGAACTTACGGCATTCGGTTCCGACTCACTGGAACTACTAACTCCTGGTACTGGCAAGTTCCGCAACGGAGCACAGACAGCGGACTCATCAATCTACTTACGGTCTTGGAGAGGAGTGATGTGGCGACTTCCACATACAGCGGCAACAAAAACATAAGACAACGCCATCTACCGAAGATACACTGAATTACGTAGTGTACTAGGAAGGTACCAGTCCTGCATCGCGCAACAGAAATTCTCGCGCCGGTAAACATGTATACAACTTCCCAACCTCAACCTTGGGCAGTGACCCGCCAGACATGATCACCTTGCCTGGCCGGAGGATTTTCTCTTTGTGTTGGAGGGATGTAACACCCATTCCCCCACAGGTATATTTTTTGGCTTTTGACACGGTTTCTACTACCATCCTTCTTCGCTGCTTAGAGAGCTTAGGCATAAGAGATATCACTCTGATCTTATTTCGTGATTATCTTACGAATCGTAGCCAAAGAGGCAATGTCGATAATTACATCAGTGACAAGGTGAATCTAACTCATGGCGTACCACAAGTAAGTGTAATTGGCCCCACCCTATTTCTTCTCTATATTAATAGACTATGTCAACTGTCTATAGCTGACTGCGAGATCTTCGCGTATGCAGGCGACAGGACTCATGTGATCGATTTGCTCAACCTTAATGTGTCCAAAACACATTATTTCGCTTTATCAGCAAACACTGTCACACAGCCTGTTACATCTGACGTTAAAATACATAACTGCCACCCAACAAACGCCAACTGCAGTTGCCCATCTATACGTAGAAGCTCCTGCATTAAATGTTTAGGTGTATACATTGACCATACTTTGAGTTGGCATAAACATATTGAAAGTGACAGTAACAGTGTCGCGAATTCAAAATTGATAAATTAATCCAATCCAAAATACTTCTCTAACTTTAAAACCTGCGATCTGTGTTTGACAGAACTTTATTTATCAACTTTTTAACTCATTTATCTCTATATCTCTTTTTAAATCTTCCTTTTTCTTTCTTCACCACCCAAAACTGGAGTCCCTGCAAAAACCGAGACAGATCTTTTTTCATGTAACACATTCAACGTATCTCACCCTGTCAACATAATTGTTTCAATATTGAAAACACTTTCACTTAATCTATCAGAGCGATGTGCATATTCTCAGTAATACAACATCTCTATTGCGGACGAGGCCCAGCTTGAGCGGATACGACTCATTAAAAATATTCACACGATATAACTACCTACCGCTTGACCTTTGCAACCTGCCTGCTAGGAAAACTAACTCTAACTAGTTATCAGAATACTTAATAAGCTTAACTAAAATACTTTCACACCTTTCTGCACTTAAATACTGATATAACATACAATTTTTTTATATATTTGATTATTTGTTCTTTTTCTACGTTTTATTATATTTACATTTAAAACATCACTACAGGTAAAGGAAAACTTGAAACTAACGCCTTTTTAACTTGGGAAAACCCCCACAGGCCGTCCCCATCTGGGTTTATGGGGAGTTGGTGTGTCGGAATCGAGCCGACTTAAACCACACGGTGTACCACTCCGCGCCTTAAAGGGAGGAATCCGAGAACTGCTGTTATTGACACCCCTATACCAACCCGTCTGACTCACGTGGTATACGAGTCCACAACCTCCTTAATCAGGAGAGGCTCTTGTCCAGCTAAAAAAATCAACAACCCATAATGTGCCACTGCTGGGCTCGGGTCTCCTCTCAGGAGAGGTTAAGGCCATGTGTCCAGCTATGCACTGTTAAATACTGTTGATATTCAACTATATTGTTATGCCACCAATTGCTAAGTGCATCTCAATTTGATAAGAGTCACAATTGAGTTCCCATGAGGATGCTCAACTGTTAGCCTCAATGATTTTCTGAAAATTAAGAATTACTTCGATTTTCTTCTTCACTAATACAACTAACTAATTTTAAGCTGAATCACTCATTAAAACCCAATATAATTTGTGAGAAATTGGTCACAGGACAGCACATAAAATTCGCCTGGTAGTAAGTAGTTTTCCTTATTTTGACACATCACATTCAGATCTAGAAAACCAGCTCTTAGCAATAATTGCCGACTCAGCTCAAAGTAATACCTGTATAAGCTTGAAAATGTGCATGGAATGAGTCATTATTCCAAGGAAACTAATAAAAACGCCTTCAGAATTACGCACATAATCATTCAACATATAATTCAGACTATACAGAATGTTAAAGAAAGTTATAGTTAAATTCAGATTACACAGTAGGTATATTATACAAAAGTATAACCAAATTTTAGGAGCTGCATGTAAACCTTCGCAAAACACCCCTTTGAAAAAAAGGTTAATGTGTGAATCATTATCATAAATCACTCAGTTACCAAATAGTAGTTATAATGGACTTGAACCGATTATCAACCCTACGACACTAAGGTGTCACTAAGGTGTCAAAACTTTATCTACACAAATATTTTTTCATCCCTCATCTCGGAAAGAGTATTTTTGCCTATAGATATCGAATGCATCTGAATAATGTAGATTAATACAACAAATAATTATAAAGCTAACAGCAGTTTTTTTAATACTCATTTGAGAATAACTTTATATATTGTATCGTTTACTTTCGGGATGGATTCATCCAACGATCCCTTTTCCAACTTTCTCGCATAAAATAAAATTAATATCAAACTAAAAATTATCCTCAGTAGGTGTCAGTGTTGACACTGACAGCAATAGTTATTGATTATTGATATGGGAGCGTGGTGATTGATAATGACTCTTGATCGTTATTTGTTTTTGCGAAAGACGGTCCCCATTTCATGTCATCCACATTTTTTATATTTTATCATTAATTCTATCACGACGAAGACTTGAAGACTCGAAGACTTAGAATTGAAGACTTGAAATACTTGACATTGGTAGAAATAGCTGATCCGGCTGATTGCCATATCATCAAAAGAAGAAGAAGATAATGACTCTTGACAGAGCCATGTCATTAAAACAATTGAGGTTGTGTACAATTTTTGTCACAATAATGTTGACATTGCTCTCCGTTTCAGTAGCTATTACAGTTAAAATATTTTTTTTTAAGTATAGATACATGGATTGTATACAACCTGTATAATATCCATGTACTAACATACCTGTATTTAAGAAAGAATCGAAACGGCTTCTTATTCTTGAAACTGAGAAAATTAAGATTAGTCAAGAGTATTCAGTAAAAGATATAATCGAGAAAATTATTTTTATACTATGCAAAATATTTAAAATCATACAATTTTCTCTAAAAACTTTGTTTAAAACACTGACCCATGACACACCTAATACTTGACATGTATTGCTGTATGACAGTTAGTAGTTCAGAGAATTTGAATACGGTTCCCACACCTTTGCAAAATAAAAATGATTTATCAGTACAGTATAGTACAATAGGCAATAACTTCATAAACTACAGGAATCAACATCAATTATGTATCAACATTCCTATAAGATTATGCAGTAGTAGCGCTTTTTAACTGTTTCTGCAACAAAAGTTGCAATTATTGGCGATTGAAGCAGAGCGGCCTTAGGGTTTTCATTCTGAGATTCTTTTCTCACGAGGTATACAACGTACGTAGATACGTACGTTGTACGTTGTATGGTAAATATTTCAGGATTAAATCCTATAAATGAGCTGGCAGGTTTCCTGATTGTAAGTGACTACAATCGTTTGTGAACACCTACAATACGATTACCGCCTATTGAATCTCCTCTCCCCGTCCCACCGAAGCATAGGATAAGTGAGTATGGGCCCGAGAAACCTCAATTATTCAGTAAAATGTAATAAAAGAATTGATAAATAGCCATGGTATGACAATATTCTAGCCTGGCCTAAATACTAATATTCAAGAAAAGCTTTCAAAACATAACCTCTAATTTCTTTACTGAAACTAATTCAAACTGATACTTACACATCAAGTCTCAGTTTATCATTTGATACAAAAAATCTTAGGTACTGCCGTAACTAAATCCCAAATTGCGGCTGGCCGTAGTATTTTCACCGGGCGTTTCCCACGGTTGCGCTCACGCAAGCGCGTTCCGAATGTTCCAATTACGTTGTACAGAACTAATTCCTATGCTCATGCGCATTCGAAGCCAGTTACCGTTTCTTCTAAAATGGTAGTGAACGTTTTGGTGAATCCCGTTTTTAAGTCATTAATCAGCTAGCTCTCTGGTTCAATAGTAATTTAGATATATTTTTCACATGGTCGTTGTAGGTGGCGATTTAAGTGCACTCACTAAAGAAATTCGGGTGTAGAAAAGTATCTATAACTTATTTCTTTTCTTTTTTTTTGTGTATAAGCTGCCAAAATTACTCTGCCCTGCCTGATGGAAAGCATGAGCAGAATCCAAGAGTGGTGGTCACCATCCTCAATGCGAAAAAGAACAATTCAGCATGGTGACCCACAATATGGCGGCCTGGTGAGATGCTTTTAAAATAATAGACGTTTGTCTAAAGAAGGTAACAAGGATAACATAAATTGAGGAATATAATTAATTAGTGTAGAAAAAAGACTATCACTAGTGTCATTTTTTATATAAATAGGGGCTTGCTAATCCTACTCTACCTCATGGAAAACATGAGCAAAATCCAAGACAAGTTACTATACTCATTGTACATGTTGAACGGTAGTCCACACTATACTTCTGCATCATTGGGCCTCCGGTCATCTCGTCAAAGGGAATCATGTTATGGATCTGATTTTATTTACTAGATGCTCTGACATTGACATCGTAGTAGTATAAACATAAAAAAAACAATAAAAAATTCTTTAAAGAAAAAGTTAAGGCTTCAAAAGTGCTTTGTGTTTTTGATGTGGACGTTAAATTAGTTTAAAATTTTCTCCGGTAATCAAATTAGTTCTGTCTTTTTGTTGGTACATAACGAATTAGCGCAAAAACAGGGCACATTATTTTATACCGTTGGATTCAATCACGCGATTTAATACCTATTAGAAAAAAAGAGAATTTGTAGACTTTACCTACATTGTTTCTTACCATTTATACTTTTTGAAGACCAAAACCTCTTTCATGAGAGGCCTATGTCTAGGGTATTGAATAAGATGATATTCTTTAAAGTCGATTTTGTCCGTCGGTCATAGGAAGACTTGTTTTAGCCATAATTGACTGCCTCTATGGCGCAGTGGTAACATTTGCGACAGACCTAAAACTTGACATATTAATACCTGTCAAGTTTTACATACAGCAATCTGTATGACAGTTATCAGTTAAGAGAATTTGAATACGGTTCCCAAACCTTTGCAAAATAAAAATGATTTATAAGTACAATATAGTACAATAGGTAATTAATTCATAAACTACAGGAATCACCGTCAATAGATATGAAAGAGCTTGAGGTCTCGGGTTTGATTCCCGGGCCGGACCAAATGTTTGTGTGATCTGCAAATATTTGTTTCGGAGTTTGGGTGTTTTCGATGTATAATATGTATGTATTATTTTTAAAAAAAAGAATATATATTTCCATCAATCGTCTAGTAGCCATAACACATGCTCTGCTTAGCTTAGGACTTAGATGACGTTGAGTGTAAGATGCCAAAATATTTTATTACAATAATTATATTTTCATTCTAAGTATTTTACTTTGCTTCTTTTTGCAATTAACGTTAATCCTAACGTAATCGAACTTTGGATTTAAATTTGTAAATCTCTTAAATAAACCACATTATAAATGCATCAACAAAGGAAGTTTTAAACGACAAAATTACGTCAATATCGAATTAATAATTAATATGCTATTCCGCACTTATTAGCCAAAATACCAACCACCAAATTACCATTTTCTACGAACTGAAATGTAACTTTAATATATTACATACAAAAACAAAATCACATTCTGAACGCGCGCATTTACGCATCAAAATGATTCAGTACATAGGTTTATTTACCTAAGTCTGTCCAGTGAATCATTTCATAAATATATTTTACATTTATTTGAATCATTATCATAATCATCCCCAGCCATTAACAGTCACCTGTTGGACAAAGGCTTTTCAATAGAAAAGAGGTAACGGTCTACCATACCAAGCTGGGTAGACCCAGGTTGGCATAAATTTTCCTATTCACATATTGCAAACAATATGTCCTCTTTTCTTTCTAATACTAATTTAAATAGATATAAATATATACCACTTGTAGTCAGTATTAGCATTTTGTAGTGACCGTATAAGTATACCTGCGGATTGTCCTCATTCCTGTTAATCCCGTGTGTACACTAAGAGTCGACGAAGGACGCAAACTACGCTGAACAATAGCACTAAAATCAGAAGGAACACTTCACAGAAACTGTATCAGATTTAGTCAGCGGATCTCTACCTGAAGGCCTTTTTTGTATAAATAACTAAATATATATATAAGTATTTACGTTGTGAACTACGCAGCGAGTAATATAGATATATCTATATGAGTGATGATGAATTTTATCTATGAGATAAAGAGGAGCTCGACTTGAAGCTCGATTGATTTGCTTCGGCATGAATGGGCCGGCTCGACCGGAGTGATACCACGGCCTCACAGAAAACCGGTGTGAAACAGCGCTTACGCTGTGTTTCATCGAGTGAGTGAGGATACCGGAGGCCCATACCCCAATCCAACGCCCCCTATCCCCCTCACCATCCCCTTTCCCCCCAGGCCGCCATAGTGTGGGTCACCATGCTGCATTGTTCTTTTTTGCATTGAGGATGGTGAGCACCACTCTTGGATTCTGCTCATGCTTTCCATCAGGCAGGGCAGAGTCATTTTGGCAGCTTAAATATAAAAAAAAAAAGCTCAGAATCTTGGTTGTGGTAACTTAAAGTTTTTAGATTGGTAGAATTTCCTAATACAAACTCCGTGTCTAAACATTTACGCAGAACCTGTTGAACCCTACTAAATGTTTATAGAGCTTAGGTACATGTCTACTGTGGGAGTACCACGCTTTTTCATGAATGGGCTGGCTTATCCGGAGTGGTACTACGGCGTCATAGATAACTGCAATAAAACAGCGCTTGCGCTGTTTTTCACTAAGTAAGTGAGAATACCGGAGGCCAATACCCCAACACCTCCCACCTTCCCCCTTCTTTTCCCCCAAAGGCTGGCAATGCACTTGTAACGCCTCTGGTGTTGCGTGTGTCTGGTGAGGCGGTAATCGCTTACCATCAGGCGATACGTTTGCTCGTTTGCCCTCTATTTCATGAAAATAAGACATATTCATCGGTTATTGAAGTTAGTCAATATAGTCTCTCTTTCTTAAAACCTCAAAATCTTGTCAAGAAATTGTTACTAAAGTATATAGGTATAAACTACTTAAGTAATGACGAGACGGGTACGGTCGTCGAACACCGTGAGAACGACACACAATAACAAAGAAATTTACTTGAAAATTTCATTAAACATCAGTTAAGTGATTTCATTATGTATATGAAGTGCAATGGGATCTGTGTAATACAATATGAATTTTAAAATGAGCGATTTAAGCAATATTTTTACTTGTTCATAAAGTTTTCTCATGCAATTGCTGTTTCAAAGGAAGTGAGATTTATGTAATTATTGCTTGTAGTAGTGCAACAGCAAACAATTATTTTTTTAATTTATGATAATGAAATGTGAAATTTCACAATCGGTTGAAGATAAACCTGAGAGCAATTACATGTTTAGTATTACAGTTGTTAGAAATTATAGCCGTTAGAATTTCTGTTGGGAGGACATGATTACAGATATAATAATAATAACTAATAATAAATATTTCGGATATCTAACACACAACGCCATCTAGTCCCAAACTAAGCAGAGCTTGTATTATGGGTAATAGACAACTGATATGAAGACATAAATACTTTTTTTTGTAAATACATACATATTATACGTACAAAACACCCAAACTCCGAAACAAATATTTGCAGATCATACAAACATTTGATCCGACCCAGGATTCGAACCCGAGACCTCATGAACAGCAGTCGCGTACGCTACCACTGCGCCACCGAGGCAGTATCTTAATGACGCAACTAATGAATTGACTATATTGAAATTTACCATGAAACATTAACTTTTGAAAATTATTGTGATAGTTCTTAGATACCTAAATAGGATATTATTGAAAGAAATATTATTAGAAAATTTGTTTAATGTCTATTTCATAATTTATTTATCATACATTTAATCGACTCATACTTTAAAAATCCTACGAAGAAAGTATTATCACAGACTTCTTAGGTGCTATATAATCTACGTTGCTTATCGTTAGGGCTTACGTGGAAGACGTTGAAGTAAGGAATATAAAAATAACAGAAATTGAATACAACTCTTAATTTATTAAATTAATAAAAACACTAGTTCAACAAGCAAAGCGAGTAGGAATATCCATACTTCGTCAACAAACACATCAGTTCTAGGAACGTTAATAGAAACAAACAACAATATTGATTATCACACGGTACTTCCTCACATTGGTTTAAAATTTGTACACAATTGCATTTCAACACCTAAAGTCATCAAGAGTAAGTGCAGCATTTGTCTCAGTACAGTCTCCATTTAGAATACATATAATTTGAGATTAACAGCCACACGGTCAAGCATGCATCATGAGGAGCAGGGTCACCACGGCCGCCACATCGACTGGGCGGAGTCTGTCTCGGAGGCGGGGCTCTGCGGCGGTGAAGGCGGCGCGTACGTACGCTTTGCTAGCGTCCCTTCCGAATCCATCGTCTCTGCTAGCCTTTTGACTCCTCGGTCTGGAAGTAATGTATGTAGCTGTGATGCCGGCTTTGGTATAGGTCCAGGAGCGATTGGCTGCAACGGCGTCGGCCTTGCAACACCATTCGGTACAATTGGCTGAGGCTGCACCACTTGGGGATTCTCCAATCTTCTTATACAATTGCTCAAATGCTGCAACAACCTCGCTCCAGCTTGAGGATCCACAGGACCCTGGCGCTGCATTGCGTTCGCAGCCAACGTTGCATTTGTAATGAACTGTGACACTTCTGTAGCACACTGAGTAAATCCAGCTCGAAAGCGCTCGGCGTAAGACATTTCTGGTTTCAATAATAACTGTCCTAGTCTCTTGAGGCTATGGAGATGTCGGACAGTGAGTTCCAGGATGTCTGCTTTTTCAAGTTTGGAAACATTTTCCCCTTCAGCTTGGAGGGCGGTAACCATGAGATCTTTGAGTTCATCGAGGCAGCGATTAATACGAGCTCTTCGTTTTCTTTCAAGCATTGGTTTCATGACTTTTCTGTACTGATATGTGCGGGAGACAGGTTCTTCGTCAGGTTGCGCGTGCACCGGCGGGTGGAAAGCGCCTTGCGGCGGCGACATTGTACGGGCGGGAAGAATCATTACATACAGCGCGCGCGACGGCGTATGAGCGAATGAGACGCGCGCCGCTTGTCCCTCGCTTTTATTCGCCCTGCATCGATTGTGACAAAACGTTTGCAATAAGGATGGCACTTAAAGAAAATATATTTTACTAGATTATGAATGCATTATTATGTCAAATATATATTTGTTACTTTATTTTTTTCATTATTGTTATAGAATTAGTATTAAAGATTTTTTAAAAATATTTTAGTTAATAATACTATCCGCAATGATGAAAATAAAAAAAAATTAAAAGATAATACAAACTTTTGGCAAAAGAAAACAGAGTCTAAGAACTAGACCAAATTGAAATGGGTTCACACGGGAAGCACCAGCTTTCAAATAAAAAAGGATCATCGAAATCGGTTGGCGTCATATTGTGCTATTGTCTATTTGTCGCGCACATACTTAATGCAAATTAAAGACTTATATGTTTATTTCATGGATGACATTATCAGAACTGGACCAAATTGAAATTCACACGAAAAGTACCAACTTTCAAAGAAAGTTCTGAGGTAACAAACATAAAAAATACAGTCAAATTGATAACCTCCTCCTATTTTTGAAGTCGGTTAAAAGATTTGAGAAAAATAATTATTTAATCCATCTTCCCTATTAAACCTCTTTTATTTATTTATTATGGAAATTTAGCTGTAATTATTTTGTTGATATTATTGTTTTTTAATACCAAATAGATCTTCCAGGTGTTCATCAAAAGTTAGTGAGGGTCTCAGATGATAGCACCTGGCAAGCACGCGTTCCCACGTGCACCCTCCTTTCCAAACCTGAGCAGACGCATAGCAAGACGCTCCCCTTGTATTTTCGTGCCAATAATGTGCAGTGACGTCACATCGACCATTATTATTTGATTTTGTCTATGTGACTCATAGTACTAAATTGATTTATTTAAAAGGAATAACGTTACATTTTAAATTATAGCAGTGATTATTATTATTATAGAGACAACTAGACAGTTGAAGTAGGTAAGTAAAAATAATATAAACTTACATTTTTGATATTGACCTTTCTATAATTTTCTATTTTACTGGATAGCCTTACTGTATTTCTTGAAAATGCGCGGCTGGTAACCCTACATGATTGGCGATGCGAGCTCAGGTTCGCGGTGACACGAAGCGTGTTATCGCCTCCGTCGGTCAAACAGACAGACTGACGAATAGAAATTATTATCGTCACACTTTTTACAGCTTGCCGCTGTTATTAATTATTTATTATTTGTGGCCTACTTTGGGATATGTTGCCGCTACCTATCGGAATTATACGACAAGTCATACGCCAGTCAACCACACAAATTGTAAGTTTCAAAATACATTTGTAACTGTATATATAATGTGTATTAAATAGAATTAAAAGTTTATTACATTAAATATTTTTGAGTTAGTATTTCGACATTTGCGGCAGAAAAAAAATGAATTATATGTTTCATAGACTTATAAATTAATTTGATTTATTAAGTTTAAATTAAATTTATCAATAATTAGATGTTACAACGTGAAGTGACTATTTAACATCTACACATCCTTGAGCGATAAAACATGATCCTAATTAGTCAGTCAAAACAATAACATTGACTATCACCTTGCAGAGGTGTGAGTTTGTTCCCAGCACCGCTAGTCGACTTGACACCGACCCATTGTGCGGTCGAAACCGCGTGACGCTACTTACTCCAATTCTGTCTTAGGCAGCTAGACTACAAAACGTCTTATATGCCAACAGTGCCTAAAGAATAGGTGAGGAGCGTTGTTCTGCGCGAACCGCTTCGTACTTATGACCTGTCGACACTAGAGTTCGTTTGATACGCGATCGGATAACGACGTAAGCGACGCTTCTGTATACAGCCAATGAGACGTTCTTCGTCGTAGCACGACCGCGTGGGAAAGCCCGTGCCGCGCGCGTTCCCACACACTCGGCCGGCACAAGCCAACCGATAAATTATCATAATTCCATTGTGAGTGAGACGGTACTAAGAAATTTTATACTTCATCAATCGCCGCGTTGAATACATTAGCGCGTGGGCACGGCTTTGTTGATACGGTGACGCAAGGATCAAGGATACAGTGTTATGAAGTAGTATGGATACGATCGACCTACCAGAGGCATCCTTTTATTTTTTATATCACGTATCTTTTTTATGACAGACACGGCTATAAATTCTTTTGAGACGACGTAGTAGGCTGATGATATGTACCCTGATGCTAGGTTTTTGTGTGAGAAGTATACCGTTAATTTCGCCTACGTTGTTAAACTCACATTTCCGTATATTGTCGGCAAGTAGCGTTAACTAAGTTAATATTTGCTTTTCACGTAATATCGATAATAAACATTTTAAATAAGTAAATTAGTAAAGTTTATATTTAAAGTGGCGTAGATATGAAGACAGTAATATTGTATACCAAGACAGTTTATTATTTTTCTGTACTTCTTTGACATAAAACGCAATAAAGTATATTATTTAAACTATTCTTAGAAAAGTAGGCCTTCGTAGACACACCCACACATAATACATGTCACTTTGACTTATATATTAAAACTGGCGTATTTTGTTTATTTGTAAAATGTGCTAACCTCCGAAACAATTGATTTAATTTTGAAACCGATTTTGTAATAACGTATATTACTACGTGTCTATTAAGAGCAAGGCAATAACCTTAAACTCAAGTTAATTTCCAAAAGACTAGCTATCAGGTGTTAATTGTTAAATAAGACTTATTACTCAGGAATTTTAATGTAACTGTTAAATATGTACCTCAGTGTGGTAATAGACAAAAAAAACAAAATATCACCACTTCGATTCATACCTTGGTTATTGTAAAAACCAATTGTATTCTTTAATTTTCAACAACATTCAGTACTGTCAATTTTATGCAGGATCTTTTTATTCCTTTTATTTGATAAGACTTTGTTGTTAAAAATACCCTGTTAAAGTAGGTACAGACCGTTTTTGAGTTATATTCTAAGTAAGGCGGTAAGTATTTTATTTAAAATGTATAGGTAGCAAACAGCAGAGACCAACATCGCTGTATCTCCGCAGCATTGTTTTTTAAAACATAGCCAATCCATTTGGCCAGCGTTGCGGATAAGCATACTTGTCTAAAGATATGCGGCAGTGGACTACTAAAGTTTGTCTATGAACTAATATGATTTTATAATTTCACATACATGAAGTCCATTAGCCGAGAGTGTCAATATTTTTAATAAGTTTTAAACCTTTTAAATTCATCTAGTATAACTTAAACTGTTTTTAAATGAAGTTTCAATTCCACAGCAGGTCATCACAGATACTGATTACCGGATTAAGCATATAACAGTCTTTAAATTATTTTAAAACTTATTGGAAAATTATATGGAAAATATTTCGTGATTCGGAGGTCCCGGTTGTTATCATACGATAACAGTCGTGAAGCTTAATTGGAGGCCTTCGGGCGGCTTAAAAACATCCAACAGCAAGATTACGTAGCCACAACGTAGTCTTGCTAGTCCCCAACCCGCACTTGGCCAGCGTGAGAATGTATGGCCTTAACCCTCTCCTGAGAGGAGATTCGAGCCCAGCAGTGGGACTTTTATGTGTTGTTGATGATATTGGAAAATAGATCTACGCCTAATGTACGTTACGCATGTAAATATATCCTAAGTAACTTCAGTCGTATTCCTGTTTTATCGATATCATCTTCTTCAAGACAGATCTAGAAATTTTGCTTAGCGGCCTAGAAGGGATGATAGACTTGGATATACAGCGGTTTTTCTTTCGGTAGCCGGGACATGGCAGACACAATCGCATCGATGTTGTATCCATGAGTCTATCTTGAATCGAGTAAAAATCACTTCAATAGTCTCTTAAGTGATCCTACTCTTGATAAAACCCGAAACGTGTAATTTCACGACCTACGTCTATCCTGACGAAAGCCGCAACCTTCCCTCATAGATTTTCAGTCTATTTCAGGTTTTTCTTTCTGTTTCACGGTACGATAAGATGGTAGTAGTTCCACCCCTTTATTTATCGAAACCGAACAACAAACATTACCTAAGCTTACACTTCCATGAACAGTTTCATAAAAATATAACTTCCAGAATTGAAAAAGTTTAAATATTTGATCAAACTTTGGGGGTATCGAACTCTTAACACCGTAAGCGGGCTCGATTAGTGTTTAATCTATAAAAAATCAACATAAGACATATCTTATGTTTACATTGAGCACTTGATAGTAAAATAAAATACGTTATCGAACGTCGGTAAGCAATAAGGTACTGAAATAAACAGGTGTGTGTTACGGACTTTTAAAAGTCACTTTTAAGTTTGAATGTCAAAATAACATGATGATAAAATAACATAAGAAAGAAGAGCGTACTCCCGTCTCAAAAGCACACACTTATGACAATTGAGTTGCAGCTGCTATAAGGCAGAGATAGTAATGCAATGGCCGAAAGAAAGTGCTAGTAAAACGAACTCTCTTAAAAGGTTTTTGCAACATTCACTTTCCTAGATTAAAGGGCTCACCAAAAGTATTTCTTAATTCGTCGCAGTAGTTCCTGCGTTCAATCAAACATATAAACTCTTTAATCCTATAATATTAGTATACGATAAAGTTGTTGACGTATCATTTGTTGAATGTCAATTTTTTTCGTCTAATATTTCTGTAATATGCATAAGTACATAACTTGTAATCAAATATAATTGATAGGGCCTTTGTTGGTCGCATACAGTTGATATTATAAATATAATGCAGTTTCAGTATTACAAATCATTTTTCATAATCGGGTATGCTATCTACGAATACGTGATTGCGATGTAAAACGGAATAACAAATAAATTTTTGTATTTATTGGATACTTTGCACGTGAATTGATAAAGCTGTTAGGATATTCATTGATATTATTGATAACATGACGTTCATATAAAGATATGAGCTTCGTGTTACATAAACATCAAGTTTCATGCAAGTCATCAACATCAATATAGCCTTTAATGTCTCCACTACTAGACTGAATTAGGTCTCTTTTTAGAATGGACTTTTAGCCTATTTAAAGGGTATCTATCTTCTACTTATCTATGCATATTATATATATTATAAACGCGAAAGTTTGTATGGATGGATGTTTGTTACTCTTTCACGTAACTAAAATCTACTCAACAGATTTGGATGAAACTTTACAGTAATATAGCTGATACATCAGAATAACACATATGCTACTATTTGCCGCGATAACCGACATATACGCGGGCGGAGCCGTGGGCATAAATTAGTTTATCTATATATATAAAACAGGAAGGTGACAGACTAAGATACCCAGATATCAACGCATAGATCAGCCCTAATCACTGTACCTAGAATCTTAAAATTTTGCATGTAGGTTCTTTATATAACGTAAGTGAGCACCAAGATAGGAATTTGGAAATGTCACCCCTAAGAGAGTGAGACAGGAAATGAAAATTTGTATGAAACTTTCTATTCCTGTGATGGATTTGCTTAAAATTATTTAAAAATATGGTGGGGTTCAATTATTGATATACGTATTTTTCAAAATACCATTCCTTAGGGGGTAAATTAGGGATCAAAGTTTGTATGAAACATTTTGTGCGAACGAAGCCGCGGGCAAAAGCTAGTAATCAAATAAAATAATATTAATTCTACAAATAGTTCTTTCAGACTTTGTTACAAATAGGTGTCAGAAATTATATTAGAAGTCTATTTACCGGCTATAATAATAATATTATGTAAGTATATTAGAAATAAGAATATGAAAACCCTGTTAACTCATCTGCCAAGTGCGGTATGGACACGACGGCTTAAAATTATTCGTAAACTATGTACTAAAACACCACCAAAATGGACTATTGTTTTTTGATATAAAACGCTCTACTTAAATGGTTTAACAGTAAATCAAACTACTAATCTAAACAGAAGCGAATGTTGTATTGATAGCATCAGAATTAAATATTAAATAAATAAATAAATATTTCGGACAATTAATACACAACGCCATCTAGTCCCAAACTAAGCAGAGCTTTTGTTATGGGTACTAGACAACTGATATAAATACATAAATACTTTTTTTGTAAATATATACACATTATACATAGAAAACACCCAAACTCCGAAACAATCATTTGCAGATCAGACAAACATTTGGTCCGACCCAGGAATCGAACCCGAGACCTCAATCACAGCAGTCGCTTACGCTGCCACTGCGCCACCGAGGCAGTCGATTACAAATTAAGTCATCACGTACGATTGATTACATTATTTATGGAACTGTAAGATTCCTACCAATGCCCGTCTCATTCTTTCTTAGTTTTCATTGGAAACAATCGAAACTCGAATCTTCAAACCGAATTCAAAATACATTTTCGCCTCGTGTTCTAATATATCGCATGATTGTTTTAATATCTAATTGGGTACAGTTGCATAAAAGACTTTATCTACACTAATATTATGCTATGCACTTTTTGATAATTTCCTATTCATGAAATCTTTGTACGCCTTTTCATACTATTTTCTCGATTTTTCTGGTAATAACGGGTTAAAAATTTACTTTGCTGCATTAGAAATACCTGGTGCTGTGTTATCAAAGCTTTTATTACTTATTTTTGTAAACAAAAGTAATACATTTTTCCAATACTAATATCGAAAAAAAAAATGGCGGGACACGACGTGAATTTCAATAGCACTTCTTTTTTATATGTGGTATTGAAAGGCACGTGCCTGATAATGTTCTGTTTTTGAAAAAGGATTTGCGTTATGAAATTTTGTACCAAACTATAAAACATGTTTGAATGATATTATTGTTACTTATCACACAGGATGTTTTAATTTTGGTATTCCGTCTGGCTAGCGTAGTCTAGTAGTCCTATAGTGGATGCGTCTGTTCAATCATTATTATACATGGATCGATTTCATTTTGGCAACGAGGATCAATTATACTACTTTGAGTTATTATTATTATAATTTTAAAAAAAGAAAGGCTTCCGGTGTTTGTACAAATTACGAGGAGATTCTGTGAAATAAACATTCTATTCGTGTGATTATCATATTTTTGCACGGTCGATGTTGGGAAGTTGTATATATGTTAATTGGCGGGAGAACTTCTATTGCGTGATTCAGGATTAGTAGTATGTTACTCCGTAGTTCAGTGTAACTTCGGTAGATAGCGCTGTCATATGTTTTTGTTGTCGCTGTATGTGGAAGTCGCCACATGCGTTTAATGCAAAACTGTTAATGTGCAATTATAAACAGATACTACAATTTAATGTATTTGTATAATAAAAAATAAAACAAACGAGAATTCTTTAGAGGGAACGTATGTTTGGACTCAGCGTTTGAATATCGACGGAGTCTTATCGAATAATTAATTTACCGTCGGAGAGCAACACTTTGGCACGAATGAGCCGGCTCATGAATCAACGAATGAGCTGAGTGATACCACGGCCTCACAAAAAACTGGTGTGAAACAGCTCTTGCGCCGTGTTTCAACGAGTGAGTGAGGATACCAGAGGATCCCCTCCCATCGCCAGAGACCGGCCACGCACTTGTGACGCCTCTGGTGTTGCGGGTCTCACAAGACAACTTTGAGTGCTAATAATTAAAAGAAAGAGATAGAGTTAGACTCGGAACACGAAAGAGAAAAATTCAACAAGGTTTTGCAAAAGTAACTTTCTTAGTTTGATGTCAAAATGAATAGAGTATATCATTTTCAAATTTAATTTCTACAGGCAGAACAATTCTTTATATCAAATTTACAAACATTAATGAAACAAACACAAACAATACTCAGACTTAAAACACTAATTTATGGGTCATATAGTGTTTTCTCATGTGTGGATAACACCGTTTTATTTGGTGGCAGTAGTTATGTGACCGCTTAAACTAGTAAGCCATTAAGATTTGATTAGGCTTTCATCATTTATGACACGAAAAGTAACTAGGTACGGTTTCATTAAAATTATTTTTGCTAAACTCTTAGCTTAGCCTATTAGAAGATGGGAATTTTCGGCCATAATTTTTGACATAACCAGTTTTATTAAAGACAGCTAGATACCTCGCTAATTACTGCCATAAAAAAGTAAATAGCAAATGCAAGAAGAAAGCTCTTATCTACTATTTTGAGTACACACCACAACCTCCAGAACAAAAGTCTATATCGTTACATTTTAGTGGTTACCCCTTCACCGATGTGTATAGTGACATCATGCCTACACATACAGTCTACATACCACGTTGCCGCCTACCGCCACGCCTGTGCAAATACATGGGTAGTACAAACACGGTATGTTGACATAATACCAGTGATTGTTCACTGTCCGGTGTGTGTTGACAGAGTTAGAGTGAAATGACGGCAAGTCAGTGTCACTCAACGTCTGTAAAATATTGCATTTGAATGAGACGCTCGAGATATTTTTATTCGATTGTAAATTGAAGTTTGATTACATTGAGTTCCTCGATATTTATGTTTTGTTTGTTTGGTGGTTATGACATTTTTTTATAGGGTCTTCGTACTGCTAAATGTCATACGATTTGTGTTTCACGAAACAGATTCCATTAATTTAAGAATACAATCTCTAAATGCTATTCATGCATTTTTATTTGAGATATACAATCTAATTCACGTATTCTGAGAATGTCACAATCGATCCCAATTTAATACACGATGGAAAAAGGCTTGCGTTTGAAGTGATTAGTGAAATTTATGTTTATTGTCATGGCCGACGGTTACTATCTTATTTATTTTATACAAATGATTCATCTCCTCCTGAAAGTTATTCCGAGTATCCGATCAAACTACAAATGTTTGAACTCTGTTTGTTTTCTCTGTATATTAAATAAATAATTAGCAAATTCGATCAACTACAAATATTGCAATTCTGTTTGTTTTCTCTGTATATTAAATAAATAATTAGTAAATTCGATCAAACTACAAATATTGCAATTCTGTTTGTTTTCTTTGTATATGAAATAAATAATTAGCAAATTCGATCAAACTACAAATATTGCAATTCTGTTTGTTTTCTTTGTATATGAAATAAATAATTAGCAAATTCGATCAAACTACAAATATTGCAATTCTGTTTGTTTTCTCTGTATATAAAATAAATAATTAGTAAATTCGATCAAACTACAAATATTGCAATTCTGTTTGTTTTCTCTGTATATAAAATAAATAATTAGTAAATTCGATCAAACTACAAATATTGCAATTCTGTTTGTTTTCTCTGTATATTAAATAAATAATTACTATATTTACTACTAATTATTTATTACTACTTGTGTTTGTTGTTTACTAATAATAAATTATACTCAAGTCAGTTTTAAGACATATTTTAAAAATAAGTGATGTTGGCTATTTTAAGTATTATGAGTTTTGTATTAACATTGATTAATTAATTTAGGATATTTAATCCTTTTCTTGTAATTAAACCTTGTCATAAAAAAGTTACCCTTCTCCATTTTCTGTAATCTTGAATATGTCAAAAACCCATAATGTCCCACTGCTGAGCTCGGGTCTCCTCTCAGGAGAGGGTTAAGGCCGTACGTCCCCACCCTGGCCAAATGCGGGTTGGGGACTGGCAAGAATACGTTGTGGCTACGTAAATCTTGCCGTTGGATGTTTTTAAGCCGCCCGAAGGCCTCCAACTAAGCTTCACGACTGTTATCGTATGATAACAACCGGGACCGACTGCTTAACGTGACCTCCGAACCACGGAGACGCTCATGGTAGCATGCCACCAGCGGTCACCCATCCAGGTACTAGACCGCGCCATCGTTGCTTACCCTTGTTGATTGTTTCTAATCACCGAGTGTAACTAGGCTATGAGCGCCTTGAATGTCTTTGCCTTGAATGAATCTTGAATATGTTCAGGGTGATCTCTGTTCTATTCTATATACCTTTTTTACTTTAAAAAAAAGTTTCTTTTAATTCTCATAGAGAAAATAACGAAGGGTTGATTACCTTTTCATGGTGATTAATTAAGTACTGGCATTATAAATGAAAACACCATTACTTGAGATATTAAGTAATGTTTGTTACATAATAAACACCTGTTGTTATTCATTAAAACCGTTTCTTTTGTTACCAGAGTCGTATTTAATGTCCCAACACTTTATTGTAGACGAGGATTCAAAGAAAACCTGCTATTAATAGTTGAATGACGTAGCTAACATTTTCCTTAATCATTTTATTATTTAGAACCGGTCGTTTGACGCAATTCTATCAAGGCTAAGTGATAACTACATGCAAAAAAGAACAGTAGTTATCTGCGTACCTAATGTGCATATATTAAAAAATATACATATATTTATCTAATCATAGAAAGTAAGAAAAATATTTTTTTTGTCAGTCTATTTCTTAAAAATGTTAGTTAAATTTATATACCTAGATAGATAGATAGAAAACTCTTTATTGGCACACCGTATTAGAGTTTTACAAAGAGTACAGAAAACGACAAATATATGTTGTACAAAGGGCGGCCTTATTGCCGAATGCAATCTCTTCCAGGCAACCTTAGGATGGATCAAAATATATTGGAGAGACAGTAGCAATTGAAGGCGCAATGAGTTTTGAATAATTTTGTATGACTTTTTTTACGTGTGGAAACTCCTTTGGATCTTCGCCCCACCGGGGCTTGCGGCGGGGTGGTGTGTCGGAATCGAACCGACTAAAACCAAACGGTGTGCCACTCTGCGCCTGAGACGGGAGGGATCCGGGAACCAATTTTTTATGCCATTCGGACCCAAGTGTTTTCAGTACTAGCGTAATCTAAATCTGTACCCCCCTCCAGATGTCGGTTGTCCATGGACGGCGGTAATCGCTTACCATCAGGCGATACTTCTGCTCATTTGTCTCCTATTCCATAAAAATAAAACAATGCCATCTAGTCCTAAACTAAGCAGAGTTTACGCTATGAGTACCAGAAATCTGATATAAATATTTTTTTGTAAATATATACGTACATAGAAAACAACCAAACTATGAAACAAAAATTGCCGATCATATAAAATTTTGATCCGACCCGGGATTAAAACCCGAGTGCTTGTAGCACAGCACTCACGTTATATATTTACCATATACCTTTATTTAGTTTAAAACTAAGTCGTTATCGCTTTCTGTTTGCTTAGGTATTTTAAAATGCAGTTTTCAACAATAGACAGAGTGATTCAAGAGAAAAGTTTGAATTTGTAATACATACATATTATAGTAAAGGAAATCCGAGGATTATTGAGGACTTTCGTGAAAAGTTGGGTCGGGTCGCTACGATTGCTTTAAAAATAAGTATATCTTAGAAAATTTCTTTTGAAATTCATTAGCTGTTATTGGTACATTGCTCCAATCTGAATTTTCAGCTTTACAATGACGTTCTGATAATTTTAACTTAAATCTTTTAAAAACCAAATTCTATCAATAGTTATATCATACAGGTCGTATTTCATATTGATGTCATCCTCTACGAATCCGCGGACGGCGACCCTATGATTCCTACCACACGGATGTGACTGACAAAACCAAATTTTGTCATAAAAGTGCGGTTACAGGCAACACAGCAAAGCTGCCCACTATCAAAGCAACCTATGGTTCTCCATACGGATCAGATGTTCGCACCACTGCAGTTGTCCCTTCATAAGGAGGGATTTATGCCAGCCATGTCTGACCCCGCAATACCTCAGAGTTCAGAACACGATCCTACCATTTGGTGCGGCAGCAGGGGTGATAAGCGCGATAAGAGGTGGTGAGCGCAGAGTGCTTGTGAAATGAGTGAGTGAGTGAATCAGCTAGGCACTATGCTCAATCCAGAACTTCCACCAAAGTTACATCACCGTAGGGCGCAGGGTCATCAGCGCGTGAACATATTTCGGTGGATAAGTAGCTGCGCAGCGGCAGATACACCTCTCGTCCCTCACTTCAGGCAACTAGTGGAGCGGAAACCGATACAACTAGTCAAAAGAAAGGAATGGAAAAGGAAAAAAGTGTCTGGCCGCATATTGTTTGTAGAACCTAACATGCACCCTTTATGGTATATTACAAAGGCCATGCTGTATCGAAAGACCGGGATCTGTTGCCATACATACACACATTTTTTGTAGTAACGGAGGATCATCCGTAAAATTATTTATTTATTTACTAGGGTGTGGCGTAGTTAGATGGGAACTATACACACCAATGATGTGTCGACTAATAGTTCACAAAAGGTAAAAACTATTAGAAACACCGCTACACCCCCCATGCATCGGTGTCGTTACAGTCTAAATAATAATCTACATTTTAAGCTAGCTCCGTTTCTTCATATTTTTATAAATATAAGGTTCTTTCCATGTGTGTTTCATGTAGAAAAGTTGTAAGGGCTTTATTTTTTAAAGTAATTTTTACTCACGTAACACGGGCGACGCTTAAGTTGAGCGTAAACTCAAAGGTGTAATTTAAGATTTTGATAACACTCGAGTGAACCTACTTAATCTTCAATCTCGTCAGTTTAGCGATTACTTGAAGATAACCGATTCAAACTTATTTAAAAATAGGTTCGGTATGTCAGATGATGCGGTAAAAAGTAGTCTATGTGTTCTTCTGATGTATAAGTTTTATAACTGTAAAGTATCATCTAAAATCGTTCAGCAGTTTTGTGAAAGAGTAACAAACATCCATACATCCTCACAAACTTTCCCATTTATAATAGATATGTATGTATTCTTAGAATTGACTGCCTCGGTGGCGCAGAGGTAGCGTATGCGACTGTTGTACCTGAAGTCTCCGGTTTGATGCCCGGGTCGCACTAAATGTTTGTATGATCTGCAAATATTTGTTCCAGAGAAAAGAACATCACTGTATGTGGTATGTCATATAAATATTTCTGTATAAACCTCTTTAGTGAATAAAAAACTATAAAGTTGGTATTGATCGTCTGGATGGTAGAACTAAGACTGACATATATTATTTAATTGACAACTATAATTTAAGAAGTAGTTTAGGGCTGGGTGTGTTTGAATTCATACTGCCCTTAACTAGTCTTTTACTGCTTTTACTTTACTACTTAGATTTGTTAATCTAACGTCGTGTATTTTATTTACAGATTTTATGTAGTGTCTTAGACATATTTACTACGTAGTATGAATGTGCATCTCACTTAAAGAGCATTTTACTTGAACATTTTCAAGGTACCTACCTAATAGGTAGAGAAGGAATATCAGTAATAATCTGTTTTAATAGAAACGAGTTCGTTATTTAAAAGGGTTAGAAAAATATCGTATTATAGAAAGTGACGAGAACTTATCAGTAAGTGAATTTCCGGTACCGTTAGCACTATTATCTCTTCCAAAATTAAAGTATTTTTTCTACGTAAAATATATCTTTAAAATATTTACGGTATACCTTTTGCAGTTAGATATATAATGTACATGATTAAACTTTTTTAATTGTGACATTTGAATTTAAAAATAGAACGTAAAATATCTTTTTAATACCGCAGTCAAAATTTCAAAATCGGAATAGTCGATGGAATCAATCCCAAATAAAGGACGCTATTCGTCATTAATTTTTATTGTCAACATTTTTTATTTAAGCACTAAAGTAATTACAATCGGCATGTTTTTTGTCAAGCGTGTTAAAAGCTTGCCGTTGTACCCAATATACCTCACTTTGTAGACATATTACGGCTTTATTGTCTTTTGCTATTGTTACGTAACCAACAATAAAGTAAAAGATCCTTAAAATGTAAGTAAAAAGTATAAGAAAGAACCAAAAAGTAATATCTGTTTACATCTTGAATAATATTGAAAAAATAATACCGTTGTTGTTACCGTTACTTTTCGAAATGTAAATGTTTTTATTCTGTACTGTACTGATAAAACCTTGCCCACCATTACGTTTTATTTAAACTGCAGTAACTATTATCAGATTTTATCAAAAATAACCTTATTTTAGTGAACGCTGAAGACATCTTAAATGGTCAACACTGTTCAAGATTGAATACAGCTTTCTCTCAGCTAGACATTATTAAATTGTAACCTTTTCATTTCTTATGGTTCACTTTATTCTATTTTTGAATAGGACGGTAATATTTTTCTTTTGAATTTGCAATTAACCTTTTTTTATAAATATTTTAAAAGGTGCCGCTCTATATTACAAAAAGTTAACTTTTATAAAAAGCTAATGATTGTTCTATAACCAAAGCCTTCTTTATTAGTCTTTTGGAATTGAGTTAACAATATTACCTGCAAATTTTGATGAAGTATTCAACAAAACATTCTCTTTAAAAACAAGAAGTACTGACTAAATATTATATTCATTCGTCTATAAGTGGAGACGGGTGTACACAAATGTACAATCCAATTACTATAATGATGTGTACATATAAATTGGAGTTTCAATCGTAATTACCTTACAGGATATTGGTATGTGATTGGCATTTGTTCACTTAATACGGACGTGCGAAATATGCACGTTAGGAAAAGAAAACAAAGATTCTGAAGTCGGCTGGCAGATTTAGCTGAATTAAAGTGGCTTAAGTTTCACACGATTTTCGACCTTATCGTTTTGAGATGTTCATACAAACAATTCCATATACATATGTGTGAATAAAGGACCTTTTAGAACAACAATTTTCAGATAATAAAATTTTATTTTATTTATGATGAATTCTATTAAAGTATAGTGTGTGTTTTTTTTTAATGGACACTAATCCAGTTGGCAGGGGTAGTATTGGTTCTGGGCCTACTGGCCACCTTTTCTCTGATGAGTGAGTTGCTATGTCCCTTGATTTATTAGAGAGTTATACTGTACACACCTCTGTCAGGGCTCTGTGGCATTCGTAAATTAGCCCTGAGGTTGTCGCATGACTATGTAGGGTTTGTAAGACTGATCGGCTGTCGGAGAGTATGCGGATGGGGTATTCCGTTACCCTCCTGGAGATGACTGCATGTGCTGCCAATATTATACCTATGTACTCTACCTAGAAGACTGTGTTGTGGACTCCCAATGGTGTTGCGATGTACATCTTAAGCCTTTTAGGAGTTCACACATATGGAACAAACAAACTTGTTTAGGTCCTCAAAGAACACTTCTAAGCCAGTGCCTGACATTTTTTTGGATCTGTCCGTCAAAATTCGTAACTCTTCTGTATTAAGTTTTTCTTGGGGGGCTTTACTTTTCTTCCTCGTACAGTTGTATCTTGTACTTCCTCTCGAAGACGAATTCCTGGGTTTCGTGTCAGTCACCGCTTGCATGAGCGGTTCCTTACCTATGGCCATATAGAGGATTTCGTTGTGTGGCACCCTAGGCGTCCTCTAGAGATTTTGTTTATTTAGTCGCGCTGCCGCAGCTAGAGCCTTATAAAGGTGTGGAATGATGGTAGACCTGTGATGGCTTCCAGAGCCTCAGTCGGTGTAATCCTCATATAGCCCATGGCCGTCAGACAGACCAATCTCTGGAGTCATTGGAGTTTAGCTTCAACTGAGGACAGCTCGGTTCGTGGCCACTATACTATCGCTCCGTAGCTTATCGTTGGTCGAATTACTGCCTCGTAGAGCCATAGAGTGGTGTTGGGGCTAGGTCCTATGTTTTAACTACCATTTTACGGCACTGCCACAATACTAATGTTGCTTTTTCAATCTTGTAGTTGAGGTGGGCTGTCCAATTCAGTCTGTGGTTGAATATTACCCCTAGATACTTTACCTCAGGAAAGAATTGGAGCTCTGCATTGAATACCCTGGGAAGTTGATAATTTCTCAGATTTCATTTGTTGGTGAACATTACAATTACCATTTCAGTCTTACTTGAGTTAATTGAAAGTTCGTTGTCCACGGACCGGTGCTTCACTATTGCCAGTGCCGAACGTGTCACACGTTCGGCACTGGCAATAGTCAATCGCACACTATAACTGGTATAATGGTGATTGTTGTTCAGAGTGGTGTTAAGGTCGTCAACCTTTTACCACCAGTGCTTGTTTGGTAGCGTCTGCTTCGAGTCTGATGTCTCTCTGGCTCAGCAACATGTTTATCCACTCCATCATAACTGCTTTGAGGCTCCACGTTCTGGCTTCGCCACCGTGGAGGCTTTCCAGCCGGTCATCCTCAAGTGGGCAGGGCGGTAGCACGGGACCCTTTCCTTCCTACTTACGCAGGTGCTTTCCGGGCATGGTTGTTTCGGGAAAGCGGTTTCCGGATCCCCCCTGTCTCAGTCGCAGAGAAGCACACCGTGTGGTTTTAGTCGGTTGGATTCTGACACTTCACCCCGGCGAAAACCCCGGTGGGGTTTCGCCGGGGTGAAGTCCCGAGGGGGTTTCCGCACGTAAATAAAATAAATAAACAAATGGGTCACTAAGGACAGGGCCTGATCTAATTTTAAAAGAGAGTTTAAGTCTCTTTTTTCAGCTAGGCTCGACTACGCTCTGGGAGGGGTCCGGATGAAGAAAGCGGTTCCCGGATCCCTCCCGTCTCAGGTGCAGAGTGGTACACCGTATGGTTTTAGTCGGTTCGATTCCGACGCACCGCCGCTGCTGGCCCGCCGAAAACCCCAGTGGGGTGAAGGCTCGAGAGGGTTTGCACATGTAAAAAAAAAGGCTCGACTACGCTGACATACTTTTCGATACCATGAACCATGACTCGGGTAGATGCGCTACTTACGCTGAAAATGCCCGGCGTACTTTACTTTATAATACTCCATGTAGTGCGAACCTATAAAACCACGTTGCTTAGCAATGTCCACTCTCCTGCTATTTTGGACAGCGCCTGGTAAGGAAATTTCTTGTTAGGTCGTGCGGCATACGTCAGCTATATTTTTTCGTATAACTTTATTTAACTGTAAATTTTTGTCTTTATTGTTTTAGGGTTGATTTGTTATGTACTTTGTGATTGCCTGTTAATCATATTTAGAATTATAGAATCGTTTGGTGTCATCTATTTTTTATTTTGATTGTAAAAATAAATTAGAACTGAGGTTAGGCTATCTTCTTTATTTTTTTATTTAATTCTCACTCCTGTTTTTAAAAGTATAGTAACATAGTATAGATAAACAAACACACATTAATAGTCAAATTACACCTAGACACAATTAATTATCGTCTAACCACAACCTCTGGCTCAGCATCTGAGCTCAGTTCGTGCTGATTCCTGCCGCCTCTTTCCGACATCGTCCTTCGCGACAGAAATTTCATCCCCATCATCTTGATGGTTGGCAGTCCACAACTGTGCGCTTTTCAAAAAACTTTCTACCTCGCACAACAAAACTGTGGAAAGAACTTCAAACCTTCAAACCTTCAAGAAAAGAGTGTACTCTTTCTTAAAAGGCCGGCAACGCACTTGTGACGCCTCTGGTGTTGCGGGTGTCCATGGGCGGCGGTAATCACTTACCATCAGGCGATACGACTGCTCCTTTGCCTATTATACCATAAAAAAACAAAAAAAAACAGTCCGTGCCACTAACCACTAGACCAACAATTATCGCCTTCTGCTGCTGAACGAAGGTCTCTAACAGGTCCATAAATAATATTCAGTTTATAAGGACTAAATACTTAACAAACAAAAGTAATTACCTATAGTTAACATTAAAATAGATAATATCTATTTAGTAACAGTGAATGAAATAATAATGACTGTACATTTTACTACGTACAAAATCGATGTGGTTGGTATTAGCTATGGTAATTGAAGGTTAAGATGAAATATAAAATTGTTATTTTTCTCATATTTTTCAACCATCCCAAATTGCCGCTGTTTCCAACTTTTCATATTGATTATATAAGTCATTTTAAAGTAACTTATATGATAGAGAGAGAGAGAGAGAGAGAGAGAGAGAGAGAGAGAGAGAGAGAGAGAGAGAGAGAGAGACATGTTTCGTCACAAATGAGCCGGCTCGACTGAAATGATACCATGGCCTCAAAGAAAATCGATAATGAGCATTTCTTACATTGCTTTTTAACAAGTAATGTTACCGGAAATCATACCTGCCCTGGTCGGCAACGTACTCTTGAGTTACTTAAGATGCAAAATTACCACCATTTTTAACCGACTGCGAGAGAAGGAGGGTTATCTTTTTTCAGGTGTGTGTATATTTCGTTGGCACGCCCCATAGCCTAAACGGCTTGTCATAATTTTATATGAGTGTCAATAGATTGATTTTAGTCGCGAGAGTGACACTGGTTACATCAAATTAAAGATGGCAGATATTTTACGCAGTTGGGTTTTTTATATAATTGTCACTTATAATCGATAATAGTTATAGAGGACACTAAAATACTCTTTTTAATGCTCATGAACAAACTTCAACAGTCTTCTACTGGACATAGGAGGTGTTGGCCCACTATACCACGCCGGGCCAGACAGGTTGGGTCTGGATGTCGTAAGAAAGCGGTTCCCGGATCCCTCCCGTCGCAGGCGCAGAGTGGCACACCGTGTGGTTTTCGTCCTTTTCGACTCCGATACATCGCCCCGCCGTAAACCCACGTAAAAAAAAGGGTGGTACCAAGTTTTCCTTCATTTGCATTATACTTCCCTCGTAGTTTGCGTCCTTAGTCGGCTCGGCACGGTGATGACACTCTGAATTCTTAATCGTTCACTGCACGGAGATTTTATCCTATACCACAAAAAGAACAGTTTCAGTATTCAAGAATATTTTTACGATACAGTTCTACGTCACTATTTCTGGGTCGAGTTAACACTGTCGTATAGAGTTGAGGTGTAATTTGATAGGCGTTAATTAACTGTGTTGTACAACCGATTTCCGTATTAGGTGATAATTTTACTGGGTACTAATTTCCAAGCCCAACACGTGTAAGATCCGTGTAATCAAATTGCTGCATATGCATACATAGATCCATACGAAGACTCCTTTAATAATAAATAAATAAATATGACATCTACCACACAACACGATCCAGTCCAAAACTAAGCGGCGTTTGTATTATGGGTACCAGACAACTGATATAAATATTTTATATACATACTTTTTTTTGCAAAACCTATATATTGGCAGATCATACAAATATTTGGTCCGACCCGGCAATCGAATCCGAGACCTCAAAACCAGCAGTCATATACGTTACCGCTGCGCCACCGAGAAATAATTTAATAAAGTAGAACAACGAGAATAATTTAAAACTCATAGTTTAATACAATTGTATTCAGTGTAAGTACATATGTACATATTTTTTATATATTTTTATTTAAAATTAAAATTACACGTACGTTTAAAATTACAATCAAAAGTCTTTGTCTACATATTGAAAGAATAAAATACAACTTTTTGCTGTTCAAAGCTGACCTTAATATTATTCAAAAGACGTACAAATATTCAATTAATATTTCAAAAACCTTAATAATATAAAGTTCCCTAGATTTTTGTATACCCGTAGGTAGCACTCTAACAGTTAGGTACATTCGGTCACAATTTGACGAAATCAACGTTCGGCAATATTATACTGAATACGTTATTTCACAGGCCTGAGAGGCACTTTATTTATTTTTGTATATTCCCAACTGCGTGTATAAAAAACTTGATCGATCATTTAAGAAGTGAAACTAAATCGTGTATAATATTACAATAAGCGAATACATTGTCATTAAACGCCCCGTAAAATTGTACGTTGAAAATGTGCCTTAAAAGACCATATGCTATAGTGACATTTGGAATCTGAAAAAAGCAACTTTATCCTCCATAATTATTTTGAGTACTCAGTCGTGAGTGACCTTGGGTTATTGGACGAGACTCGCTCTCGAATATATACTCTCGTATTCAAGCCTTAGGCGTTAAATAAAACATACGACATTCAAGACAATAATTGGTAGCTGATACGGATTGTATGAGTTGTAAAAAATCGTGCATATTGTAAATTTCTTGGGAACAAGAATACAATTGCTAACGATCCATATCGCAGTTACGTTTTTTATCGTTGATAGTCGTAATTGTCAGTTATTAGTACGATTAAAGCACAGATTAAATGTTTGCATAAATAACTTTTAATAAAGTAAAAATCATATAAAAGGTTACAATATTCAAGATTCTTTACTTATATAATTTCTTGTTCTGAATGCGCGAAAAGCCCTGAATTTAGTTTTTATATTCTTTACTAAAATCTTAGATTAAGTTTATATATTATGAACTAATCAAATACGAATCAAAGGTTCTCGGACGTAATACCCTATTTGTAAAAATATCTATTCTATTTATTTGTTTAAATATACCACATAGTTATGCCATTTACAATCAAAATATACATATAAATAAAATTTCCATACTAACTTTATTTATAATTTGTATGTCAATTTGGTTTATGTAAGGATATTTGGAGCGAAGTGGAAGAAATCAAGGGCAGACCAAAATACACATGTTAGAAACAGAACCTTAAAAGTGTAATAATAGTATATTATTATTATATTTCAATACGAAACTGGGTACGAGGGGTTTTGACGAGTTGAGAGTGGGACAATTTGGATGTGGGCGGAGGAATTCCAGGGGCCAGAGGTTGGCCGACTTTCTGAAGAAGAAGGAACTCTTTATAATGAACTCCTTCAAGGAGCCATCTCATAGGATATAGAGCTGGATGAGTCCTGACGGTTCCATGAGTAATGAGATTGACTTCATTATGTCTACAAGAGACGCATATTCAATGATGTCTCCGTGATCCGGATCACGGGTCGAAAACCGGGAGCGATCACAGAATGGTTGAGTACCAATGTCCAACTGGAATGGTCTCGACTAACGAATTCCACATTTCGAACTACTGCAGCACATATAATAAACCCCGAAAACTTTCAACTAACGCTCGCAAATCGCTTCTCCGGCCAGGTGGATTGCTTTTCTGTGGACGAGGTCAACACAACAACAGGCTGGTAGAAACCGTCTACAAGGTAGGGAAAGTAATCTTTAGGTGAGTAGGTGTTAGTCCACAAAAATTAAAATCGTTATATGAATGTATGTCTATTATCACAAAAGGGTAGAAAGCACAAATACACAAAAGATCAGTTTAGGGAGACGAAAGAACAATGTAGGAACAGAAATGAAAGATAAGGATATAGATTTAATGGCGCAAATGAACTATTTTTTATATGCGAGAAAACGAAAGCGAAAGTAGTTAAATCTCAGGCGGTAAGCAACCGAGCGCGTGAGTGCCTTGCGCAGTGGCTTACAAGGGACTGTCGCCGGGTCCGCAAAACCGAACGGTGCCCGATCGTGGCAGCAGCCCAATAGACGGATCTCTATGTCCTTGCGGCACGACATCCATGTTTTTAATACTAACCATATTAATACCGTGTCTTTAATACGATAGAACGAAATAAGGCTCCAAAGTATTCGCAAGGGACTTGTCTATTGGGCAAAGCTAGCTGAAGATGGACGACAGCAATGTAGCGCCTACTAGAGATACTGAGGGAGATCAAAAGGTTCTATGGACAGTTATATACCTCGATTGCCAAGCCTGTTGACGGTTTGGATAAAGAACCAATAGCCAAATTAACCCGACACTACACACAGTAGACAGACACACACAACTTCGTCAGGTGGCTTCTTTTTAGAAATAGTACATACACCTTTGACTCGATTCTGCTCGATTTCTCTTTTGATCGAAAGAGTATTGGAGCGTCGGAGATCGTATCGTATGAGTTTGCTGATCGGCTTAGAGTCCACTTTGCCGACGAAGTAAGAAATGGGTTTTCACATGTGTGGAACAGCCTATATATGTCTCATTCCATGTGCTACATTAAAATAGCTACCAATCTTTATAAAGTAAGCATTAATAAGTTAAGAATGCCTGCACCATAAGAGTCGTGGCGTATTTGAATCATTAACGCATATGCGTATTATTTGTGGCACAATTGATTGAGTACTCTTAACGGACAAATTGCTTTAGGGAACCAGCACTAACATTTAAATTAGTCTTAATGGAGGCAATTTCCATAAGTAATACGAAGATGTCATTCGGCATTATAATGAACTTGAGACGGATGCGGTATAAAAATATATGCAATGATGTTTTTTCCCATAAATGCTATTAACGTATTTTTAATGGAATAATTTATGATGTTTGTACACTGAATTTAATTGTGATATCGATTGTAATATAAGTTGACCCTTAACTAAAGCTAAAAATAATTGGTTATAAAGTTTTTATGGAAGTATTCTTGGGAATGAATTTCATTTAAATAAACTCCCTTTCTTTATATATAGACTAGCTATGTCCTACGGTGTTTCCGCGGTTGTTGTTGCACTTTTACAAGAATAACCGCAAGGTGAAGCAAGTTTAAAGCAAAACTTGCCTAAGTCACTCCTTATATTATCAGCCGGAGCAAAGAAACAGATTTTTTATGTAAGAACCGTATATATTTTCATATGCATTTATTGAAAAATTTTTAATTTAAAATTACAAACGGACACTTCAATTCTATTTATTTGTATTGATTTTTATTAATTAAAGAAGTTTTTAACTGCGTTAGTATTCATGCTTTCTGATTATCATTGATGATAGGGATTGATCCTCTCTCTTAGTTATTAAATGAAATATTAAACAAAAATAAACTGATAAATATTGAAATAACACGAAAGTTTTTCTAAAATTAAATTGAGCGTTTATATTGAAGCTAAATACAAGTTTTCTTTATGAGGCTTTGTATATAAATAGGTCTGTCCTTCGAGAGATAAATGATCAGCCTACCAACATAGAGGTCGTGGATTCGAGATCAACATGAGACAATTAATTGTGTGTTGATTGTGATTATGTTTTCGTTGTCCGGGTGTAATTATTTTCCAAAATTTATTTATATATTTAGTAAATTATTAATACGTTTATTATCAGTTAAATGAAGTAAAGACTAACTACTTTTCAGAATGTCAAGTCCAACCCAGATCAATTGAACCTACTTATGCAACTATGGACCAATCGACACACATGTCAAAATCTAGATAATTATCCTAATCTCCTTATAGATAGGTTTCTAATCTCAATTTTGACATGTGTGTCGATTAGTCCTTTTTTGCATAAATAGGCCCAATTAGAACTCTTCTTACTGAATAAAGACTGTCACTTGTTCTCAAAATGACGTGACTCAGAAACGGCCGCGTGGATCAACGGTCAAGGAAAACTTTGTTTAACCCATCCTAATTCAGCATGGGTTTAACAAAGTTATCTTGAACCGTTTCACGGTACAGTGGTTTTTATACATTAATTATATTAAAATAAAATCAATCAGTCAAGGTCGATACCAGTGACTCTTGATAACGAAGTCGATATGTCGTGGTCGCCCGACCAACCAGTAGTAACCATATATCTATTAATTAGTATTTTACATTATAGTACATCTTCGGTTGGTTTTTTTTATTGAATAGGGGCTCACGAGCTAACTTATCGCTTAATGTTAAGTGATTACCGCCGCCCATGGACCCCTGCAACATCAGAGACGTCACAAGTACGTTGCCGGCGTTTGGAGGATGTAAAGTGAAATGGAGGGTATGGGCCTCCGGTATCCTCACTCACTCGGTGAAACAGCGCAGGCACTTTTTCACGCCGGTTTTCTGTGAGGCCGTGGTATCACTCCGATCGAGCCGGCCCATTCATGCCGAAGCGTGGGTCTCCCACGGCAATTGGTCTAATCCATGTTATTTTATAAGCAAAGCTACACACACTAATTTGAAAAAGTCTAACATATAAATAGAAAGATAAAAATGATACAGAAATCCCATCAATGACTACAATAAAGAGCTGACAATTTACGAACGCCTGAACAAATCTTTATAATTGCTGCTGGCTAGCTTTTTTCCTCGTCTTCGCCCGCAAGCAAGGTAGAGTCACGCTGACTTCAGCAACAACGGGCTGACTTAACCGAGGCGGTACTACCCTCACACAAAAGTCCAAAAGAAAAACTATATAACTTTAGACTTTTTTCGTGTCGAGAATCAAAAATCGAAAACACTGAAAGAAATATAAGTCTATAAAAAACAAAGGGTTTGATTTTAGTACCTCTCCAACCCGTCAAATACAGACTCACAGATCCTAGCAATATTCCGCGTACAATTGAGTTATCATCATAATTTGATTTAAATTGGCCCTGGGGCTGTTTGACATTTGTGCCGACCTAAGGGAGCGATTTGACTACAAGAAACTTCATCTACATTAGGGCTTACCACAGATTGGGGAAATCATGGACATTTCTGCATTATGATTTTATTATAATTATAGTGGGTAAATGAATACCAACCCCTTCTATTTAGTCTGGCATAGTAGATGATTCAAGCAAACGGTTTATTTCTTGGAAATTAACTTTATATACCGTATTTTTTGCATATTTTGTATATCCTTTTGATTTATTTATATTTAACATAGTTTTACAAACTAGTGCTAGCTAGGTAAATAGTAAAGTACCTAAAAAAAAAATATATTAATAAACAGTCACACAGTAACAACTCTGATTGTATTCTTTATTCAAAACCTCAACAAAAATACTCGTATCCTTATTGTTTGCATAACCATTTGTTAGGCATACGAATAAATATAAAAAGAAAATCACATAATTTCATTTATTAAGAACATTGTTCTTTAAAACCTTTTCTTTCGTAATAAAGTATCCATATGGTACTACTTCCACTTTCCACACACACATAAAACATGAAAAAGGATTGTATGGTTTTATGAAACCACGATAAAAGTGTTTTTTTCACATGCAAATAAATAAATCTAATAAAGCAAATATAAAAAAAATAACAACATTAAAATTAAACACTAACAAAAACAAACAAATTAGCGTGGAGCACTGGCATACTGTCTGACTGGCCACTGGACACTGGCCGACCGTCACGCGTCACACGACATGCGATACATAGATCGATATTAAAGTTTCACTTTAATATATATTTCAGGAACATAACGATCTATCTACTTAGATAGATCTAAATACTTTCGTTATATTGAATTTATGTTTTTTATCTTGTCTTTACTCTTCTCGTTTTCCTCGTAGTCACTATCCGGACTATACGCGGATTTCTATATTTGTAGTGACCCTAACTGACATGTGACTTATTGTGGTCAATCCAAATAAAGTAAGCGTGTCCGTGAATAATTCGTCGGCCATATTACGTTTTTGCATACATCTGCTTACAATATTGTATTACGTCTAACTTACCATTAGGTGTACTGAATTACTCAGGTTTAGTGACGCTAATGCGGTCATTACTGTGGCGGTGCGGTTTATTATAAATAGTATGCATTGCTTTAGTTAGTTCTGCGGTGACGAATCAAAAATTATAAACACATTTGTATTAAAGTGTTTTAAGGAGGATAATCCTAGACGTCAAGTCTTTCTCTTGTATTAAGTACTAGTTTATACCCGTGGCTCCGCAGGCGTATATGTCGGTTATCGCGGCAAGTAGAAAGCCTGTGTACTATTCTGATGTATCAGCTATATTTCTGTAAAATTACATCCAAATCCGTTCAGTAGTTTTTGCGTGAAAGAGTAACAAACATCCTCACAAAGTTTTACATTTATAATATTAGTATAGATTTTAAGGAGAAGTAATTTAAAGTAATTTCTTCAAATGAATTATTGTCGTATGGGATTTGGCGTTCATTTTAACTCATTCGTGAATTTAAAAAGTAATATCGTTAAATAATAATAAATAGTTCTTGTATGAAACTTTCTTCAATGTAATTAGCAACATGCCAAATCCAATCAATCATCAACAAAAAAGAAAACGGTTACAAAACTATGCTTTACATCAGATCAGCCCACGTTAAATAAATGTCAATTTTATTTATGGCATAGGGCGCAAACTATCATACGCATCGCCTGATGGTAAGCGATTATCTCCGCCCATGGACACCCGCAACACCAGAGGCGTCACAAGCGCGTTGCCGGCCTTTGGGGGATAGGGAGGGGTTGGGTTATAGGCCTCCGGTATCCTCACTCACTCGGTGAAACATAGCGCAAGCCCTGTATCACACCGGGTTTCTATGAGGCCATAGTATCACACCGGCCGAATCGTTAACGATAATAGTAAAATACATATGTACTTCTAAATATATTAATGCCGAACCGTGGTAGTTAGTAAATGACAAATGATACAAAGATGTCTAATCAAAGTCTATATTTGACATTCATAATTTGAATTATAATGACATATATAGTCGTTAAATATTTTAGACGACAGTTTTACTACAGCACTCACCCCAGCTAGAAGTTATTGCAAGCATTGCTCCCATAACGCATTATTAGACTCAGTTTAACGATCGCACAACAACTTGCTTTACGACGATTCATTTGTTTCAATGCACAATCCATCCATCGTAAGTTGACAATTGTCGTGATTGCAGGATGGTGATGACTAAGCTGTAGGGTTGTCACTTACAGTATTGGTACTCTTTTGTATTCTATTCTGGTAAATCTATTGGTTGAACTAGTATCCGACCTCAAATCTTGGGAATAATAAAGGCTAGGAAGATAATAAATATGATGATGGTGAAAGGCACTCTTTTGCAGGTTTAAACTTTTGCACTGGTATTTTAAAGCTTCGCTCTGCAACCATTGAATACCTATAAAACATTGTTTTATAAAGATTCTTCCACTTCAATTCCACTTGGGAGAGCAGGAGAGGAAGGGGTAAGCAGTTAGTCAACATTAACAATCCATAATGTCCCACTGATGGGCTCGGGTCTCCTCTCATGAGAGGTTTAAGGCCATACGTCCCCACGCTGGCCGAGAACGGGTTGGGGACTGTCAAGACAACGTTGTGGCTGCATATCTTGCTGTTAAATGTTTTTAAGCCGCCCAAAGGCCTGCAACTAAATTTTACCACTATTATCCTATGATAACAACCGGGACCGACTGCTCAATGACCTCCTGACCGAATCACGAAGATGCTCATGGTATCATGCCATCAGCGATCACCTATCTAGATACTGACCGTGCCGGCGTTGCTTGCCCTTGGTGATTGTTTTTAATCACCAAATGCGACTGAGCTATGAGTGTCTTTAGCAAGCAGTTAGTAATCGTGGTATAATGCTACATTAGTGGATGTGAATACCCATGACCCAAAGACATACATACGTCCCAGCTCAAATCCCCTGCAAAGAATTTTCGTGAATTTTTAGTTCTCATTTATATTTTTAATACTTTAATTTATTCCATTGTCTAGACGTCTAGAACTAGTAACCGACCCCAATACCTTGGAATAATAAAGTTTATGAAGATAAGCGTATTGTATTGTCAACCCTATGAACTGCATATAGTTTAATATGATTTGCAGACACAATTGAAGCGAAATTGTAATTGCAATTAAATTGTTGGTAATGTACATGTCGAATACAAGTATGGACACAAATTCAAGTGATAACAGTCTTTTTAGCGCTCCCTCTCTCATAACATCTTCATATACCTAACTAGTAACATTAATTGTTTTTTCTATTTTTCTGACTGATGTATGTCTGTATGTGGGCCGTATGGCAGCCTGTAATTCTAAAGCTATACATGCTAATAAGTTAAAATATGTTCATCTACATGGACTAATTAAATAATTCATTGACTGACTCGGTAGCACAGAGCTAGTGTCCTTGAGGTCTCGAGTTCGATTCCCAGGTCGGATCAAATGTTTGTAAAATCTTTAAATATTTATTTCGGAATTTGGGTATTTTCTATGTATGTAAAGTATATATTTACAAAAAAAAAGTATATGTGTAATTATATCATCTGTCTAGTACTCATAGTACAAGCTCTAATTAGTTTGGGATTCTATGGCGTTCTGTTAGATGTCCGGAATATTAATTATTTATTATTATTATTGTAAAAAGTGTACCTACAATTTAAATAAGTTATATCATAGTTATAAATATCATGTTCGAATTTTCATTATTACTACCGACTGTACCCACTAGGTACTTTATAGTAATTACCCACTCTCTTACAGAAGACCATCTTAAATTACAGCATTTCTGCTGTCGTGTATGATGACCCACATAATAGGTCGCCATAGTGTGGGTCATCATGCTGCATTTTTGCATTGTCTTCGTACCTTCGGATTCTGCTCATACTTTCCATCAGACAATTAAGTAGGCCCATATTATTAAAAATAAATCTATAAAAGATCTTTTTGTAACGATAGTATTTTTGCAGGACTTCATTTTACATATTTTTATTTACTTCCAGGGCGTATTTTGAAGACATTTTCTTTGATTTAATGTTAAAGACTATTTTTTATGTGTTAGCCGCCAAAATGACTCTGCCTTGCCTGATGGAAAGCATTAGCAGAATCCAAGTGTGGTGGTCACCATCCTTAATGCGAAGAAGGATAAGTCAGCATGGAGAGCCTCACTATGGCAGCCTGGTGAGATGATTTTTCACGTCCCGCTTAAAGGACCCGGGATCATAGTAGGAAGGAAACACATGCGTTGGTAGGGAGTTCCAGGTTTTGACCGCTCAGCACAGGAAGGAAGCACCGAAGCGATGAGTATGAGAACGTATGTCTTCCACTTTAAATCGGTTACTTCCAAGGCCTGAACGTGTTGTTCTGTAGAAGAAGGGAGAGGGGGGATCAGTTGGAAGAGCTCTTCAGAACACTCTCCATGGTAAAGGCGATAGAGGACTGCCAAGGAAGCTGGTTCCTTAGTAGAATAGAGGCTATATTTTGTTGACAAATTTTGTTTTATTTCTTTCTGTGTAATTGAACTTAGTAATTCTAACATAATGGTATTGTATTTATTATACACAGATATAAGCCATTTGGTGTGCACTGTAGTGCTTATATTTTATTAAATGAATTGAATTTCATACATGTACTGATACCTGCACTCCTGAAGGGGTAGGTAGAAGGGTTTTTAAACGTCAAGTTTGTCAATTCATATTTTAGGTCTACTAATATACAGACATATCTATCCAGTAAATAATTTCCTTAACTCGTAAGAATATTTACGAAACTCTACTAAATAAACGCATTACAGTAGCTAATAATTAACAGAGAACACAATTATACTAATCAAAATTAGTAAGGAGCTTCATCTATTAAAACCATTTATAGGCTAAAACAACACATAAATACAAATTGATTGAAATTCGTGAAAGTTCTATGGTTAGTGTAGACAAATGTCATTGAAAATAAAACCTTAAAAACATTGAGGTAAGGCTAAAATTGATTAGTTTATTTATATGGTTCTGGTTGTAATTTGTATTAATATCGAAATTACGTAATAAATGATTTTGGACTTTAATTGTAGGGAAAAGATTAAAAATCCAGTTTTAATGGATATCACCGAAACCGCGGGGCTTTGATTACAGAGAGTCGCAAGCCACGCTTAGGCTTCGATCACACTTACGATTTTTTTATTTTATATTTATATGAATGTTTTCACTGTACAATTTCTCAAAGTTTTTCATGTGTAAAATGTTGTTCTTTTTTGTATTTTTGCATCCAACAGATCTGCTTATTTTTTTTTACCGAAGTAGTATAAAATGTAAAGACACACACGGAGGTACGACCTAGATCCTTGAAATAAATACCACATCAACTTATATCATAGAACCAGTTATAGTGTAAGTATATATTTACAAAAAAAAGTATATAAGTATTAATATCAGTTATCTAGTACCCATAGTACAAGCTCTGTTTAGTTTGGGACTAGATGGCGTTGTGTGTTAAGATGTCTGAACATATTTATTTATTTTATTTTTATTTATAGTGGAAAACATTGGTGGAGTCCTACGTTCAGTAGTGGACGTATTCTGGCTGAGTGATGATGATATTGATGAAACTTAGTACTGCTCATATTTCTTAAAAAAAATTAAAATATAAAACTACACATTTTTGAATCCTAGAGAAGTGAAAAGTTGTCATTCCTTTAATTATTTTTAATTAATAATTTATTTTTTAGTTAAAAAAATTACATTCTCTTTTTAGTGGAATTTGATCAGATACATTCTGGAATTAAACCTACTTGTATTTACTCCTCTATTTTATTGACTACACTACCAAGGCAATGAATATAGTGAAGTAAGTATTGGCGAGTTAAATTCTAGAATGTATTTCAACAAGTTCCATAAAGTGCCGACAATCGAAAGTACTTACAAATGACAAAATATGATCGGAGTATTGACAATTTATCTATATAAATTTACTAACTCTTCTTCATAACATGAGGGTACCTATAGGTATGTTTAGAAAAAGGGTCAAACACTTAGGTAATTAAAAAATAGAATTGATGTATTTAATTGAACTAATTTCACTCACATAATGTTATTTTAAACTAAAAAATGATGTTGATCTCCTACGAGAATTCGAAAAATTGACAACTAGACTAAAAAAATATCAAAAATATTTGTTAAACTCCACATTTTTCTTATAAATCGGAATTTATTACGCATACCTACTATATTGTGACTTACGATTAACTAACTACTAACAAAATTAAAAAGAAGCTTAGTTAGGAATATTTACATTTTTAATTAATTAGTATTATTTGGCCTTATATTTAACATCGTATCACAGCTTCCGTAGATGATTTATGTTGGCGTCAATAGCTGGGTGGTCTAAACATGCGCTTGCGCAATAATAGAAACCCAAACAATTAATAACGTACACCTGTTCTTTACTGAATATTTATGAGTGTGATTTGATTGTCAAATTAAAGAGGCAACCGTAGAGCTACCATGCTTTTTTATAAACGCAATTAACAATTTAATTTACTTATAATTGGGCTCAGAATATAGAGAACTCAGCTCAGAAGAGAACCGTAATTGTATACCTGTGTACTTCTCACGATACTTTTAAAACATGATAGGTAAGCATATACAATATCTGTGTTTATATAGCTCAGAAGAGAATTCAAATAGACAAATAAGATAGCTCAAATAGCATTAACATGACGATTGACTTACCTCTTGGTCTAGCGGTTAGTGATCCTGACAGTTAGACTGACTGCCAGAATTCGTGCGTTCGATTCACACTCACAATTAATATCTGTGTGATGAGCACGATCATTTCTTTTGTTTCTTTTTCATTAAAAGTTTTCAGTTCATTAAAAGTTCTTTTTCAATAAAAATATGTAAGTATGTTTATTAGCAGTTTGGTTATTAAAGTACAAGCTGGGAATGTTAAAGGCTGTTGATTGATTGATTTGCCAATTTAATTTAAATAGGGCAACTAATTAAACAACACTTAATTAAAGAGATTTGTGATATCACGCATCTTGATTAAAAGTTACTTCGTAACATTACCTTACGACTTCTTATAATCGAGTATGGCTGTATTAAAATTGAGGGCATTGGCCTAATTAAAAGTTTGGCGTTTGAATCCCATAAACACTATGTGAATTTGACTTCGTTAGCATATTATGAATAATTAAACAGAAGTAATATTATACAATAAAATTTGGTAGCGATTACAATAATTCATTTATTTATAAATTTCATATACATTTTTATACAGTCAAACTGACCTGGCAACTTGCGCAAGATGATTGGCAGGAGCTGGATGCGAGAGGCTGAGGATCGAACCAAATTATTATGCAATTGAAAAGGTCTAGGTTTCAGTAGCGCTCTGCGAAAGTGTGATGATAATAATGAACGTTCATATTTGATTGTTGCTGTCTTGACTCAAATAGAAAATAATTCAAAGAGCTATTTTATTTTCATGGATAAGAATTTGTTTGAGAAATGGAAAAGATGAACCAACAGTGATCTGAGAAGGTTTTAACAAATTTGAAAAAGATTAATGCGTAGAATACTCCACAGAAAGTTTATAGAGACACTGAGCTATAGATGGTTGTGTTGATTTTACTTTTGACTTTCTAGGAATTACTGCAACTCTTTTGATACCATAAACTTGATCTAACATCTATCAGCTGAATGATAATAGGTTGAAGTATGACCACTTGAAATTGAGTGCAATAAATATTCTTTTATTAGTGGGTTAATTATAAGTTTTGAAACCTTTTACATTTGTAACTCCTAGGGTATATTTATCATACTTTTTTAAATTTAAAACTTCTAACCACACGGCCCGCCTACTGCGCATGTAAAACAGAAAGACCCCCTAGTACTAACATTGCTCAACCATGCTAATGGTAGGTAAAACCTGTGTCACGTGACTGTCAAATCTAAATATCATATATTATTATTGTAAATGATCATCATGACATTATCACTTAAACGAACAAATCACATAGCGGCAGAAATAAATGCGTTTCATTTTACACTAACGTAGGTGGTTCCAACACGTATGTATATGTTTTCAGATAACTTGACAGGCGACATCCGTTCTTGTGTGGGAAAAGTGGACAGGTGTTGTCGCTTATCGGTTATATACTCTTCAAGAATAGCTTACCTTTACACGATGCTTACTGTAAAGTACACCTTATTACTAAACCATGTAGTTCTTTTTGATAAGCATGTAAACGGAGTTAGGTGATACTGGCTGGTGGTACAACCAAGTCAAATGAAAGACTGACTGCAATGAGATATCAATACAGTCGTAAAACAGTATCGAAATAAAGATAGTACTACTATTTGAATGTGTTATTTTTTGTTTGAGAAATGAGTTGAATTTCTAATGTATAAAAGTAAAATGGGTAAATTAAAATCTGATTACATTATTTTACCGCAATCAGGAAATATAACAGTTATTTGTTTATCAAAATATACGTATATATGTTTTATATGCCAAAGTGAATCTGCTCTGCTAGATGGAAAACATGAGCAGAATCCAAGAGTAGCGGTCACCATGCTCATTACGAATGCAGACATTTTAGTTTACATCATCATCATCAACAACCGATAATGTTCCACTGCTGGGATCTCCTCTCAGGAGAGGGTTAAGGCCATACGTCCCCATGCTGGCCAAGTGCGGGTTGGGGACTGGCAAGAATACGTTGTGGCTACGTATCTTGCCGTTGGATGTTTTTAAGCCGCCCGAAGGCCTCCAACTATAACAACCGGGACCGACTGCTTAATGTGGCCTTAGAATCACGGTGACTTAGACCAGCGGTCACCCATCCAGGTACTGACCGCGGCGTCGTTGCTTACCCTCGGTGATTGTTTCTAATCACCGTGTGCAACTGGGCTATGAGCGCCTCCATTTTAGGCTGGTCTTCTGTAAAAGGGTAGTGCCACTTTGGTCGAACCGATCCGTTCATGCTATTAAATAATACTCACTGCTATGTGTTCTGACTTCGCTTAAATCTTTCTTTGAGAACTATTTCATATCCCTTATATATTCCTCTATATGTCCCCATAGAAAGTTATAAAAGTTGTTTCAGATCATTACAGAGTTTGTTTTAATGCCTAAATTGATTATTCAAATTCATATTGCGAGTTAAGTTGATATCAATTCAGTCTCACTAGCAAAGTTGCATTCTACAAACTTAAACGTTAATAGAAAACTAACAAATGTATGGGAACGACGTCTCTTAACACTTACACTTCACGTTGTCAAAAAACAGAAATTGGTAAATAATACAAGACGATAGAGCCGTTAACGATTGTAGAAAGGGAATTGTACCAATTCCTGATAAATTTTCAGATGATTTTCTTCCATTTAACCAAAAAATGTTGATAATGTATTTTAAGTAATCTGACATATATGTCTCGATCTAAGACTTCGACTATCGAATCTGTAGTTGTTGCACAGACAAGTTCAGAGTAAGGATTTTACTAGCAAGGGGTGTGACTTGCCCTTAGAGCGATAGTTGTCTATAGACGGCGATAGTCACTTCACACCAGAGAACTAGTAAAGAGCAGATATAATGGAAAGGTTTAAAAAGCTATCACGATAAGAATTTTAAATCTATACTAATATAAAACTGAAGAGTTTGTTTATTTGTTCGCTTGACTGCATTTATCTCAGTAACTATTGGTCCGTTTTGTATAATCGTTTCAGTTTTAGATAGCTCATTTATCGAGGCAGGCTTATAGGCTATATCATCACGCTAAGACGTTTAAAAAGCGGTGAAAAGTTATCACGCTACGGGCAATGGGAGACGAAAACTAGGTTGCGTGAGTCAGAAAGTATTTTATATAGCCTATATCATCCGGACCATTGTTAGGAATCTATTGACACTACTTTCATTTATTACTGCCTCGGTGGTGCAGCGGGTAGCGTATGCGACTGCTGTTCCTGAGGTTTCAGCTTCGATTCCCGGGTCGGGTTACATGTTTGTACGTTCTACAAATGTTTGTTTCGGAGTTTGGGTGTTTTCTGTGTATGATATGTATGTATTTACGAAACAAAAGTATGTATATGTATTTATATCAGTTGTCTAGTACTCATAATACAAGCTCTGCTTTGTTTGGGACTAGATGACGTTGTGTGTTAGATGTCCAAAATATTTTTTTTTTTTTTTTTTAATCTGGATGGTAGATTATGCGCTAGAATGGAACATACAAACACAAACATACATAGACTGTCAAAATTTTGATCTTCGGATAGATAGATTAATCTAATATCTTTCGGTCCGGCTACTACGATGCCAAATGGAAAGTCAAAATTTACTGAGATTATGTGATTAGTTGACATTTATCCCAACTACAGACGAGTATCAACCAAGCTTCTACACGACAAGTTACGATAACAGTTTTTTCGCGTGTGAAAGAATCCATACAAAATTAACCAATATTATATCCTAACCACTTCCACTTTGTCCTTGAAATCTCACAAGAGTTTGTAAAAAGTGCACATATTAAGTTACGGTAAGCCAAATAAATGCCTAACGGTATTTAACTGATTTTCTACACGTGATCATGTGATGTAATTTAATTCTTGTAAAGGAAAATCAACTGATTATACAAATACCTTGTACAGGTATCGGCCTTATATTTAAAAGCAATTTCTTACAGGCTTCTTTCATATTTGGATGGAAAATCGACTGTAGATATTCGAATTGATGGATACTATTGGGGTAGTACCAGAGCCGATGAAGATTATTTTACACCAAACTGACACTCGCGAACCTGAAGAAACAATTAATGTACATATCTGCGATGACTCTCTATCGCAAAACTCTTTTATTTGTTTTAAAATTGAATTAATTTACATCACTTTTCTTTCACCCTTTTTAATCAACTAAATTTCATCCTAAATGATAATTTTCTAATTCAAGCATATGCCTCAGCAGGTTTGCTGACTTATCTTAATATAGTTACCTGGTAACAGGTATGAACAAGTAAATAAATTAACGTGATTACAAAAAAATAATAACTCATCAGAATTGGTATCAAAATCGAATTCGGTTTGCCTGAGAAAAAAAGAAAATAAATAAAAAGTTATGTGAAAAAAATAATTAAAATACAGCTTCACGACATGCAAATTATCATAGGTGTGTTTATTAATTAATAAAATTAAAATAAATGTTTCTTATGATTATCTGATGGGTGCGAGTCAATGCTCACCGTTCTTTTAAGCCAATGTGAATCATAAAACATCAATACGGCAAAAAAACATTTGAATGCGATGGTTAAAAGCATATCTACCTAATTTTTCATCAGTTAAAACTTAATTTTCTTCGAAGCAAATATTTACACAATTAAAAGACTGACTGATTTTAAAAATAAACAATATCTGATATTTAATTATTTTCACAAACTGGAGAAGATATTACTAGTTTACAGAGATAGGAAAACAAACTTCATGGCATTACAGTCGCCTTTTTAGGCGTGATATTAAAAATAAAAAGTATATGTAACGATAACATCGCCACGCTTCCTACAGTTATTTAAAATGCGCATGTTACACATTACCATTTTAAAAGCCTCAACAGTGTTAATTTATATTCATTAAAAACCATGTTATTTAATTATTTGTAAAAAATATCGCTACTGAAATGACAAGACCTACAAAATATATACCGTACTAAAATAATCTCTTAATTATCATTTTTATTACAAGCTTTTATGTTACTTGTCTAGTTAGTATAAGTCAAAAACTCGCAGGTGAATTTTATGTTAGGTACCTTCCAACCTTGAGCAAGTTCAGTGGTAATAGAATAGCAACTTCATACAAACATTCGTCTGATCTTAAACTGGAAGTTATGGATCGACACAGGCAGGCAGTGAATTTTGGTATTTTCACCTAATTTACCTTGTCAATACAGTACATCTGGTATCTATTTGTGTCGATCTATGATTTTTATATGTAGCTTCAATTAAACGTTCATAAATGTCACTAGGCTCTTCTATGATGAATATTTTATACGTTATTATAATATTGTTGTTAATGATTAATCATGTTTCGTGCCACCAAAAATGGCTAAATCTCTGATATCATCACTAAGTTCCTGTATTGAGTTACCAATGATTTTTCTCAGGAATCAAGAGGTTCAACCTGTAATGTGTTAAACCTGTGTATTAGTTTATTTTACCTAATGAGATTTTAACAGTAATGACTTTATGTAAACGAATGGTTACAAATCAATGGTGGCGAATGGTGCAAAATGCACGAAATAGTGATCAGATAGAAGCAAGTATTAATAAACAGTTTTAGTTACAATACAATACAACAGAACAATACAGAGACTTTACAGTAAGTGGTGGACTGAATCTTTAAATTACAATATATGAAATTTGAATAAAAATAAGAACCCCAACCCGCACTTGGCCAGCGTGGGGACGTATGGCCTTAATCCTCTCCTGAGAGGAGACCCGAGCCCAGCAGTGGGACATTATGGGTTGTTGATTAATTGAAGAAATTGATTTAAGTGACTGTTATATATTGAGTTGCAGGTTTGTTTGAACACGTTAATCTAAGAAAAAATTCGAAAGGAAAATTAATTTTAATATTAAATAGGTCATTTATCTAGAAAGGCTATCAATAATAAAATATAAAAATGCTAAGTAATATCGCGCTTTGATCTCGACCCCGACCATCACTGAAAAATGCTTGCTACATACAATAAACAGTCAAATTTATTCCGTTTGAGAGGCGCACACTATCTAAAAAGCATCAATGGAGATATAATAATATGGATCGATTACAGGTCTAACCTGAACTTAACGCCAGACAAAATAAATCAAAGTGAAGTTGGCATCTTAATATAAATTTAGTACTCACTTCTGTGCCAGTATGCCTTTCTCATATAAAGGCCAAGTGTAGAGGAACTTTTTTTTTTTACGCGGTGGAATGCCTTTACGCACTTCGCTCCCCCCCCGTGGGGACAGGGGGTTCACTTTGTGTGGGGCTCCTGACTGACCCCAGCCAGACTACCCACTAAACCACCACGGTGTGCCACTCTGCGCCTGAGACGGGAGAGATCCGGGAACCGCTTTCTTACGCCATCCGAACCCCTCCCAGCGCTTGCCTGCACTGAAGCGGGCACCGTCTCTAGGAGTGTAGAGGAACTAGGGTAACTGTTACAAAGCTAGAAAATTAATGAAAAGTGATATTTTCTTTAAACATAGTCTATTGAAAAACTTATAATCTTTCGTATTTCAAGTCATAACAGGAGTAGACAATACCTGAGGTTGTATAAACAGTAGTGACAATCCATAACAGTTCTACCACTTTCAATATTATAAAAACATTTTTTTTTAAATGTTGAATACAGATTTTTTCTAAACATTTAATTTGCTAAAGTTAGGTTGCTTTATTCGAAGCATATTTTAATTAGGTTTATCTACCAACTTAGCGTAGTACTTAAATTATTTTTTAATATCTATTACATACAACTCTCTCTATGCTCTATTTTTTTAAACACAACTCCCGCGTTAGTAATATACATTCTGTCTCGCGGAGGACTTTACAAACATACATGAAACGGACACAAAGAACACACAGACCCAGAACAGCAATTTGTTCCATGTGGAATTGGAACCCACAACACTTGGGGCAATAGAAAACGGACTGGCGACCGCTTAAACTACCCGGTATGCCAAAAGGGCAGTCAAAAGTTTGTTTCTCACTATGAACTTCGAAACTATCTAACCGATTTTCTCGTTTTTAACGCGTTTAGATAGGATCGCTGAAATTACGCTTAGAACTTTAAGAGCACGTGTTATAGTGTTACTCCGACCACTCGCTGAACGTTAGCGCTGATTGAGAAAATATATGAAATTCTAGGCAGCGTTTTTGAATAACGCGTAGCTGTCAGCGCGGACGGTGGTCAGCGCCGAATGCTCAGTGGCCGTACGCGTCGTATGTCAGCGCCGCATAGTGGTCGGCGCTGACCAAGCGCTCACGCACCTCTGACTTTCATTCAGTTAGCGTTTTAGTATCAAGCTAAGCGGACGAAGTCAGCGAGTACAGACATGTCGAATCGCGGTGTGGATACTGGTCGTGTGATCGATGAAGTTCGCCTGAGAAAAAAATTATTATTATTGTTATTATTATTTAAAATAGAGGGTTTTATTTTTTACTTTTATAAACTTATATCTATTATCCCCTAATTATTTAATGGTAGAACCAATTTTTAATCTTTGATTGACTCCTTTAGATAATCTTTGTAAATGTTACGTCTGGTACTAACCTATGATCTTGGCAAATAAATTTCATTTCAAAGCGGGTAACACTACATTATAAATACATATTAATGATAAATAATAAATCACTAAAATTAAATTAAGTACAAAACGTGATTCAGATTTCGGTGACTATTCACATCTAGCTTCCAAGTTATGACTCTACTCAGCCTAAAAGAAAGCTTGAGTTGAACCCAAGAGCGCTGGCCATCCTCATTACGAAAGAATACAATGCATAGTACATTGTGCACGCTCGCAATTTATATGTAAATTGAAACTTGATGATCAATCTGTATATATTTTTTATAAACTAAAGCAAAGAAGAAAAGAAAGAAGGAAAGAAAGAAGAGAAAGAAAGATCCTTCTAGAAGAGGGTACTCCTTCTTAAAAGGCCGGCAACACACTTGTAACGCCTCTGGTGTTGCAGGTGTCCATGAGTGGAGGTAATAGCTTACCATCAGGCGATACGTCTGCTCGTTTGCCTCCTATACCATAAAAAATGGTTATATAAACGGATTGATGCCCGGATGGTCATCAATTGTCATTATATATATTCTAGTTGAATTAGAATTCCCACTTTCCTCTGAAATTCCATCATGATCTTCCTAGCTTTTATTATACCCAACATTTGGGGTCAAACGGTTATACCTGAATATCAGTTTTTACACGGAGTGATTGGTATCGGCGCTCCGCAAACCTGAAGGTGAACTGAATTCGAAGGTTGAACTAGTTTGTCAGTATATTTGAGGGTACTGACTTCCCAATAACGATTGCCATAGAAGTTCATGGCAACTGGGACCGACGGCTTAATGTGTTCTCCGAAGCACAAAGGAAGTCTATTCAGGTATATATTTTACTTTCATTTACACTTACTTTAAATCTTTATCATTCCCTTCAAGTTTTATATAACATTCTAATTATATACCTTGTATAATGAGGTGTTATACTTGTGTTAGTGCCACGTGTGTACTAGCGAGGGGCGAGCGTGAGAACTGAGCTCCCTCGGGACGTCTTACGTACAAGTAGGGATATTGTTTCTTGAGCACATGCCAGCTTACCGTTGGATATAGTACGGACATGGCAGCTGATCGGGATAGGATGATATTTTTCTGTTATTGACAGAATTTTAGTTTGAACTAAACATTAATAAGTAAATAAACTTAAAACTCAATTATGAATAGACTAATTATAACATCAATAAAATTAATGATATGTATCCGGTATTTTTTAAGTGTAAGTGTATTTTTGTTTTATGGCTATACCTGATTATGTCATTGTATGCATATCAAGCGTTTCGTGAAAAAAATTGTGCTATTAAAAACTGAACACGTTAGCTGGCTTCAACTAAATTTGATACGTCTAGGTATCCATTTCATTATCCATTTTATTATATTTTTAAAGATTTAGAATCTTTCGTAAACATTTTATGTATATGCAATAAAGTTTTATTATTTCTATATAAAAATTTTATTTTATCACCAATTTAAACAAGTTTTTAGCAAATCTCAAAAGATAGTCGAATATTACATTACATAACAATATTTTTTTTAGAGAAATAAAAATGTCAACCTTTGCTCGCCTTTGATGTAACCTGGTCATACCATACACAATCAGATAATTCAAAAACATATCCTAAATACCTATTGTAAGAGCAGCGAATTCCATAAAACACACATATTTTTTTTATAAAAGAAATATTTTATACGAAAAAAAATCTTATTTGACTTAAAACATTTAAAAAGAAAAAGTAGCTAATAATAAAAAAAAACATATTGAATCATGAGCACATCCATCCTATCCTATCGTCATTCCCGCTTGATTGAATACGTCCCGCATAAAAGAATAATTCGCCATCTGCCGTCGTTGCCCGCACCTCGATCATACACAACATCCTTACACGTATAAACATTTGAACTTCCAAGAAAAACGTCCTAAATTAAACAAAATTATCAAAACAAATATTGGTAGTAAACAAGTATGACGATATTTTTATTAATACATTTCTACAGTTACTTTAATGCAACATTTCGAAATTAAGCACCTTTAGTCCTTTTTGGTAAGGTTTAATCCACAGGTTCAGTTTTTTCCTTTTTTGTGTTTATTAATCATTTCAATAATAGCGTCATGCGTGAAATATTATATACAACAACAACAACAACCCATAATGTCTCACTGCTGGGCTCGGGTCTCCTCTCAGGAGAGGGTTGAGGCCATACGTCCCCACGCTGGCCAAGTGCGGATTGGGGACTGGCAAGAAACGTTGTGGCTACTAAATCTTGCCGTTGAATGTTTTTAAGCCGCCCGAAGGCCTCCAACTAAGCTTCACGACTGTTATCGTATGATAACAACCGGGACCGACTGCTTAACGTGATCTCCGAATCACGGAGACGCTCATGGTAACATGCCACTAGCGGTCACCCATCCAGGTATTGACCGCGCCATCGTTGCTTACCCTCGGTGATTGTTTCTAATCACCGAGTGCAACTGGGCTATGAGCGCTCTATATTATATTGCATGTCTTTATTTAAAACTCCCGCGATTTTATCAGTCGCACTAAAAAGTAAAGCATGTATATCCAAATTTGATTGAAATCGGTGCAGTGGTTTAGCCGTGAAAGCGTAACACACAGAGAGTTACTTACAAATTTATAATATAAGTATGGACATAGATATCTTACCTATATTCTATAAGTATACCTATTCTCTGTATTGTCTATATCTCTATTGTACAGCAATTTACGAAAGTTTTTCCAAGAAAACATTTTTGATAGATACTTGTTATGTAAATGTACGCTCTATTTAACTGCAACAAAGGCGTTATATTTAACAAAATTATCACAACATGTACGTAATAACATGAAATAAAGAAAAAATAACGTATGTTATCTCTTACCTTAGTACCTCATCAATCATCAACAACCCATAATGTCCCACTGCTGGTCTCGGGTCTCCTCTCAGGAGAGGGATAAGGCCATTTGTCCCCACACTGGCCAAGAGCGGGTTGGGGACTTAGTCCTGCTTAGTATTAAAACATAAACGCCACAAGTTAGGTATTGAACGTACCTACTACAGATAAATTTCTAATATTATTTGTCCAAAATATATGGCCTAAATTACGGAGTTTTATTGAGACTACAAAAATCTTTGATTACACATAATGCTTGGACTTGTCATTCAGACAAATATGCTTGGACAAGCATATTTGTCTGAATGACAAACTGGACATGTTAGTGCAGTGACAAAATACGAGTTTTACCGTTATTTAAAAGATTACTCCGAAAATTATATTTGTGTCGCCTGGTGATAGTGATAGGCATGCTAAATGTGGAAGTTTACATCACATCAACAGGTTTCAACAGTCCACTGCTGTGTATGGAACTCCTTAGAACTGTAGGATATAGGCCCCTTCATAAAAAGTACGTTTTGGCCTTTTTATAGTGTGGAAACCCCTCTGAGAAGGAAGGGATCCGGGAACTGTTGTTATTAACACATCCGGACCAAGTTGGTTTTGGCCTATTAAAACTTGCAACCAAGCAAGTTAGTATAGGGTTTGTTTCTGGTTTCCTTCTCTTTGCAACGACGGTATTCTACGTATTTTGTCACTTAGTATCTTAGTCGCGTCATCAGCAGGGTTGACGATACTCCGTAATCCGTAATCGTAAGTAAATTAGAGGGTGCCTGGAGGAGATAGAGGCAAATTAATACTGAGTCACCTAACAATAATTAATTATGTACTCATTACCCTTGAGTACTTACAACTCACTTAAAAAAGAGTTACACAAATGCAACATTTCTTCTCTTATACAGCCTGAGAGTGAGTAGATTGAGTTCCGATAAAGTCAAACATTAAAAGCTGTGTTTTTTTAATACTACTCTTATGACATTCAGTCTTAAAACTCGCAATATTGATTACTTAATCTACAATTAAATGCTTGTTAAATACACCAATTTCTTCAGACTATTGCAGTTCACTGCTGCGGCCAAATAAAAAGTTCTATTTTAAATTATTTGACCGAGTACTATTGCTGCGTCATGAAAAAAAATATGATCAACTTGTAACTGAAAGTAGATTTATTAATGACTTTAATTATTTTCCACGGAAACGATGGAAATGACGACGATTTAAATACGAAATTTAAGCCTATATAAAGCAACTAAGGCAAAAACAACTAAATTATAAGTTGTTTAGTACCCATAATACAAGCTCTGCTCAGTTTGAGCCTGGAAAAGGTGAAAGTAAGTTTGTTTGTTACGCTTTCACGCGAAAGCCGCTTAACTAATCCTCACAAAACTTTGTACACATATTCTTGGAGGTATTAGAAGTAGCATATGATATTTTTTTATTAAATGCTAGCGAAGATTTAAATCTTCTATTATCCTATTATTTAAAATATTTTCTATTTATTGTTTTATACAAACAAGGTCTGCATCTTTTATATAATTCGCTATACAATGTAACATTCCATCATCATACATTTTGAAATACTAACTCTTTACTCTCAACTGAGAGAACTCCTCTAAAAATACACCACAGAGCATCTCTCAAAAGCTCCGTTTCTAGCAATACTAACAAAATAATATCAAAATGTTCCTAAACGAGTATGTTTATAAGATATTATCTAGCTATTCTGAGCTATTTCGTTTGCGTCTCGTCAAGAATATTAATTTTACGTTTTTGCAATATTTTTCATTGATATCATCGGCAGCTATTGGTCGTAGCATACCTTTTTTTTGACTCGGAGAATACTATTTGCACTATACCCTATGTGGGGAAACAAAGAGCGTGTATGGGACCCCCGGATGACCAATTTGCCCACGAAGCCCCGCGGTGGTGTACCTCGGCAGTCGGGAGGAGCTCCAGGAACGCATCGACGGTTTCTGGAGTCTCCCCTACAGTACCCCATGACTGAGGTACATCCCGAGGTGACCGAATTTACCCCCGGGGCGGGACGCTGTCACGCCTCATATCAGTATTATATAGCCTACAACCTTCTTCAGTAAAAAGGGTATCCAACCAAAAAAAATAAATAATGATTCCAACCTTAGTGGATCCCAAAATTAGAAACATCAATCATACAAATAAGTTATTCAATTCAATGTACCTTGAAATGTAGATAAACCAAATCACTTATAACGGCTGGATGGCTTGACTCCTATTCTCTGTCCTATAGGTATTTCTTGTATTGCAAACAGGATAATGTTTACGAAAACTATAAATTAATTAAGCAGTTTCTGCCAATATTAACTCTCACATGTGGTGAATGAATCATTTTAAATATAACTTATTTTATGGCGTGATTAATTTTAATGATAAACATCTCATTGGAATAACTGGCGCCAAAATTATTAGTAGCTACGTTTTTCTAGTATTATGTAATACACCAATGATTTATATGTAACACCATGCAAATTAACTTTATTTTTTTGTAGCTATATGTCCAGTGCAGCGCATGATAAGATAATCTACCTTGGAGACCTTAACTTATAACTTTAGACGCCTAATTACTTCGTACGTATCTAAATTTAACAGCTGCAATCGACTTATTTGTTTAGCGTCTACGAGTGTTTACCGCTACGCAAATAATATCATGAGCTACGACTGCGTAGGCCCTATTATTCCAATAAAATAGAAGTGAAAAACGAAAAAAAGGGTCAATTTTACATACTTTGGTCCAAAACTTATTCGTAACGGTAGCAACCAAAAAATTAATCTCCATATAACAAGAAGTCCAAGGCGTGGACCACGTGTCTCGTATAAAGAACTATTATTACCGTCAAGTCGTGTAGGTAGCAGCGTGCGCGATCATAATTGTATTAATCATTCAGCGCAACCGGCAGACGTTGATTTTCTTCAACAAAGTGCTCTTGTTTGTTTTTTTCGTAAGGAAGTCGGCCGAAGGTGAACCGTGGGAACGCCGGGCGGGTGCACTTCCCAAAACATCGACGCACGGCAGCGAGTCCGACATGCGCCGGATGAAACGAGAAGTAATATATAACGTTCTTCGAGAAAGACAAGGACAGACAATGTGACGTGTGCGCGCCAAGCGACAGCTCACAATCGCGTGATCATCTACAAGAAATAATAAAACGGCAATAAAAGAAACACGAGACAACGGTAACGATGGCCCGCGCGTGTGAGAGAGATAGAACTTGGTGGCCGAAGGCCTGCGCGCGCGCCGCTCGAGTTACCGCATTCGAATTTTAAAGATCAATGATCGATGCGATAGGAGCGAGGCGCGCGTCAAGCGTTTTAGTATGAAAGAGAAGGTTATATCAAAACACTGTTGAAAAAAAAGGAGAGCATTATAAGTTTGGCTCGTGGCGGTTTCAGCACGGGCCGAGTTTGCTTTGCCGCTGTGACGACAGAGGGCGCTGTTTACATTTCAGTGGCCATATTGAAAGGCTTTATGCTATTGTGATTGTTGAGTTTAATAACAATTTGATTTCAATGCCGTTAAAGTGAAATTTGCAGTTACGAGTTTAGTAAATATAAGGAGGACAGTTGTTTGTCGGTAAACGTCCGGCCGTTGTTAATACATGGCTGTTTTTACTTAACATGTAGGTACGCTGCGTTAGTAAATTTTTATTGTAACGAATTTTTTACAAGATGTTTAATCTATAAAATTACTTTTTTGTAGAAGTAAATCGGGTACGCAATAAAGTAAAGCGAGATTTCAAGTTTAATTTAGCCTATACTTTCTTTTTATACTTTTTAACATAACACGAAAATTAAAATAGATTATATCAAGTAAAAAGTAAATTATTAATAATGAAAGGAGAGATTTTAGAAAAACTATAATGTTTAAAGAAAGGCGATGACAGCGCCCGCGGGCGTTTTCAATAACTTTTAGTTCTACAATTTTCCAAGAGATGGCATTGTGTTGTTATATGCAAGAAGCTTTAAACATCTCTATTTTCGTTGAAGTACAAAATAAATCATGACCTTAAACTTATTAAATATATAATAATTAATTTATTATGCTTGATTATGACATAATCATTTTACATGTAAGAAAGTCAAAGTATTTTCCACTAGGGTTTTTGTTTCCATTATCAGCCTGTTGCAGTTTAATGCTAAGCTCCCTTTTTCCAAGTTAATATCTATTAAAGCATACATTTGGCACTCTCGATGCCAAGTTCAATCTATTATTAAAACGAAGAAGCCTATTGTACAACAGATATCAATTTGAATGGGAGACACTCGGCAACTTCTGTTAAAGTATCTCCGTCGAGCACTAGTATAGAATAATGATATGTATCGTGTTGGATACAGTCAGGCTTTATAATTTAATGGAAAACATTGTCAAGATACATCCTTGTATAACATGCTTTAGCACACATTCTCAATACAATCAACGTTTACATCCGTTGCTGTATTACTACACTTGTTACTCTGCTGAAAAGGAAGGCACGAGTACCCGTCCTACGGACTCGCGAGCCTCTTTCGAAAACAATCTTAAGCTCCGCTCTTGGAGTCGTGTGACAACTATTTGACATTTTGTGAGAGTTATTCTGATAAATTATTTATCAGAGCTTGCCACTTTGAGAGAATTATTCTGTAACTTTATACACTTTTGTATATCGACGGGCTTAATGCTCAGGGCATTCTCTACCAGTCACCCTTAGGGTGGTGTAGAAATGTTGTGAGGTAAGCGCACATAGGTTATACAACTTCGGATCTAAGATACATAAATAAGCAACATACAAACACAAATAATTAAATATAGATATAAAATTTACTTTACTTATATATATTTACATGTCAAATACATACATACATATCAATTTACATAATATCACACACTATAGATTTGACAAATTTGGTTGGAGTGTTATCCTTTTTATCAAAAGGATAACACGCTAGGATACCATTCTATTCATATCTACGTCATTTAGAGAGAGCTCATGAACCTTCTTTTTAAATTAAGAACGGTTAGTGGACTTCCTGATTTCAAACGGGAGCGCATTCCAGAGTAGTACTGCTTGGACGAAGAACGAAGAGTTCACAAAGTCTGAATTGTAGGAGGGACATTAGAGAAGCAGATTGTTTTCTGAGCGAATAATTCTGGAGGATAGGAAGCGGAGTTAGGGAGCAAGGTAAGAAGGAGAGGATGGGGAGGTAAGAAATAAAAAAAAGGTCCGAGCTCGCTGGTTCCGGCGTAGGTGAATAGGTAACCAATTCAGTTGGGAAAGGAAGGCAGAGACATAGTCATACTTGCGAATATTGAAAATGAGCCTAATACTTCTGCTTTATCGGAAGCGTTACAAAATACTAATAATTCTAGATGAAATATGATACTATAATTGCAAAGAATCAGATAGATTATAAATACATGTTATAACGGTTTTACACTAGTGACATATGTTTTAAAAATATAAGATTGTTTCATCTTGAGCACGGGCTCTATAAGAACAAATATTTACATAACTCTTATGAGATGTTATGCGTTAGAATAAAACATTACAAAAATGCAGAGCAAATTAATAAGCTGGCTTTAAATGTTTGAACAAGATTTGTCCTAATAGCTTTTGTGAAGGATTTATCAATTTTATTGAATGAATTGTATTTTCTGTGAAGAGCCTCGCTTCAGCATGAATGGGCCGGCTCGACCAAAGTGATACCACGGCCCCATAGAAAATGCGTGTCTATGCGTGCCTCTATGATCCTATGGCGGTGTTACCGAAACTGACCGACTCATTGAGCACATCCAAATGGCTACAGACTTCGTGCAGTAGCAGATCCGCAGAGATCGTCTTACTTGGCGCTTTTAACGTTCACCGCGATGACTGGCTTAGTTCCACTAAAACTTATCATGCGGACAGATCTATTCACGACTTCACACTGGCATATGGATTGACACAATTAGTTTCCACGCCCATGCGAGTCCCGGATGTGGAGAGTCAGAATTCTTCATTGTTGGACCTTCTACAGATTTTTTATCTGGATGGTACAGCGCCTTTTACATGTTTGCCACGATCGCAAATTGCACGCAGCGGCCGCAAATCAGCAGATTGGTATAGGATGCGGTCCTACCCTTGGAGACTATACAGGTCTTTTTGGAATCTCTCCTATTGTATTAAAGATGTGCGCTCCAGTGTTGGCACCGGTTTTAACGCATCTTTTTCAACTCTCTTGCTTTTCTGATGCAGTGCCGACATCGTGGAACACAGCACTAGTCCATACGATCCGTCTAAATATATGCCGATAGCCATTACTTCACTTTTTTTGAAAATGATTGAATTCATCAAGGACCATCAACCTTTACGGCACTTAGAGGATGCTGGTGATCTTCTGGTATACCTGACATATCGCTGGGCACAGGCGATTAAGACTAAGGGGGTCTTTGGCAATTAGTTTAGACATTGCAAAGGCCTTCGATCGGATCTGGCACAGTGCGCTTCCTTCGAAGCTCCCTTCTTATGGGCTCCCAGAAAAGCTATGTGAATGGGTCACTAGCTCTTTAGCAGATAGAAACATAGATGTCATATTCGACAGTGAGTGCTTTAACTTCTTATCTGCGAATATGGGTGCCCCGCAATGCTGTGTATTATCGCCTACTTTGTTCCTACTCCATGTCAATGTAAATAGGTCTCAGATTGGGATAGTCTTAATTTAGTCTAATTTAACCCCACAAAGCCACAAAGACACAAATTTGCGCGTTCACCGCTAAAAACTTCCGATGGTCGTATGTCCTCGTTTTGAAGATACTTCTCTATCTGCCTCAGGCAGTATTGGAATATTTGGTGTCGACATATCGAGTAAGGTCCAGTTTTGTGGCCATTTAGAGGGTAAGGCCAAGTTGGCCTCAGAGAAGCTCGGCGCACTCAATAGATCGAGACGCTATTTCACTCCAGCTCACCACCTTCTGCTTTATAAAGCGCAGCATCTGCTGCATGTGGAACACTGTTCTCATACTTGGGCAGGGGTGCCCCAGTACCAGCTCCTCCATCTATATTGCATTCAACGGAGAGAATTATCGATTCCCAGGTTGTTACAAATCGGCTGGATCCTCTGACGCTGCGTAGAGATGGGGCCTCGCTATGCATCTTCTACTGCATCTTCAAAAGGGAATGATCCGAGGAATTGTTTGGACAGATCCCTGCCGCCTCCAGTTGGCAGTCCACAACTGTACGCTTCTCCAGAAACTTTATGCTTCGCACAACAAAACTGTGGAATGAACTGTGGTATTCCCAAACTAATACGACCTTCAAAGCTTCAAGAAAAGAGCGTACAGAGAGTACGCTCTTTTAAAATGCCGGCAACGCACTTTTCACGTGTGTTGCGATTGCGATTACCGCCGCCCATGGACACCCGTCCATCGCCTGATGGTAAGTGGTAATCGCTTGCCATCAGGCGATGCGTCTGCTCGTTTGCCTCATATGCCATAAAAAAAGAAAAGTTATACAGGTTATGTCACCCTTGTCATTAATACAAATCTATTGACAAGTAATTCATTGAAATCAATTCAGTAGTTTAGGCGCTACATGGGAATATACAAACTTATTATGTACATAGACTGCCGAATATTAACTATTATCCATCTTTTGGTGAGTGGTGAAAGTGAATGGTGACTTTGTTTCCACACACACACAATTAAAATATCGGGATTAGTCCGTCTTTGTTCGACTAGTGACTGTTTTTTTAATTTTAAAATCCAATTAAAATTGACATATTAATTTTCAGAACCACACGTTTTAATCACTTCGCGTGACCCATCAAAAACGTGCCCTGTTTTTACACGTATAATTTCTTCGCATAAAATATGTGCCTATGTACTCACACAAGTGTACGGGTTCGAGAACGAATCACAAATTAAGATTTATGATGTGGATATTCCACTATCCAGATTATCGCATCAAAGCGATAACATTTCGTACAGTTGATGTTAATTTCCTGCATGTCGACAGATTTATCATCCATTTCATCAATATTCTGCAGCTTTTATTTGTGTAGCTTTAGTTCTGTATCTGGGACGTTAAAAATATTTTAATTGTGGCGGCGAATTGAAAAACTGGAATTCAATTTACCTAAATATGGAATGACTAATAACACATAATTTTTGAAATATAACACACCTGTATTAACAGAACTACTTTTGTCAATAGTTTGAAGAACACCATCTAGCTTCAAACTACGCAGAACTTGTACTATGACAGTTAGTTTGACTGATAAATTACACTTCTTTTTTATTTTTTGTACCTTAGCATCCAAACTTCGAAACGAATATTTGCAGATCATACGGAAATTTAGTTCGACACGGAACTGCTCCATCGAGGTTGTCAAAATTATTGAGGTTCCTGATGGAACCCGACCCCTTCAGGACAACGCATTTAGATCTCTTGGTTTGATACTTGACAGTAATAAATTACCATTATCATCTCAGTCTAATCGTGTCCACTGCTAGGTATACTCCTTCACAAGGTTCTCCATAGCAGCCCGTCCTGTGCTGCCCGCATTTAATGACTTCCGGCAACCTCACTTCTGTCTCTCTTGCAACTCGTTTGCAATAAGTCCTCAAAGAAAAGTTTTGGACAGGAATTCCAAATTTTCTGAAATTAACGTGACAATTTGAAACCTAGGTATCAATATAGGTATGACTCCGTTCAAAAAGTGGTACCTATAGTCAAGAAAGCAAAAAAAACGGTAGTTATCATTCAAACTGGACTGCCCAGGAACATGATGGTTGGCGCTCTTTGAGGGCGGTTTTCGCAGTAGACGGCAATAGGCTGAAGTAAGTAAGTATCTTTCAATCCACTCAGTGATACACCAAGGCTCTGCCTATAGAATTAGTTTTTTTTAGACTGAGTAAAGTGATCACCAAACCAAAAAAAGAAGAGGCCCTTTGATTCAGCAAGGCAAAGGCAACGGCAGCTTATGACCTGTGTTAAAGGACTAATAGTTTCATGCACTCGGTTTATTTTACATTACTCCTGTCATGAAAATTTATGTCTACTTGGAACCTGTTGTAAAGCTTTTTAAAAAAGTAAGGAGGCTTGGATTTTCTGGTAATGTACGTAGGTAGGTACTTAAAGTAAGTTTTCCTATGTCTATCATTGCATAGAGACTGGTAGATTCACAGCTACGCCCAGCAATACATCTCAACTCCATAATTAATAATAACACTATTTTTAACAGCAGTTTTTTAGCACTTATCATTAAATCTGCAAATTCCACGTGAAATCAGTTAAAGCAAGGAATAATTATTCTACGCAATATGTTATATATTTAAGCGCTGTGAAAACCTTCCTTCTAGGAAATAAGAATGATTCGATTGCTCTGAAAACTATCTTCTTAGATTGAGAGCATTTTTTTTATGTATTAGCTGCCAAAATGACTCTACCCTGCCTGATGGAAAGCATGAGCAGAATCCAAGAGTGGTGGTCATCATCATGCGGAAAAGAACAATGCAGCATGGTGACCCACACTATGGCGGCCTGGTGATATGCTTTTTCACGCCCCGCTTAAAGGACCCGAAACTTAAACCACTGAATAACCTTGATGATTATCTATAATTATAATGATGATGGTATTTTTTTTATACAACCTACCTCCAACATAATCGGAGCCTTTGCTAATCTACTGCTCTTTGTCACTCCAGTTCTATCAAATATTCCGCTCGTACTTTCATTCCTCATGACAGTTTCTTTCTACATTCCTCTCTTTTAGTCCTTTGGTGGCTGGGATTCCCACATCTAACCTACTCTAAGTGATCTGCTATCCCTATTTTCTTTATTTCTTATTTCTCACTTCTAAGGGGGAATTAAATATACTACCGAGGTCTTTATTTGTACAGTTTGCTAACACTACTTATGCTAGTTATTTCTTTTATATTGCTTATAGTCTACTTTGTTTTACAATTATCTTACAGGTTTATTAACGTTCCATTTTACAATCTATAACTTTTGTATTTCTTATTAACTAGATCCTTATTTTCTACCAAAATACATTTGTACGTTATGCCTACTTTAGATATTTACATAAAATATTAATTAGGCATATTTAATTGCTATGGTTTACTTTTGTTTCTCTCTATTACTATATTTGCTATTTTTCGACAATAATTAAGGGAATTTTCTCTTGTTTCATTCTTCATTAACTCTCTAACTCCCGTTATACGAACGCTACAACCTATTTGTTGTTCCGGGTCATATCTCATCAAGCCAAACATTGGACACTCAAAAAGTATGTGCTGGACGGTCTCGTCCACTGTCAAATTGCACTTACACGATGGGCTCTCCTTACACTCAAATCGATGCAGGTATGCAGAGAACCCCCATGCCCCGTCATTACTTGCGTGGTAATATTGTTGATTTTAATTTTTTCCGATTACACTGTACGCCGCCGACACATCTGGCAGAAACAATTTTGTAATGGTAGCTGTTTTTCCATCCGTGTATTTTCGGTATTTAGTTTAGTAGGTGTAGCCTTGGTATAGATTCCAAAATCTGATATATGGGTACCTATTTTAGATAAGAAATTTAATATTCGTACACGGTGATCTATATTTGGGCACAATCTGTGTTAACCGGTTAGGGGTTTGCATTACCTTTACATTACATCAGTTTTAAAACATAAAATGTCCTACAATTTATACATGCATGTCTCTATACATAAACGTAGTGTAAATGTATGAGTGTGTGTATCCTACTCGTAACTAACATAAAATGTAGAAAATCGCCAACGGTAAACAACAGTTAAACAATTGGAACACTCTCGAATCTATTCAAATTCAAAAATAGAAGTTAGGAAGGCGTACGTGCGAACGCCCGTGGGCCGAAACAAACGTTACTATTGGTTAAAGGCGAACCAATCACAGCCCGATGTTAGCCCATGCGTTATGAGGTTTTCCGTGCCAAATTGATTTAAATTTTTGAGAAAATCTGCAAATTGTTTTACTGCGAATTTTGTTAAACGGTTTTAAAGCCTCATTGGAATTTTCCATTCAATAAAGCTAATAAAAGTGCCTACCTACGATGTTTCTTTATTTAACTGTAATAATGTAGTTAAATCGATTTTCACGATAGTAGTAATGGTTTTTTTTTCTTCATGTAGGTATTTAGTCTGCACGTTTGACTTGAATACAACATTGTCTTACACATAACTACGTAGGTATGTACCTACCGACGTAATTTTAATACAACAAACAAAGTAAACATTTTCTAACATTTCCAAGATACATTGCAATGTAAAATAAAGCAAAAAGTATTAAAATTGTATGCATAGCTAATGCTAAAATAAAAAAGTTATATTGTAACCATTATCATTAAATCCACTTATCTAAATGTATAAAATTGAAGTGTTCGTTTGTAGTTTCGAATAAAGAGCTTTTAACTAAATGCATACGAAAGTATATACGGTATTTAAATAAAAAAAATATTTGCTGTCTGTCTGTTTATTACGAATAATCTCTGGAACGGATGAACCAATTTTGACTGGACTTTCACTGATTACTGGTGATATAAGGAGGATATAATATATACATAAGCTGCAACAACACCGCGGGGCTCAGCTGGTAGAAGAATAAAGAAAGAAGAAAATCTTAGCTAACCAAAGTGACCTACGTCCTTCAGGTAAATATGTAGGTTAACTTGAGTATATCGTGACGTTGAATTTCGATGATACTGCTTGCTAAACCTCTTTACAGCTTAGGTAGATACAGCACTGTACAAAATACCAATATGCAAGTGAGTATGTTCTAGAGGTCAGACATAACTTAAAAACAACAATACCTGTAACATAGGCAATGATTAATTACAGTTGAAATAGATGTCTGAATATGATTTTTAAAACGAATTTCTTCAAAATAAAATGGTATCGAGTAGCTTTTTTGTTATATATGTACCAGCCTTAGTGATTCTACTCTACCTGATGGAAAGCGTGAATAGAACTCAAGAGTAGTGGTCACCATACTCATTGGGAATGCAGACATGGAACAATGCAGCATGGTGATCGACACTGTGACGGCCTTTTGAGAGCTTCAGCATCACTGAGCCTCAGGTCTTGTACGCACCAACGACACATGAGAGCACAAATATCCTCAATCAATCATTCAATCAACAACCTATAATGTCCCACTGCTGGGCTCGGGTCTCCTCTCAGAAGAGGATTAAGGCCATACGTCCCCACGCTGGCCAAGTGCGGGTTGGGGACTGGCAAGAATACGATGTGGCTACGTAAATCTTAGCGTTGGATGTTTTTAAGCCGCCCGAAGGCCTCAAACTAAGCTTCACGACTGTTAACGTATGATAACAACCGGGACCGACTGCTTAACGTGACCTCCGAATCACGGAGACGCTCATGGTAACATGCCACCAGCGGTCACCCATCCAGGTACTAACCGCGCCGTCGTTGCTTGCCCTCGCTGATTGTTTCTAATCGCTAAGTGCAACTGGGCTATGATATCCTACTAATATTATAAACGCGAAAGATTGTAAATATGGATGGATGTTTGTTATTTTTTCACTTAATAGCTACTCATCAGATTTGGATGAAACTTTACAGTAATATAGCTTATAAATCAGAATAACAAATAGGCTACTGTAACCGACATATACGTGGGCGGTTCCGCGGGCAACACTTAATAAGTTTATAACTAAGACAAACCTACACTTCTCTTTGAAGGATATACCTAGATGTGACAGGAAGGTTTCCAAAAGCCGTTGATGTGTTCCTTGAGCTTCCTCTAACTGCCAAGGTAGGTCGCCGCGGGTTTTAGTGGATAGACTGATTTTTAGGGACTCCCACATACGCCCTTCGTTTCCCCAATGGAATGTATGGTGCGAAAACCATTACCCGCGTAAAACTATACTATACTTATCCTGCAGTGGACTATTAACGGCTGTTCATGATGACGGTGAATTGAATTTTCTCCATATAAATCTAAATAAATAATTGCAACTTTAGGTGCAGCATACATGAAACATAAGAAACTTGAAATAATGTTGGGTCCTTTTTTTCATTACTCCCTTTTTATATCAGTCCAAGCTTTTAAAACCGAACAGGTAAATCACTGTGCCACATAACGTTGAAATAAAAAAGTGACAAATCGAGACCTTTAAAAAAAAACACGATCTATCAGGTTTGCCCTAATGCCCTTGAACGAACAATGAAACAAAAATATAAGAGGTACGCATATTTGGACAATAACAATAGCGCACCTGTTGCAATCCCATCCATATTTCGCCTCGCTTAGATTTTGGTCATGTTTTTTTAGACCATAGAGCTCGGATTTCGTTTTTCTTTTTTTAAATTAACATTGCCATTGTTGAAAATTGGACAGTAACAAAAAATATGTCAAAATTGAGTACCTAACCTAAGTTAATTATAGACTGTGAAATTGTATCGGTTTCTTCAGTTTGTTGTTTCAGCACGAAGGTGCATTAGGTCTTTGGTGGAGTCTATACGTAAAAACTCCAAAATTTTAATGACGGTGAGATCTAATCAATTATCTATTCATAAATAAGATAGATAATAAATAAATAATATTAATCATTCCCATTGTTATCAATGATAATAATTCGACATCAAGGTCAACTGCTAAGTATTTATTTAATTTTGTGTTTTATGTCTATTAATGAATATTTAGGTATGCACACGTTTTCATTTAGCACAAAAACAATAATTTAAAAGATGCAAAATTGCTTCTTGAAAGTGTATTTTCACCAAAATCAAGATAAAAGTCGTGATTTTAAACAGTTGCATATAAAAACTACGTTTTAAATACTTTACTGTTAACTGTCAGTCATAAACGCGCCATAAAATGAGTGACGAGACACGGGCACGAAAATTGCAAAATTGTAAGGAAAGTGCTTATTTTCTGAACACAAAAATTAAAAAAGCAGAAAGGTGGCCATGTGTAATACCGTGGGAGAAGTCGGCAGGTGCGCCCGCGCAAGGAAAAACACGATGCGTCGCGCTGAGTACGTGCATATTTTTTGCACTTACCGATATTGATTTTTAATTAATGTGTCACGAATTATGTTCCTTTTTTAATTGTAACTTTTTGGCAGTTCGTTAAGTTGTTTTTGAACGAAACTTAACTAAGTATCTTGTATCGTATATTTTAGGTCTTGCATATGAATGAAATGTTTTAATAATTCTTATTTTATTTATTTTCTCTTTTTATTTAGTTTATTTTTATGGCCCTGGTTTTTGTAATACTTGCAAGGTTTTTATAATACATGGATACAGTTTAGTGAATCATTACGCCAGAATATAATTAAAGGCATAATTTTTTTCTTTTTTCCTTTTAATTTTATTATCATTAAAACACTTATTATCAAAAGTTAAGATCATCACCACATTTATTAACAAAAGTTAAGTTATTTATAAAAAAAATACCTCCAAAACAGTCCTAATATTTCCTTCTAAATAAATATATAAAGAGAGTACCGTTCTATCACTTTTTGTACTGCCAGCAAGACCAGTATCTTCCATTACAACCGCTAATTATGTTCACAACTAAATAAACAGCCCATTCGCCGTTCAAGGCTTAGTTGTCACAATACTGTCCGGTCCGTTACCTAGGCATAACGGTGCATGCGCATGCGCCGATTGCTTTTTTTATATTTATTTAGCCTACTCATTTACTACACTGCCAGACAGGTTTTACTAGAGCCCGTTGCCTAACCATAAAGGGGACAGTAGGTACGTTTTTTATTGCTATTTTGTATCATTGTTTTCGTTTTAATAGTAACGGAGTGGACTTAAAAATAGTGTTGTTTATAAAGAGATGCTCGCTTAAGGTTGTTTATTACCAGTTTGTTTTGTTGGAGTTTATTTTGAAGCTGGAGTTTTTTATTTGAGGTACATCTAGATGGACGTAGCGGTAGGTGGTATAAATATTTTCTTGGTATAGAGGATTTCAATGCACGCACGTATTATTTTACGACGTCATCTTCTTTTTAAATTAATTATCAACTTATTGTGATATGTTGTAAAGAAACTAGTGTGAACGTGCTATTGTTTTTTTGTTGGCTTGTGAGCGTTCATGAAGTTATAAGTCTGATGAAGGCAGAGTAAGTAGCCCCTGTACAGGTATCTTATAACATTGTTACACCAATCAGTTTTCCTTAAGACAACGCCCTGAGCATTTAGTCCACCGATGTTCAAATTAAGTACCTACGTAATGTTTATCAACAAATTAATTAAATGTATTTGCCCAGAATTGCATACATATTTCTAAGTCCTTCAAAGCTAAATATAATTTATTTTCTTCTAGATTAGAAATTAAGGAACTTTATAAACATACATGAAATGGACACAAAGAACACCCAAACTCAGAACAAAAATTAGTGGATCACAATCAGTGCTGTCCCGTGTGGCACTTGAACCCAAAACACTTAGCGCAGTAGAAAGCGGCGTGGCAACCGCTTAAACCACACCAACAGTGTAGTCGAAATTTCGTTAACTAACTTTGAGAAGTAATATCGCAGCTAATTCAAGTTTTAAGTCTATAAAAACATGCAAGTGTAGGCGTAACATTTATCCCAGAGATTTTTAATTAGTGGTTACATGTATACGTAACTCGATAATGGCGTAGTATTAATGAACTCATCAGGCATATACACCATTACGGCCACGCACTACAGAGATTTAGTCGCGTGACAAGATAAACATATGCATAATTCTATGACTAAACCATCGTCACCCGCGCAGCCGAGTTCACCCGACTCCGCCCGAAGATAGCCGAACGCTGTCGTGGGAAAACGCGGCAGGTGTTACCGATCCGTAGCACTTCTTACTGAGTAAACATTCAGCGTATACAAAATTATAACCGCCTCGAAGCGTCTGTGTAAATGGAAAACATATTTTGTATGCTTAATGATACTGCTTGCTTTTTTGGTGCGGCTCAGTTATCGTTCTACAATGATTTTTTTGCGATGCTTTGAGAGCTCGTCTGTTTCACATTTTTATTTTAGTTAAATTTATCGAGTCTCCCTTAATTGGTATGGTTAAATTATTGATGTCGTTTAATGTACGTGGCCTTTACGTGGCTTTTTGTTTATTTAGTGATTATGTTAAGTGGAATCAAGATTTCATCTACTTTACTATAGTGACTGTATATAGAATTAAATGATTATACTTTTAAAACTCCGTATCTTGTTTACAAATTTTGTAAACAAGTTGCTTTCGTACCCGTTCATTTGCCTTGGCTTTGTACGTTTATATAAAAGGGTTAATCGTAATAAAAAGTTGGTAGGTATGTGTGACGTATATGCTCATAAAATAAATATTTTCGAACATTTCGGACATCTAACACACAACGCGATTGAGTCCCAAACAAAGTAGAGTTTGTAATATGGATACTAGACAACTGATTTGATTACAGAAATACTTTTTTTTGTAAATACATACAGTCTATACATAGGAAACACCCAAACTCCGAAACAAACATTTGGCACGACCCAGGATTCGAACCCGAGACCTCATAGACAGCAGACGCGTACGCTACCACTGCGCCACCGAGGCAGTCAAATATTTTTTTCTTTACCCGACTGCCAAAGAAGGAGGGTTATGTTTTTGGAGTATGTATGTATATTTCTTTGGCAAACCCTAGCTAGAGCTTAAACATTAAAAAAATATACGCAGTTGGTTTTTTTTCAATTCTTTACTTGTTTTCATTAACTTTTAAATGTTCGACTTCCATTATTTTTTCCTGGTACCATTTGGATTCACAACCTTTCAAGAATGTGGCACGGACCTATAACGACTGCTTAGCAAAAATTGTAACTACAATATTTTTATTTCAGCGCCAGTGGTTTCACAAATAAAAGTTTAGCTTTTTTAAATAAAAAATGTGGGTGTGTAATAAGCGGAAATTATATTATGTGTTTGTTTACCACATCGTTCTAGTCCTTTCGAACAATCTGACGCTGTTATATACCTTACTGTTGGAAACCATGGCTGACAGAAAAACTATTAACATGTTACTGCAACAATGTTGCAGGACGCCAGAGTTTCATTCAATTACTTCTGTCGCATGTGCTTAAAAGTGGCCATAAATCTTGGTTTTAGCATTTATTTATACAGTCTTGGGCGGTCTGTAAGTTGACAATAGAGATGTAAGTGGTGACGTGTAAAGAAAAAAGCTGTACCTAAGTTTTTATTGTAAATATGACTATGTAACATCGAAGAAAGAGGTTTTGTTTTGTTATATTATATTCCAATAATATATATATATATATATATATATATATATATATATATATATATATATATATATATATATGATCACTGAAACTTGGTTAATTCGCCAAGCAATTGGACGGTATATAATACCTTTGTCCTATACGTTTATACTTATTAACATATGTGTGGCGACATCTATATACAGCGCAACAGAAATTTATTACAGCTCCATCTACCGAAGATACACTGACCTACAGAGTAACGTAGTATACAAGGAATCTACCAATCCTGCATTGCGCAATAGAATTTCTCGCGCCGATTACATATATACAACTTCTCAACGTCAACCGTTGGGCAGTGGGTTACTAGGACAACCTCACCTGGTCGGAGGATCCTCCCTTTGTGTTGGAGGTAAATGTAACCCGTTTCTCCACATATGTTAGTAAATATTTATTAAGGAATTTGGAAGTTTAACCAAATTTAAGAGTAACCCCTCTAATCGTTTCGTCTTGTATGACATTTTTTTTGGGAAGATGATTGTTAGTTTAAGATCTTAATTATCTTTGTATTTCTGAAAAACTTGGTTCCAAAAGCTGTCCTGTCTTGAAACTAGTTCGGCAACATTTTTGAATAATTATTTACAAGTATTGCTACATTTAAAGGCGTACATTCAGATCATTATAGCAAAGAGAAATGCTACCGTGGTATTACCCATTCCTTCCTTAAGAAAACTTTTTAAAAATAATACTAAATGACCCAGATACTGGGTCATTATAGGTACGCTTTGCAATGAGTCCAGGTGTTTAAAATTATTGCTTATGGGCGCAAATACTACGTAAACTATTACAAGTCACGCATTTTCTGTTTTAAAACTGGATATTTCCTTAATCGATAAATATAATTGCCCCCGTATTTCAGGGTACTTTATGTGAAACCATAAAACCTTTGTGTTTAAGGGCTTATTTAAATGTAATGTTTTATGTAAATGAAGCATTATTTACCAGGAAATATATTTTATCTTTCTTTTTTTTTCGATATACACATAAACGTACGAATTGTATGACACAGTAAAAACAGTATTAGTCATGGGCAAATAGTACACTAAATTCGAATGAAAGTAAATACATAGTTTCTAATGTAAGTTTCTATAAGTAAAAGACGTATTAGAAGCTGTTATGAATAAGGAGATTAAAATTTCTTTAACTTATAAAATGTACAAATTTTCTTTAATTACTTGAAACTTGTCATTAGTCTTAAGATAGTAATAAGTTTTAAAAAATTAGGAAACTAGTTTAATATACTACTAGAGTTTGTTTCAAAACGTTCAATTGATAGGTCTAAAAAATTCGAATCAGAAATCGATAAAGTAAGTATTATAAATTACCGATTTCACGTGATATTTTTCTTATTAAGTTACTACCGTTGACCAAAGTACTACTGTATGTTAAAAGTGCAATTTTAAAAAGAAAGTGGTTTCAAGAATCAGCTTTTTACAATACAATACAAGATTTTTTCCTTTCGATGCATTGGTTATATACTTCGACTAATTACATCTGAGGCATTGTAATTATTTTAGGTTCCATTTCTTTGTATTTATTTGTACATATACATATTTTTTGTATATTATTACTTTTATAAAAACACTTTTTTTTTATATATATTTAAGCTGCCATAATGACTCTGCCCTGCCTGATGGAAAGCATGAGCAGAATCCAAGAGTGGTGGTCACCATCCTCAATACGAAAAAGAACAATGCAGCATGGTGACTCACACTAAGGCGGCCTGGGGGGAAGAGGGATGGTGAGGGTGGGCCTCCGGTATCCTCACTCACTCGATGAAACACAGCGTAAGCGCTGTTTCACACCGGTTTTCTGTGAGGCCGTGGTATCACTCCGGTCGAGCCGGCCCATTCATGCCGAAGCGTGGCTCTCCCACGGTAGACTAAATTACGGTAGACTATTTAAGTATATTTCTCAAATAGTATTTGTAGATAGAATGAAAAGTCGCCATTCATAGAGTTCATTATTCCCAGGAGTGCTAACATTAAATCGTGTTATATTGATGTGAATGAAATATTACTGCACTGTCAATAACTAAGTTAGTAAAGCGACAAAAATGAGCCTATATTTGGCACTATAAATGATGATTATTACTATAATTGATACCATTTTAAGGTTGGCAGTCGCCACGCGATATGAAATAGAAAAATACAGGTCTTAATTGCTTTTAACCATAGAACACAAACCAAACATTCTTCATAGCACGTTCCGGTAATTATAATGGATTCTTATCCAAACCATATAAAAATAAAAGTGTTATGATTCGAGATACGGATCTTCTTTGCATAAAACTTTTATTTTTATGACCCCCATGCCTTATATAGTGTACTTCGGACATAAGGCGACTAATAGAGACTATTTAAATGCGAAAGATCCATTTAAATGTTGAACATTCAACATTGTGCATTTTAACTTACTTTATATTTTATAGTTTATATTTTACTTCGTATATTGTATAAAGAAAACTTCATATAAAATACGAAGTTTTCTTTATACACACAATCAATTTAGGAAATTAAATCACCACACGCCGCGGTGCCTCCCGTCGCGGCGGCGGACCTACTGAATGTAGATTACGGCTACGAAACTTTTTACTGGTTGCTAATTTGTTCCAAATTCTTTTCTTTTTTTCAAATCTTTCATAGTTCACTTCATGACCAAACGTTTGACCGAGTTTCTTTTACGAAAATAAATTATCAGAAAATTAAGTATACCAGCATTTACGCAAGGTTTCTAAATACAAAACGTACACATGGATTGCATTATTCAACATCTACTAGTTTTTCCCTGCGGCTTTGCTTAAGTTACCGGTATTTTATGCCGTTTCCGTATCAGAGGGGATACGTAGCTATGCATAATTACATATCCGAACCATATAAATAATATGGCAGTGCATAAAACATCAACTTAAAACATTGCGTTTCATACTTTAGGTTTTTAGTCAATACGAGCGCCCATCACTCATTACTAAACTAATTGTCTCTTGATAGTTACTAATGACTACAAAGTGTGATGGAGACGCGTGATCATAGTGACTAACACACCATTTCTCTTTTAGATTAATATAGTTCCACAAACATTCTCGTTAATGACTAACAACACATTTGACTACTAAATGATGATGCATCTGACCAATTATAAAGAAGAATTAATGAGAGTTATATGCGTTATCGGTGATCTACGGAACCTATTAGCCTAATGCATGAAGAGTGTGCGACGAAACCTGGTATAATGTGGGCGTGCTGTATATGTTTCTAAGAATTCTCGCCTTCATCACTGTCATTATAACAAGTTCATTTTTTAATGTTTATTTTAAACGCAAGTCGTGTTTTTTTTAATATTCCTTTGATTATAGGGTTCTCTGCTAGCTGTTAGGACATTCGTTTACAGAAAATAGAGAAGTGTTTACTGTATATCTGCTTAATATTACAGTTGAAACATTGTAAGTTACTTTAGTTTTTTGATTTAAGATTAATCTTGCCATCAATCCAAGTCAATCCAACAACATCAATATCAAGTCCAATAAAGAGATTGACTTGATCATCGCATGAAAACAGAAAACATCTCATAAATAATACATATCATATTAAATTATATTTGTTGTAATCCTATATATTTATGATTACAAGGTTATTTATACGGTTTGTGTATCTAGAAAACTGGACCGAAATTGCAAAATATTTTAGTTTTTTCTTAATTTATACACTAAAAACTAATTATATTCTAAATTTAAAGCTTCTGTGTCCACCAGGTTTTGGCCGGACACGTATTTCGTACAGATAAGGACCGGTGGGCCAAAGTCGTCGAACACTGGGTGATTCAGGATGGACGCCGACGACGAGGCTGACTGCGTAAAAGATGCCGCGACGATCATGAACACTGTTACATAGACTGGCCGGATCTGGCCTTAGATAGATTGAAACGGCTTGTTGCAGAAGAGGCCTTTGCCCAGCAATGAGACATAAAAGGTTCATAAGAAAATGGCCGCTAAAAGTGCCTTAGAGTTTGATGATCGGTCAGTCAGCTAATAAGTGAGTGACAAAATTAAGAAAATTTGAATAGTTATAATTTTTAAACTACTTATACAAATTCAATGAAAATTAACTGAAAAAATAGGTTACTGAAAATTCAGGCTTCTAGTTTTATCTACAACATAGTTTTAGTGGGGTCGAAAATGGCCTGAACTGCTTCGCGGAAAGGATGATACGGCCGTGCCCTTTTTTTACTCGACTTAGCGGAAGCATTGCTGTGCATCCAAATTTATTCTCTTTGATGATATTTATTACATTTAATGTCACGCACTGTCAATCAACAACCCATAATATCCTACTGCTGGGCTCGGGTCTCCTTTCAGGAGACTGGCAAGACTACGCTGTGGCTACGTAATCTTGCCGTTGGAGGTTTTCAAGCCACCCAAAGGCCCCCAACTAAGCTTCACGACTGTTATCCTATGATAACAACCGGAACCGACTGCTTAACGTGACCTCCGTATCACGGAGACTCATGGTAACACACCACCAGCGGTCACCAATCCAGGTACTGACCGTGCCGTCGTTGTTTACCCTCAGTGATTGTCTCTTATCACCGAGTGCAACTGGGCTATGAGCGCCTTTTGCACTGCACACACATGCATTGAAATTTTACATTATTTTAAAGCAAACACCACATACTTAAAATAACATAATGATATCTAAACACGGTTTTACAAAGTTTTACAAAGGAGTTAACTAAAAATTATTTGAGAGATGAAAATAGTTATGAATGTAATCTTGATATTTTTCTGAAATTCGGGTTAGTTTTTTAAGTATATTAACATAGGAATTCAGGTCAAGATATCACTCAAGAAATGAGTGTGCTTAAAAACATCCTGAAATACTTCTTATGAGAGTTGTCTTAAAAAACAATCAACAACATATAAAAGTGTCTTGCTAATACAGGTCTTCGACACCCAGAACCTTGGTCTTAATACGGTAGCTGAATATGACATGAGATTCGATGATTACACCCCGCGGCCATCGAGCCCTCGGACCCCAGCTCCGTAATTATCTTTAAGAAACATGTTGGCACTATAATCATTGACCGGGGAAAATATCACTTTGGCTAAAGATAACCGTGTTTAATGAGTCAGTTGTTACTTTGTGACAAGTTTTAATGTAATGCTTCAAGTCTTTGTGGTTCGTTTTTAATTTTGTGGAACTTTGTTTTTGAAAATAAGCTGTATATATTATTACTTGCTTTTGTCCGCAGCTCTACCCGCGTGTATCTCGGTTATCGTGGTAAAAATTATCTCATGTTCTTCTTCAAGAATCAAAGTGTCTCCGTAACAAATTACATTAACGTTTGTTTTACGGTTTAGCTGTGAAAGTATGGCAGACGAAACAGACAGAGTTATTTAGGAATTTATAATGTTACTATAGACTATTTACGAACATGTAATGTAAATAGTTAAAAAATATACTGTCATTACTCTTATAATATCAGTAGGTTTATAAACAGTCGTTTTAGATAGCAGTAATTATTTTATTTGTTTCAATTTACAGTTTAAAAAAAATAGTTTCTTGCCTTATTGTGGAGGCACGTAAGCATAAAGCGCCGTTGCATTAGGTCTCCAGAAAGTAGAAAAAATAATTTTATATATTGTTACTATAAGATGCTAAATTCTTCTAGTTTCACATTAAAATCTAAAATTAATGTGTGTAATGTGAAAGTGAGTGGGTGCTATTTCGGTGCATGATTGTTTAAATAATATTTTTAACCGTTCACGTAGAGGATTAGGTGTGTCACTTGTATGTGAGCTACCCGAAGTTTTTGGATACCGAAAATCCGTGTTGTGGTTGTCTGGAAGAGATCACCGTGAGCGATAAAACCGCCTATTGTATCATTTGCATATTTGTGAGTCATCCTCTGTTTTAAATTTGTAATTTTGCATGTATACAATGAAGATATATAAATTACCAAGGCCATTGTAAACCGTTGTTTGTTAAAAAAATAGAATAACAATCATATCTGAGAACTTTCTGTAGGTGCAAACTCCAAGCTTACTAACTTACCTACCTCAATTATCTCTTACATTGGCACTTCATTGACTCTATCTAGGAGTCAGTCTTATAAAATAGGATCATCATTTGCTATAGAAAGACTTCTTATATTAGTTGGGCATTTGTTATCAAAGTCAACGAGTCCGCGTTATAAAAGAAAACAAATAATAATTCTGTATAAATTTGATTTGTTGGCTACGGTATTTTCCGCATAATATGGTAATAAATAAATTAACGCCTGACTAATGAAGTTTTGCTGCAAAAGGTCGTAAATAATTGCCAGTGTCCTTAGGCAACTCTGTAACTCATAACCAGGCGTGTGACGTTCGCCGCCGTTGTGACTGCCTTTGTGGCGCAGTGGTAGTGCTACTGCTGTGTAAGAGGTCTCAGGTTCTATTCCTGAGTCGGACCAAATGTTTGTATGATATGCAAATTTTTTTTTCAGAGTTTGTGTTTGTTTGTATAATATGTACGGATTTATACGCAAAAAACGCAACTAAGTATTAATATCCTAGCCTAGTACCCATAGTACAAGCTCTGCTTAATTTGGGACTAGATAGCATTGTGTGTTAAAATGTCTGAACATATTTATTGATTTATTATTGATTACTTAAATTGATTTGATTAAATAAAATCGAAATATATGCAATCTCTTTTACAATGTAAATAAGTTTAATATTATTGGTAAAATTACGAGATTTAGAGAAGATCTAGAATATAAAAAATCTTGCAGGAAGCAACATAAAAATGGAATCCGACTTTAATCCAAACATAATATTATGAATGTTAAATTAACACAGCCGGCTACAGTGCTAAACTGCTGCAATAATTTCAATAAAATGAGCCACCTAGATACTTCGATTCTTGAGGAAGGACATAGGGTACTCTTTACCGTGATAACTGACACACAAGCAGGTGGAGCTATGAGCAAAAGCTAGCCGTATTTACAAAAATGGATGTCTTTTTTACCCGACTGCGAAAGCAGGAGATTTACGTTTTTTAGTGTATGCATGTATATTTCTTTGGCACGCCCTAGAGCCTAAACGGCATATCGTATTTTGATGTGAGTAGTGCCAATGAACTCGTTTTAGTCGTGAGGAACACACTGGGTACATCATATTAAAAAAAAACAAAGGATTAATAAAAAGGACAGATATTGACGCAGTCGGTTTAATTACATTATTTCACTTGTATATTATAAACAACTATTTATTATCTTACAATGCTTCAGTACTGATAAATTGGCATAACATAAAATTGACATTGTAACGGATTATATTACTTAACTATTTCAATTGTAGTACAGGGGTCAACTTAAAAGGAAGCGCCAACAAGTAATTACCCTAATAATTTAGCATTGATAATTCATACGTTATAATTAACAATACTTGACTTCCATCAGGGTGACATCGCTGACTTCAACGGTCATAGTGCACGAGCCGGAACACAATGTACCGGACCGGAACAAAAACGGAACAGGTACTTTAACAGGTATCGGAATAAATTGGCCAAAGGTCGAAAGGGTGAACGACTGTTATAGGTAATCGTTATTGTAACGAATTTTCTTTGATTTAAGAGGGTTAAATTTACAATTCGAATCAGTTGTTATTTATTTATCTTTATTTGATTTTGTGTACCTATCTGTGTTTTTATTTTTATAACTTTGTAACGTTTTGTTGTTGATGTGATGTAACCGATAAAAATAAACGTTGAAGCTATTTCAATATTAGTACATATGTGTACAAGTACCTAAATAAAATGAGAATGATAATGGAGACTCAAAGTCAAATTTAAGCGTAACCGAAATTTTAAGATAGTATTAAAAAAGTGATGATTTCTTTTTTTGGGTTATTGTGGATGTTTTTCAATATTAATTTTATTTTAACATTTATTAACAGACAATGTTGTTTCATCCCGATAATTATCACATTTTCTTTAACGGGATTTTATGGGTACGGATCCTAACAAAAACCATGAAATGAGTTTCGTATAATACGAATTTATTGATGCAATCGATTATATTGGTGAAACCTCCATCGGTACACCCCCTGAGCGGCCGGTATCATTAAGATAAAATTAATTGGACTCCACCGGTCTTCCGCGTCCCCGGCGAGATGAAAAAAAACTGGGCACACGTGGTCACTACCGTTCATTTACGAACGCGAATTATGCGTAGTACGGCAGGTGGCAGGTGGCGGTGAGCATGGGAACTCGGGGTTGAGCTGTGTTCCCACGGCTGCGTCATTCACTACACCACACCTGCGCCCCTTAACGGGGATGCTACACACACGCCCGCCACGCGAAGGAAAGCGCCGATTAGAAGTGCCACGAGTGTGTGCGCGCGCGCTCACTCCCTGTCCGCACGCGTGTTCGTGTGCATGTGTGCGTGCGGGGTAAGCGTAGCTCATGTTACACCATTTATTTAAGTAAGTGCCCGTAGAAGGGCTGTTTACGTTATGCTCTACATCGTTTCGCGCTTATGTGTTTTAACAGGTGCCCTATGTGTGTGTAAGCGTGATTTTTTACTACGAGTTAGTGAATGATAATGATCGTAGTGGATAGCTTCTATTTAGCTACCATGTTACGACCTTTTAAGTGTTTGTAACTTATGATATAAACACTAAAAGAGTCGTGCGACCGACCCATAGTATGATGACTGTAGGTAATCTAGTACTTATAGTACTAAAGATTTAAAATTATTATATTGATATACTTATATTACACATGTTGACCATCAGAAGTCATTTCATCTTTTCAGTTTGTTCTAAGTCTAATACAGTAATTATGCATTAGTAGTATTTGATCCAATAAAAGAAATCCTTCAAAAATACTTTTATATAATAATCAAAATCAAATTGTAAAATATATTACATAGGTACCTCAATAAAACCATAAAATACGTGTCAACGCCCGAAATTCAATCGGTACATTACACTCTTTATTAGTTTGGCTGCTTCATTAATAATCAATAAAGAATTCTAACCTTCTGATAGATGCCCATAGGTATGCATACTAATAAAACCCTTCGTTAACAATAGGCGACGCATCTAAATGATTGTCACACCTCTCCGGTTCATGATAACCTTTATTAATATCATAAGCTCGTGTGGTTGCTGGTAAACATTTAAGCAGGTATTCATCAAAATGTCTTGACAAATATAAAGTAAAAGAATAGAATCTTATCAATTTAATTTCCTTACTCTTTTTTACAAAATCGATTACACTTAATTAAACAGCTTCACTACCTACTTGGTTTGTTGTTCTTAATTTGAAGAGTTTTTTTTTATAATTTTGTTGTGCGTGTGGCTGCGTGAACTAACTGGCCTTAACTGACTGAGTTAATTATTGACTTATTGTGCGATATTATCACGCGATGGACGCGTGCCATGCGTAAGCCCACTTTGCCAAACGACACTCTCCCTCCGTAATGTTTCAATTTTACTATGATATAGGATTACGCCTAATAAAGTTGATTATTATTAGCGCGATATAGTGGTTTCAATTGCCCGCTTTAATTTCTTGATTGCAAAGTTTGAGGCTCTTTAATGAGGTTTTTATTTATTTATTTTAAAGAGTACAAAAAATGTTATGAACAATATCTAAAAATCTAGCATTCATTATGTATTGATCTAGTACATACATAAATCAGTTAGTATGTGTCCACAGCTTGCAGCTTGACAGTGTTAAGAAGGTTAAGGTGCAGGTTACTCAAAGCACTATAATTTATATGATGGTATACAAATATTACCGAAATGACTATAACAATAGTTAAAGAAAACATCCATTTAATTATTCCAGTTTTATTATACACTCATTATATCTTTTACTGTCAGTGCAATAGTCATTAAATACATATATTTTATCGTTATGACCTATAAAAGATTTAGACTTTTCCAAATTTCCCTCGTAAAACTGCCTGTAACATATTACTATAATGACAAAAGCAACTGACAGCCCGCGTTGGAATGTCATTGTGTCGCGGGCGCCGCGTGCGTGTACGCACTTATCTACCCACGTGATTGTTTTATTGAAAAATATACTCTTTGAATAATTATAGCCCATAATTACGATAGATACCCATAACGCATTGTGAGTATACAAATGTTATGTAATAGATTTCCTATGGGGAATAATTGTTTGCGTAACTATACATATATGTTTATAGAAGAAGATTTATAAGAAATATATTCAAGTATACTTTGAGTAATATTTAAATAATTTAGATGAAAGATTGTGTGCCGATTTGTATCTATATATTGATGGCAGGATTTATAGTTCTAGTTATTAATAGTAAATATATGATGTTTGAAGCTAGTTTGAAGTTTAATAGTAAATATATGATGTTTGATGATATATGAGTTGTTTGAAGCTCTGTATTACATTCAAATTCATTATTTTAAATTAAAACGTTTTATGAAACTTGTTCTCCTCTTAGTCACCTTTCAAATTAGAGGAATGGCTTTATAAAATTTATTGGTATTGTATTGGATGGGATTTGAAACCATAATGACTATAAAATTGGCCAAAAGCACTGACTTCGAAACAGTATTAAATTAGAGACATAAAATCGTTTTACAAGCAAGTTTAATGGGAATCCAAATATCTATACCAAAGTAAAATCGAAAGAAAAGCTTTAAAAGCCCACTAATTTATAGAATACTCCTCATCACATAAAGACAATAAACTCACAAAAACTGTCACAATTAACGACACGAAATCCCCTTAAACTAAATCAACGAGCGTGTGTTGTGCACACTTTGTACACACGAACACACACATACCTGCACTTACATACAATACATACCTTTGTATAAGCACACAGTTGATACGCGCCGAATACAAAGTTCTATTTTGTAACCTTACCCAAAGAGAAGGGGCAAAAAGTGAGCTTTTTTATATAAAAAAAAGCAACCACTGCACGTGGTTGGTTTGTGGTCCAACTTTTTTTTTCGTTTGACGAAAGTATTACGTTATGAAATTCTTCAGAGTGGAAGATATCAGTTACATGGACGTTGGGTGCATTATCAAACCTGATTTCTGAAGTGTCAGGTTTTACTTAAGCTAATGGATGGGCACCCTTGGTAGTTTTAATTAAATTTCTAAAATGTTGTTTTATTTAACTTCTCACTTCGAGGTACATACTAGAAATACCAACAATAGTAACTGTTGAAACAGTATATGGAGCAGTTAGATTACAATTTTGTTTAATACAACGCTTGTATGATCTGCAAATATTTGTTTTGTAGTTTAGAAGGTTTTGTGTATATATTTACAAAAAAAGTATTTATATCAATTGTGTAGTCCCATAATACAAGCTCTGCTTGGTTTGAGACTAGATGGCGAGGTGTTTTGATGTCCGAAATATTTATAACTATTTTATTACGTATATATATATATATATTATGTAAATAGGTTATAATGGCTGACAAAATCATGATGATATCCGTCTCAAAAGTTTTCTACTAAACCTATATAATTAGAAAGACGAGAAGACTCCACCAACTTGCTTTTTTATCTACAAAATTAATCCATCATTTCATTCCATTTAATCGTTACTCAGTTACAGATCCAGAGTTCTATGAGACTATATATTTTTTTTTCATTTTTCATTTTTTATTTCGGACATTTTTTTACACACAACGCTATCTAGTCCCAAACTAAGCAGAGCTTGTGCTATGGGTACCAGACAACTGATATTAATACATATATACTTTTTTTGTATACATACATATTATACACAGAAAACACCCAAACTCCGAAACAAATATTTGCAGATCGGACCAAATGTTTTTAACATTTGGTCCGTTTCAGGAATATTTTGTACATAACGTTAATGAAGTTTTTAAAATTCCTGTTCCTCGTGAGAATATTCAAAAATCGCCCAACAAAATTGATAATATTGATAATTATTACGACGATATTTTAATGAACGCGAAATAAAACGAAACAATTTGTATGTAGATAGCTTAAACCAGGTCTTTAAACTTAAGTTCTGTATTTGTTACTTGTCGTTCTTTTTATTTGGAATTGGAACCGATTTCATTTGGAATCGTTTTATAACAAGATCATAAAATATCAAAATACTGAAATAAATATAACCAGTCACTTATTATTGAACGGGATCAGACAAATTTAAGTAAGTAAATCAATCAAATTACTAACTTACTAACTGTAAACTTAAAGTTGAAAATACCATAGAACCGTTGCTTTGATAATAAATGACGTTTATGATAATAAGGTGGTTAGAATTTGAAATTATATTGTATCGTTCTCAAATTCAAAAGAAACTGTCGTCCTTCATGAACTGTAACTCAACATATACCGATTTTGAAATACAACATAATCTCAATTCATGATGAATATCGTACATATTTGTATCAACTTAAAAAAAACATTAAGACAATTAAAATAGCCGGCTCTGGCTCGTTCCTGGTGCCGATGATGTCCGTTGCTGCTAGAATCATTGGCACTCTTGCGCCGGGAACGATCCGGGGTGGGTTATTATAATGACATGAATCATTTGATTGTGTTTGATTGATTTTAAATTGTTTTAATTGATTTGTGTCCCTAAACATACAGGTACTCACATCAATTATGTTAAAATGTTCAGTAGAAACATCCCTAATTCATTGAGCGCCATACTTAAAGTTAAATTAAATTTCTTTGAAGTCCATCGAGAATTTGATTGCGCATTTAAAGATAACGGTCCTTGTTCTCGTTTTTTTCCGGAGAGATTTTAACATCTTACTTACGTATTTTTAATTTCATGTAAATTATTTAAATTTTCTACAACACATTTTTGAGGTACGGTAGCAAATATCGCGATAAATTGATAATTTCAATGCGATAGCTATCTGCGCTATTAGTGCACAATGTTTCTTAAATTATACTTAATAAGTATAATTTAAGAAACATTTAATATAATTTACAAGGTAGCTTTTTTGTATACTAAAAATGAAGTTAGTAGTTGTAACAAACATAGCTTTGAAGATTCTATAGACGCAGACTGTTTTTGTGAGGAAAAATTTAAAGTTTTTTATTTAATTAAGTTTTGGGAATATGAATTTTCATCCGCGGCTTCACTGGACACTAAATAATTATCTATTCATCAAAGAAATCATTATTTTTCTGTATGAAAGGTACCTTATATGGTTGAGAATTATTTTTGCGTATATTCTGTCAGCAACTTAATAAATAAACTTAAAATGTACATTCTTGTTCTTTGTGTGTTATTCGTTCATTGTATTTAACTTTCCTGTCTCTTCAAACACTACAAAATCATTTAAGTTCAGTTTATAAATCTTGTAAGAAAATCGAATCAAGTAGGTATTAAATGTTTAGTTCACATAAAGTTAAAATTGGATAACATAATATAATAAAAAAATCACAATATTTAATGAGCCTATGCTACTATAAATTTATAAAAGGGACTGTATTTTTCTTAATTATCACCTTCATCGCGTCCAAAACCTGAAAACAACTGCTAAAGAGCAGGCTGATGTAAATCATACTGTCTGTAATTCAAACAGAATCTTTCGTCTTTAAATAAATATTTTAGTTAAAAATACGAATTGAGATTTCTATCTAAATTGATTATGCCTAAAATGAACACAACGAATGGGGTTGCCTTGCATTCTAAATGACCATTATGACCAAAATTATTGTATGTTTTAGTCAAGTATCGTATTACAAATCGTTTTTCTAGTATTATTTGCATATTATAACAACTGTATGCAAAGAATTCGTACAATAGATTTGATAAAATCTTTGAAATAAAACTAGGTGTCTTATAGACAGTATTAGTATCGTCCAAACGCTTGTGTTGATAAAAATCTATGAGTTCAAAACACGTTTCGGTCGGTAACGATATTTATGAATAGTTGTTTAAATATTTACGTACTTGTTTATTGTCTTTTTTAAGAAAATAACAGTAGAATTCTCTTATACATGATATGATCGATACCAAAAAATGTAAACAAAAACTGTGTACTGTGAGTTCAGTAGGTGAAATATGAAGACCACAAACTAGACCTAAGATCTCTATAATCTTTACTCGGTATTGTTATAAATGTGAAAGTTACTCTATCTATCTGTTACGCTTACACGCTAAAACTACTCAATCGATTTAAATGAAGCCTAGTACACAGATAGTCTAGAACCTGAAAAAGGACATAGGCTACTATTTTCCGCGATAACCGACACACACGCGGGCGGAGCCGCTAGCAAAAGATACTGAACCATATTTCAAGCAAGTAAAAAATGAATTTACCGATCTAAACGTGATGGAGTCATTTACTCTTTTTTGTTTTTGGTCGGAGCATAATAATAATATTATAATGCAACTTGGGACATAGTAGAAGATATCATCAGATCCACCTTGATATCACCGTACTGTCCCCATATAGAATTTATACTGTGTGTCTATTATGTTAGTTGCTCAGTTAGAGGCTTTTGGGCGGCTCAAAAATATCCAACGACACGATTACGTAGCCACAACGTAGTCTTGCCAGTCCCAAACTCGCACTCGGCCAGCGTGAGGACGTGTGGCTTTAACCCTCTCCTGAGAGGAGACCCGAGCCCAACGGTGGGACATAATGGGTTGTTGATTGATTTATTGAGTGATTGATTGATCTATTATGTATGTGTGTGTGTATTTATATGTATGTAAGTGTATGTATTTAAATACGTATTTATTATATGTATTAATATAATTATAACTTATTGAGATATCACATCAACTCATGTTTTTTTAGTTTTGTGCATTCTGCACCTTGTGTCGGTTCTGCATTACCCTAAAGTCGACTGGTAGAAAATGCCTACGGCATTATGTCCACCTTTATCAATTTCTATTTGCATAAAGTATAAATAAAAAAATATATTCGAATCTATGTCCAGTCCGAATCTATGCAAGAACAAGAAATATCATAAGTGACTTTATTATTTTATTATACTTTATAAACACACACAAAAACTTTTTAGTTATACTCCCATAACAATGCAAATAGATATATTCATACATACAAACACTGCACTCAATGAAAATCAAACCCATGACCCCCTTTACTTGCCAAACAGATAGGGTCGGTTATAATTTCGTCAAATAATACTCTAAACTTTGTTCACATTCTGTTTCCCCGACTCTCATATTAATACTAATATGAGAGTCGTTCACTTGCACCTTTTCTCTCGTTATAATCTAGAATCAAATATAAATATAATTTAGTTGTCATGTATCCTTCAGTTAAGTGACCAAAGGAAATGATTTATCAGTCTTCTGTCTGTGATTTGTGCGCAAGAGCATGCGATTTAATCACAGGAAGCGACACCGGCGCACAGTGATAAATCTGCACAGGAACTTATCTATCCTATGGCCAGCTGCACGCCGTGATTCATAATACATAGATTGTGCTGTTTATTTTCCTAGAAACCGCCTAAGGACCCATGGAATGAACGCTAGCGTTAAACCAACTAGTCCATCCATATCGTATTGGCGCCTAAGTTTATCTTACTCATCGAAACTACAATATTTATTAGAAGAAAGTTGTAGCGTACACTATCAAATTAATTAAATGGCGTATTTAACTGCTTATGCGATACCATAATGTTAACTTTTCTTGATTTAGACGGCCGTTATTAAAAAAAACGAAGAAACGAATGATATTCGAAACATTAAATTAAATCTGTAAGAAAACTGAATTATGTTAAAGAGTTAATCGGACATAAAATCTAATATATCCATGAGTCATATACGAAAGCGAAACAAAATATTTCAAATAGATTTTTAAGTCTCACATCAGTCCGTGTTAGTCATCAATAAATAAAGTTTACGAGCACCATCCAACTTTGTAAATTTTCTAAGTCGCGGCACGTCAAAGCCTCTATTCGTAGAAGTTGTTCCTAAAAACAAGTCTGTAGGCGCGCGCTACCGCTCGCGTGCTGCGCGCGCGCTCGCCCCGCTCTCGTCGCACGCGCATGCGCGCGAGCTACGGAGCCAGTGCTATAAAAGAGCGCCCGCCCTTCCCGATTCCACCATTCCTGCTATCGCACCGTGCGTGTTAGGCGCTCTGTGTTTAATCGTACCTTCTGTAAATACGTAGTCGTAACTTGTAAGACTAAGTTCGTAGTATAACAGTAGACGTAGTAAATAGTTAAGATGTGTTTGGCTAACGAAAAAAAACCATCCCCGCAGAAGAAGGTCTCGTCACCTCGTTCACCCTGGGCAAAGCTCTTAAATCTACAGGTATGTATCTTCATATTTATTTTAATTTAAGTGCTAACTCTAACGTCAAGTTTTACTAGACAAGTTTGTGTCCCATATTTCACAACTAATGTATTCATTTTCATTGTTTACAGAGCTCGAAACCACGACTTCCTCGTAAAGTGACTACCACAACGCGGGTTAATCTTAACAAGTGCTGGTCTAAGTTAGGAGAATTGATCTCCAACTCAGGCCCACGCAACGACCTACCATCACAAAAGACTGCATACCCCGAGAAACCTGTTCTCATTCCTTTCTCGAACTTTTTCTATCCCGTGGATCCGGTGAAACCGGTACCCATCGAGGAAAATGACAACGCTGAGAATCAGAACATCGCTAACAACCGCTTCGAGCTTATCAACGATGATCTGGAGGTCAGCGAGAACTTGGCCAACGAAGTGAGGGAAATATGCTACTCGGCCTCTAAAAACTGCTTCGTATGTAACCTATGTAACTAGCTTAAACAAAACTTCTCCTTCATTCGGTATTTAAATGCAGTGAAACAAAATCGTGTCTTCCAACATTAGTTATAAACGTGCCCGGTGGCACAAATCCAACGTCTTCCATTAGACTTAGTGATCGATAATTAATCAGCGTTTCTTTTATGTGATATAGCAGGTAATGTTTGTGATCTAGCAGATTATTTGAGGCGCTGTGTTGTCGTTTAAATTAGTGTGTTAACAGTAAATTGTCACAAGTTTTGGTAGACAGCTTTAATGAACTGCACTGTAATTATCAATGCACCGGCTATCACCTAAAAACCTCTGAGGCATGATATACATTTAAAAGTAAGTACACCGCGGGCTTTTCGATCATTTACCGTCTTATAGAATTTGAATGTATATCGTGTCTAATGCGTATCGATTCTGCTTGTTTTCTGTTTTAAATCCAATGTCTTCCATTAGTATTTAGGTTGTGTCTGTGATATTAGAGTTTATATAATTGAAAGCTTTAATTAGTTCTTAAGTAGAGTTTATTAGCTTTAATTATAGGTGTGCAGTGTTCCGTTAACGTGTAAGAAAGTTAGATGCTTTACGTTTTTGTGTGATAGTAATGATTAATAAAGTTTATTAAATTTAAGATATTAGTAGTGTCAATATTAACACTTAAAAAAGCTTTAATAGTTTGTAAGGTAACCTTTTTAGTAAACTAATTGTTGTTAAGAATCATTATTACTTACTTCTCAACTACATTATGGTTGTAATGTATTGTGACTCTAACTTTTCTAAATTTTTTTTGTAAAAATTTTACAGAAGTGGGCCGAATGTGTCAATTTAATTAATCATTTAAGTTTTAATGAATTTAGGTTAAGTTTAATTAAGATTGCAAATAATTTTTTGATGAATTCTTCCATTTGTGTCAACTGTTTCTTAGTTAATTTTTCTTTTATAATTTTTGTATTGTAATAAATTAGTTGATAAGTTGTTATAATTTAGACTGATATACTTAGTTAAGAATCCAAGACTTTCGTTTGATCTCCGAATCTTAATAAACATTAATGTATTAATTTTATTACTGAATTTCATTTTAATGATCTTACAGACGTTAATTGGCACCTGAATATTAGTGCCTTTAAACATTACCCCCCCCCCCCCCATCCTTATACATAAACCTTAAGGCTGTAAGTTTAAAGTCGGAAATGAGACACGCATTGCCTAAAGACTGACTGCACGGTTGGCCTAGTGGTTTAAGTGGTCGCCACACCGCTTGCTACTGCGCCAAGTGTTGTGGGTTCAAATCCTACATGGGACAACATCAACGTCTGGGTGTAGTTTGAGTTCGTTTCATGTATGTTTGTAAAGTCCCCCGCGACACTGGAATTTATATTCCTAACGCGGGAGTTGTCTTTAAAAAAAAAAAGCTAAAAAAGATTTATGAATATTGAGGTAAGACATAAACTCACGAGTTTTCATTTATTTATTGATAGTACAAAGTAGAAAAAAGAAATATTTAAGCTAAAAACTTAACCTAACAGTTTTTATTGTCAAAAGACTGGCAAGAAATTATTAAAATCGTCGAACATCGATTAAAATTACAGAAACAATTTGTTAAATGTTGAATAGTAAGCCATTTCAAGACTATATGTATCAAATGTTACATTTGTACAGCTTTTAATTACATCTGAAAGCAACTAAATAATAGCTCTTAATCTTAGGTCTGTCTCCTTGAGTCGAGATTAAAGAAATAATGAATTATTAAAGAAATAAACAGACTGCGTCAATATCATATTTAAAACATATTAGTTATATATTCGTAATCACCGTTAAACATACTTTATTTTAATACCACACTCATAGTGTTTTAAAAACAATTTTTTTTTAGATTACGTATTGGCGCCAAGAATTACTTCGTCTTACTTTGTCACTCTCAATTACAAAAAAATACGACATGCCGTTCAGGCTATAGGGCGCGCCAAAGAAATATACATACATAACCCTTCTTTCACAATCGGGTAAATTTGAATATACCGTATTATTGAATACACAGATCTTCAGAGATGTTCAAATGAATAGCCAAGAGTTTCGATTGAGGCTCACATTAAAAAAGCAACACTAAGGGTCTGATGCATAAGGTCTGCCAAACTGATTCTACTCTGCCTGATGGAAAGCATAAGCAGAATCCAAGAGTAGTGGCCCCCATCCTCATGGCGAATGCAAACAATGCAACATGGTGACCCACACCATTATAGCGGCCTAGTGATGCTTTTAACATGGCCCTTAAAGCAAGGAGGCTGTTGTCCTCGGAGTCCGAACCACCGGTGTCTTGACCCCTGTACCTGAAGTCGATTGTCTTATATTTTTAAATATGTCTTTTTATGTATATATCTCCAAAGTTATCAGTAAAAACATTTTTATAGATATTCACAAAAACCACAACGAATCTCATATATTTTTATTCAAATAACTTAACGTAATTGTTATGTCAGGTTGAAATTTAACCGACATTCGGCCATTATAATAAAAAAACTGCATCATCAAATTTTATACCCGTATGATAACCGAGTTTAGTTATCAAATATAAGACATTTTATTACTAGAGGTATTCGGTGACGACATGTTGTTTGTTTAAATTACTACAAATTTACATAATGAAATTTAATAACGATACCAACTGAATTATAAATTGAATGACACTCATGTCATAACACAATAGATAAGACAATGCATACGGTCAGATATTTCCCTCACATTTGACTCTTATTGTCAACTAGCTTTTATGCGTAGTATGCCACTCCACCTCCACCCGCGTGTATGCCAGTTTTGGGCTAAAAGATAGCCTCGCTTTCACTCGTAAAACTCTTTTTCCACTAACGAATTAATCAGTAAAATCAATTCAGCAACTTCGACATGATTGGGCGGGCTCGATCGGAGTGATACAACAGCCTCACTAAAAACGGTGTGAAACAGCGCATGCGCTGTGTTTCACCGACTGAGTGAGGATACAGCAGGCCCAAAAACCAATCCCCCCGTTGATGGCCAGTTCGGTCGGAGACGACGGGGGCAGAGAGGTTGAAGTTCCGCCCGTCAGGGGATCGGAGGTAGCTGGTCTGCGAATCCGTTCAAAGAACATCGCCCCCGGGCCGGACGGGGTACCAGCCCGAGTGATGGCCCGAGACCTCGACCACATGTCGGACCGCCTCGGGGAGGTGTTGGACGCTAGCTTGGCTTCCGGACGCTTCCCTGAGTGCTGGAAGTGCGGGAAGCTGGTCCTGCTGCGGAAGCCGGGACGGCCTGCCGACTCGGTCACGGCCTACAGGCCCATCGTGTTGCTGGACGAGGAGGGCAAGTTGTTCGAGAGGGTGCTCTCTGCCCGCATCGTCCCGCACCTCAGCGAGGTGGGCTCCGACCTGTCGGACGCACAATTCGGCCATTCAGCTGCATCAGGGAAGCACTCCAGCACCACGGGGTGCCAGAGCACCTGAAGCGGTTGGTGGCAGACTATTTGGAGGAGCGTACCGTCGTGTACGAGGATCGAGATAGCGACTTGAGACGGCGACCCATGTCGTGCGGCGTTCCGCAGGTGTCTGTCCTAGGACCACTCCTGTGGAACATGGGGTACGACTGGGTCCTTCGGGTCCGTCTCCCCTCCGGGCTGGCCGTAATCTGTTACGCCGATGACACGTTGGTCACAGCCCGGGGGGCGAACTTCCAGGAGGCGGCGTGCCTGGCCACCAGGGGAGTCTCTCTGGTGGTCGGGCGCATCGAGGCGCTGGGCTTACAGGTGGCCCTGGACAAGACGGAGGCCCTGCTCTTCCATGGGCCCCGTCGTCGGCCGCCCCCCGGCGCCTCCATAGTGGTCAACTCGGTCCTCGTACCGTTTCGGGCTCAGATGAAGTATCTGGGACTGATCCTCGACTGGAGGTGGCTCTTCGACGAGCACTTCCGACAGCTTGCTCCGAAGCTGGTCGACGCTGTCTCTGCCCTTGGGCGACTTTTGCCCAATCTGGGTGGAGCCAGCGTCGCAACGAGAAACCTCTTCACGGGGGTTGTCCGGTCGATGGCGCTGTACGGCGAACCGGTGTGGGTGGTGGAGAGGCTTCACGTGCTGGCTTCGCCACCGTGGAGGCGCTCCAGCCCGTCATCATCAAGTGGGCAGGACGGCAGCACGAGACCCTTTCCTTCCGACTGACGAAGGGAATTGAGTCCCGCCTGCCACCACTGCGGCTACAGTGAGGACTCGGCCCAGCACACGCTGGCGGTGTGCCCCGCTTGGGCGCCGCAGCGTCGGGCCCTCACTGCAGTCATCGGAGGAGATCTTTCGCTGCCGGCCGTCGTACGCTCCATGGCCGGCGGCGAGAGCAGTTTTACCGCGGTCGCGACCTTCTGCGAGGAAGTCATCTCGCAGAAGGAAGCGGCGGAGAAGGCCCGGGAGGACGACCTCCACTCGGACCCGATCCGCCGCCGGTGAACCGGGCGGCGGAGGCGCGCCTACCAGCGCCTCATGCCGCCCTGAGTGTGGCCACGGATGGGCGGGACGGGTTTTCCCCCCCATCCGCTTCACAGGCCACCCGCGAGAGGGCGACGTTACGCGTGTGCCGTATGTTGCCTTAATTGAGAGTTTACCATCAGACGGAGCCCGCTTCATTGCGGGCAGGCGCTGGGAGGGGTCCGGATGGCGTAAGAAAGCGGTTCCCGGATCTCTCCCGTCTCAGGCGCAGAGTGGCTCACCGTGGTGGTTAAGTGGGTAGTCTGGCGAGTCAGTCAGGAGTCCCACACAAAGCGAACCCCCTGTCCCCGCGGGAGGGAGCGAAGTGCATAAAGGAATTCCACCACGTAAAAAAAAGCCCAAACACCAATCCCTTTCTTTTTGGCCTCACCAAAATCGAGTAAAAATAACCCGAACATAGACATTATGAATTGTATATTTAAAAATGTCAATTCAGTTTGTAAATTCGTTCGTTCTGATTTAATAAAGAATCTACACCCTTCGATTCTCATAAAAACCTGTTGAAAGATTTAAAATCTATTTTAAATTCAGAGGGGTTGCCATATAATGCCTGTGAAATGGGGTTGAAGTTTCTGAACGACAGGTCATGACCCTAATTCTGTGAACCGAATTGTGTGACATTGAAATAGAACTATATTATATTTTAAAGTACGTGTCTTTATGATAGTGCTTGTTTTTACTGGTAAATTTTATATAAATGAATTCTAACTAATCTATTTATCGTCCCCAAAACCATCAGTGTACTTAATTTCGAAAACGAAAGAATCTCGAAAACGACTTCAACGATGTTCATAAGTGATAAATCTATCTAGCTAAGACTTTAGTTTAGTAAATTTACCAAAAAATTACCGTCATAATAAAAAATAAATTGTTACAGCTTCATTTAACCATCTAATTTATTGTAACGTTACCGGTAATTATTGTACTGATGCCATGATATTCAACCGAAAATAAATATTGCTATAAATAGTTATTGTCATCAACAGTGTATAGTAGTCCAACTGATCACTTAGTAATCTGCAGCTCGGGAAATAAGGTGTGAAAACTTCATGGAAACATTGAAAAGTATGAATTCCCTAAAAACCAAGCCTAATATTTAAGTTGCTTTTGCCTGACGTATTTCGTTAAATTCGATTTTATATCTTTTTTAAATTTAAGTTATGATAATACAATTAATGAAATGATTCTGTATCAAACCTGAAATCAATAATTGGAATACTTTTTGATTAATTATTTAATAAAGACCTGTTTGTCCTGTGACGATAACATCACAGATTATTGTAAAAACAACATATTTTAAACATTGCAAACGGTTGGTACGTGAAGTATATTTTACATAAAATTTTATGATAATGAAACAAGTACAAAAGTTACTTATTTATGTTTATGAAGTATTAAAATAGGTAAAATATGTTAAGTGTGTTTGTTCAACTTAATGCAACTTAAAAAAGCCAAGGTTAACAGCTTATGGTTAACTGCCACTGTTATGTATATGAAATGAATTACTATACTAATATGGTAATATATACAGTAGGACCAATTAATAAGGAACATTAATCGAAGTTAAATAAGTATATATACATATATATATATATATATACTTTTTACATATACAACATTTTCACTAAATTAAAACTTAACTGGTGTCTAACAGAAAATTTCAGGACATTATTCTAGAAAATCTAAAATTTATTTCTTTGAGAATGCCATTGCATTTGTTAATGATTTATTGTGAATATTTTGCTAAAAAGTAAAAGTTATTTGGTTGAGAATTTCAAGTTCTAAGTATTTAAGATGCCAAATCTTAACAAAAAAAAATGAAATTCTAGAGAGGGCCAACTTTATCTCTTTTTATTTTACTATTCTTTGACCTACATAAATACATACAACAATGTTATAAAAATATGTCAAGCGAGATTTTTATTCACTAAATACACAAATTCACCAACAAATTCATTTCTTTTTCAAACTTTATAACTGCACCATATAGACCGATTGGTATTACGTGCTTATATCAATATACCTGTATCAATAGCTATCCATTTATTTCGAAAATAGACGTGGAAACATAGCATTTATGAGACAAGATAAACTACACCTCCGATATTCACGTTTTCCTCATAAAAAAATATAAACCTACGTGTAAGGGCACAATCAGCAATACGTGACATTTGACAGCAACCGAGGATGTCCATTTAGTGTGTACAAAGCTTGGTCTAGCATTTAAGAATGATAAATAGGTTGCTATTCTGTCCGCAATTCGTTCCGATTCAACGGTGGACACAAAGGTGATACCTTTGCGCACTTTACAGAGGTAATAAACCTAAAGGTTCATTTATTGTGTTCGCCTAGACTACTTTATTTGGTAATAATAATAATATTTACTTCCTATAAAGATACAGCTTAACAATTGTGGTTTAATAAAACTAAAGCTTAACCTAGAAAATTCATTGGATACCTGTGTCCGAACTAGATAGAGTTATCTGTATTTCGGACATCAGCGCTCCTCTTTGAGATTTTTGAGATTTTCTTTACAATTCAGTAGTTTAATATTTTTTTCAAATATTGAATGTTATATTGTTTTTGTACATAATGTAATGATTTTATTGTAAAAAAGTATCTACATATTTATATAAGTTGTCTAGTACCCTGATTGTAAATTCTACTGAGTTCGAAACTAGATGACGAGTTACCTGTTAGGTGTCCGATAATATTAAATTATGTTTATTTATACGGATATTTATACGACGTAATTTATACTGATCGTTTTCCTTTTCGCACTTCATTCTGTTGAATACTTTTCATAATTATTCTAAGATGTCAATTGAATGTTTATTATAATAGCGTTTCATACAACTGGTTAGTTTCACAAATTTGTTGGCTTATATAAAATAAACAGACTTAGCCCTATGATATAGACACCCAAAAATAATTAGATAAAAATTTTTAAACAATCTACTGGAAAAGGTTGACAAACCCATCGCAAGACCGGCAAAGGTTTTATACCACGTAGGATACATTAATAGGGCATTGTAAAATCTTGGTGGAACGAATCGCTGAAAAATTTCGGTTTTTCGGTTATCTTAGAGATTTGTACGGGCTTTCTTCGTTGATTCGTCATAGTACGGGTGTCAGTATTACAAACACATGTCTTTTGATTTAGACTTTGTATTCTATACAACGATAAGTTTCGGTTTTTGAATTTCGCGACTGATTTCACGGTTTTGAGCCGTTACATTGATGTTGACTTACCTTCCGTCACAGCTGCTGGTTATGAATCTTCGAGATTGGCATCTTTGCACCATAATCTTCACGTAAAGTATAGTTTTTGCTCCAAGCCTTATGCATATGGCAATTTTTTATTCCCAAGGAGTATGAGGCTGTAATTGGTCTAACATTAGGTTTCTTATATGTACATCTATAATCTATTTATTTATTTAAAACTTCATGCACATTTGTACAGTGGCGGACTTAATGCCCAAGGCATTCTCTTCCAGTCAACCTTAGGGTGGTGTAGAAATCTTGTAAGGTAGGTGGTGCACAGAGGTAACATTATCAATAGAAAGAAGCTTTATACAGAAAAAAAACATATACATACATATAATATATTATAAAGAATAAATATATATATATACATATATACATATACATATACATACACATACATATTCATGTACATATATATACACTGACACAAATACACCACGTTCGTACACCATGATAACCCGAATACAAGGTAAAACAGCTATCGGTTGAAACTTTTTGCCGTTTCACTGAGAAGAAGATCGTGTAGGAGGGCATTCCAGAGTAGTACCGCTTGGATAAAGAAATAAGAGTTCATGAAATCTGAATGATGATAAGGACATAAGAGCAGCAGATTATTTTTTGAGCGAAGATTTCTGTCATGATTAGAGGACAGATAACGGAAGTATGAAGCAAGGTAAGTAGGAGAAAAAACAGAGATATAGTGAGTAATGGACTAAAGCTCTTAAAATTAATTAGAACGAAGACATCTAATCTCCTAAAGCTAGATTTTCGTATAAAATCTCCTACTTAGTTTTGTTACGGCGAAACCGAAGGGAGTTGGATTAATAGTTTTAGGGAGGAGGGTAAAAGAAATGTAAATAATTTTATCAAAAATCTTACGAAGTCGGGTGATAGTTTTCTTCAACTTTTTCGGATGAACTATTGGATATGCCTCCCTAAAAGTTTATAGGTTAGTACACTCCCATAGTTCCTTTACGGATCTTCTGTATAAAAATGGCGAGCAAAACTTTAAACTACCGTAAACGAATATCGTGAATCACGTTAGCTGCAGCATATATAAAAATACAAGTATCATACAAAATCAACACTAATATATAAGGATTACCATAATATATAATGGTGACTTAACTTATCTATACAAATTAATAAAATTAAAGTGTTATTTTGTTATTATAAATTAACAGCTTTTAACTATACGCATATGGAAGTACTTCCTGTACTTACATCAAAACATGTATATTTAAAATTGTTGTGTGTGTAAGTTTATTATTGTAGTACCACGGGTCCAAAGTAGTTTGACATATAATTACAGGAAGCGATTAATCAATTAACGCTGAATTAAATGCTTTTACATATTAAGAAACTAATAAGTGTAGTTTTAATGTCAAATCAACATTGGCATTGCCTACGTAAATTGATTTAGTGGAAGAGATAGGTGTAATACTTAGCCCATAGTCATGAGCGTTAGTTAAGTTTAAGCAACAGTTTTGTGTAATTTTTAACTTTAAGTTTAATTCAATAAAAATAAAAGTTTAGAGCCGTTTTTTTATATATTTGAGCCTGTCAAAATGACTCTTCTCCATCTGATAGAAAGCATGAGGTGAATCTAAGAGTACTCATTTTAAATGCAGGCAACGCAAAAATAAAGCATGGTGACCTATACTTGGCACCTTTTAAGATGCTTAAAATATTATTAGTTTACGAATACGGAGCTTAGTTCTTGAGCTAAGTTGAGGGACAAAGCAACACGGGTATATTAGTACATCAAAACCCTTAGGAGTTCTCCAGGAGTTTGATTTTTTTCACTAGTTGACTGCTTATAACACACTATTGACCTTAAAATTTTACAAGAACGAATAAAATCATCAATAAAATGTATCAACCATTACTTTCATTACATTGCTCTTTAATTGTTATCAATGTTTACTTTCTACTGCTTCAAGGCTCTATAAGTCAAAATATTTCATTGAAATTTTAATTTGATATGTTCATTGAATTAGGTACACTAGACTTTATAAGCTGCTAAGTAATATATCCTCCGAGCTGCCTGCTGGAAAGCATGTGCAGAATCCTAAAATGGTGAATACTAAGTGTAGTACGAATGCAAATTATGCAACAATGCATCATGATGAGCCAAACTGTGGCGACCTAATAAAATGCTTCTGTATCATGGGGCCTTCGGTATCGTACTCACCAACGAAAGACGACGACACGAATGCAAGCACGAGCTATTTTAGGCTAGTCCTCTATGAGAGGATAGTGCCGCCCCGATCAAGACCTGTTCGAGCAGAAATCTGAGTGGATGTACTACCTTGAAAATTACTACCCTTTTAAGCGATATGGCCTCAATCATCTCTATCCTTATGAATTCGATTAAAAATATATATACCTAAACGAAACTTCCTAGAAATTAATATAATGACTGACCACCTATTTTAAGTCAATGTTGCTAAATTTAATTCCATATATGGCGAATACCGTTTAAAAGAAATAAAAACTGCAAGATTTTACACAAATTAGACATTAGAGGAAATGAAACCGCCACACCGCAGAAATTACATCCTATATTATGTAATATTTGTACCGTGTGGTTAGATAAGCTGTATTGGGTTCGTACCACGTGTCTCTGTGTGACCACTGCTAAGACTTACCGCCTCTTTGTCGGCTCTCTTTTGAGGCGGCGCCTTTGAACCTAATAGCTTACTACTTCTAAAGTTAGCTTAGTACTTCTAAAGTGTGGTCGTATGTGTACCAACGGAATGCAAATGTAAAAGATTTACTCTGTTTTGTAAGTGACTCTAGGATTTGTGTCGCTTGGAAATTTAAAGCACTACTGGAGTCAAGCGCATTTTATTGGAATCGAAATTTTTTATTACTTTTTTATGTTTCATTCCAGACTTCTTTAAATAAGTGCGACTTTTTGCGTAATAAGTTTCTTAAAGAAGTATAAGTTTATGTGACTTTTGATATATTTTCTTGTATATTTTTGTAAATGGTACAGTCTCTTTCCATCCTTCACAAATTTTAAGTAAACAAAAATAAATAAGGTATAAATTATTTAGCATTGAAATTGTTTAGGTGTAATATGTGTATTTAAAGTAAGTATTTATCAATCGCTTAGTTGAAAACAATTAAAAGTTCACCATAATTCATTCCTTTAATTAAAACACTTCTTAAAAATTTTAAATCAATGGATTCAAACCTAAAAGATTTTGTTAATCTTGGATTTAAAACCAAAAAGATAAATGTTTTGACACAATTTTTTTATACTGTACTTATCTATAAACAAAAATAATAATAAACAGGCACATAAGTATTACATAACCACTTTTATCAAAACGAGATGAAATATCTGTTCGGAATAACAAACCTGTAAAAGCCGGCAGTTTGAATCACTTGCCTTGTTAAAATTCACATCTCAACAAAATTTGTTGACGAAACAGCCTCATCTAAAACAAATAATTCTTGCGTGAAATTCGGATAATATTGTTGGTAAAACTCACTAAAAACCATGATACATTTGCTACTAACAGCATCGATATCTTAAAATTGACCCTAAATCCAATGAGATAACGTTTATTTTTCAAAACATTTGATATCAGAGCTGTTACTTGTAAGGTTGCTGTTCACACTTTACGCTCTGATATTTCAACAAGGAAACTCGAAGCGAAGTGCCGCATTTAACAACTAGTAAGAGCTAAAGCGAGAATAACTATTTCACGGGCCTTTAGTTTATTAAGGATGCTAATATTGATTCATGGGCAGTCAAGGCGTCAGTTTTAGCAAAGGAAACCGGTGGTTATCGGAATAATTCGGTAAATACAGCTTTCTGGGACCGAAGGTGAGATAAAAGCGATTATGAATTTCTATTGTAACAATTGTGTTATACAAACTTTTATTATTATGAATTAAAATGGAGGTGTATATTGATATCGCAATCTTTGTTGCGACTATACGACTATATTTACACGCATTTTGGCAATTTCTTAAAGTGAAAAAATAAGTACAAGGGGAAGGTAATGGAAGCCAAAGTATATTGCTTTTATGAATCGATTGGAGATGGTTGATGATCGATGAACAATTAATCGAACAAGGTAGAACAGTAAGTCAGTTTGAGTTTCAGGTATATGATTCTACAGTTTTTGGCCTACATAAGGAAGGATGACGCTGCTAAAGTAATTAGTAGTCTTTGAAGTAACAAGTAATACTTTGATGTTACAAATCTAATACCTTTAAACTAGAAATTCTTGTATATGTAATCTGAATAACGAAAATAACTCCAAAGGTCTTCATTAATTTTTGTAAGCTGTTTTGGGGGTGAACAATAGATAGGATTCGTAAGTAAGTACGTTAGCTTTTGAAGCATTTTAATAAAACGAAATTCAGGTGGTAACAGCTTGCACACAGTTAACCATTCATGTAATACTAATACTATTGTACCTAAAAATCTGACTTTTAAAAAGAGTGTCCATGAGTTGTTTTGCCAGCATTCTTCTCATAAGGCCCTACGTATGTTGGGAACTGGAAGTTATGGATCGACACAAGCAGGTAGTGAATTTTGGTGTTTTCACCTGATTCACCTTGACAATAGAGAACATCTGGCGTCTGTTTGTGCCGATCTATGATTTTTACCTGTAGGTTCAATTTAACGTTCATAAATGTCACTTAGTGTCTTAATTGAATAAATGATTCTGAATTTGAATTTATTATAAGGAAATTTATCAAAAAAAGAATACCGGTCATTTAGGTACTAGATACTTAACAACGGAACTTTGATACATTGTTCTGTGTACAAATGAAAACCTTATACAGATCTCTGCTGTTATCGATCTAATATAGTTTATAAGGTAAATACTCTAATAAAACTCAAAATGTATAAACGCTATAAAGAACTTGATGAACTAAAAATAACAGTAAATATATTTGATTACTTTCTACAAGGTATGTGTATATTTCCGGATAGAAAATTGTTTTTTAAACAGCCCAAAACGTAATTACATGAACGACTTTCTCAATAAAATCCCACATTAATCTACAAGGTGTATGAGATACCCCATCCTGTCTCCGTACCTTGTTACTTAACCTCAAATAAAATTTTAATAAACAGCTTATCATTTTTTATGGTACGTCAGATAGGAAAAAAGAAAGAAATTGTTAATACTATACAAATGGTGACAAACACTTTGAATTATGCAGCAATGAATGACCGCATCATAAGTGCCTGTTCACATGGCTTAGACAATGAGGTTGAGTGTCTATTGACACGATACTCGCATTAGCACAGAGGTGGTTTTTGCCACACTTGGGCACAGGAAGCGATTACTGCGAGATAATTAGGTGTTGTTGAGTAACACTTAGGTGCTTCCGATTGTATATTGTAGGGTGTCTTTGAATTTCTATGAAAATGAGATAGTGATTTCCTAGTGTAGTGTATATTCATTTATCGATATCATCAATTATTCTATTTTGCATATCGTTATTTACGAAAACATATATGCTTCTTAATTTATTAAGTATAGGACACAGATTGTAGGTAGGGAGAGTTTCGTGGGTTTGTGTATAAATACTATTTGTGTATAAATTTTATTTAAAAAATATTACAAATAGTTCGATTTAGTTATTAAAAAACTCATAATCTTACTGTACTTCTCATCACGTGAATTGTAATTGAGACTGATAATCTCAGAAAAATCTCTATTAGGTCTCTAGTTTAAGCCACTTAGGAGGGAACTTCTCCCCAGGGTCCAGGGGAAGTTCTGGTTCATGGGCGTTATGGTATACCGAGGTAAGATATCTTTTATCCTGGATCTGATCAAAATTATTGTCGCTCGAGTGACAAGAACCAAGGCGCCTAAACCGCAATATTTGACGCAATCAACTAGAGGAAATGTGGCGATAACACACACCCATTAGTCCCAAACACAAATCAGTAACACGTGACAGTAAATAAATATCTTCATAAAAACTATAACCTCGCGTAAGCTAAAATTTTTTGTAAGACATGCGTTTTTTGCAGGGTTTTTTTAACTTAGTTACAAGTGGTAAAAATATATTTTTATCTGCACGTGTGTAACGGTTGTAATTTTGTGCGGTTTTAAATTACTCTGCATTCCATTTTTTTTCCGGAAGCTGCGCATTTTTGCGTTGGAGGAAAAAAACAGCGAAATTTTTAAAATGACGTTGTGAGTTATAATTAGCTCGAAAAAACTTTAAAATATATTTTGGGTGAAGTAGCTCTTTAACGACGACTCTAAACGGTTTTCAAATATTAGAAAATCTTCAATAGATATATACATGTGATATTTATACATTGATACAAATCTTCATATAACGCGTAAATATACATAGTAATTATAAGTTTTATTGCACAAAACCAAAATAAATGCAATCTGTTCAACTTAAAACTAGTTTAAGTTATAAATCAACCAAGAGATAGCTTCTGTTACGAAACGTTACAAACTTAGCTTAACTGCGTTGTAAGTATAATTGGACTAAAATATAAAAAGGTATATTTAAATTGGTATAAAATATTCCTACAATTCACCATCCTCAATAAAAGATAGAAATGTTGCAATGAGGGTACAGCTAATTACAATTCATCATGATAATTCTCATCTTTTAAAAAGACCTCTAAAGGCAGATTGAGTCTTGGGATTTTGAAATGATATCGGTTCTCCTTATTTCCATCACGATTTTTTTAGTTAGTATATGTAAGTGAAGTCTTATATGTTTTGTGTGTGTCTCGTTTTTGCAAAGGCCTTATTAGTTTTGTAAATCTATATGTTAATACGTGAAGCAAAAACTTTGGACCCCTTTTTACAAAAATTGCGCGGACGGAGGAGTATGAAATTTGGCACACTTATTGTTTATATGTAGGAGAAGTGCGGTACGCTAATATTTTTCATTAATATTGCTTATAAAGTACATTAAATCAACAAATAAAACATTACACACACTACCATGCATTTGACACACACATACACAATTTTTTTCGTCAAAGTCAAACTAAAAGATATTTGTTTTTTGTCCACACTGTCATTCTGAATGTCAAAAATAGCCCTACATTATGAAATCTTGGATTGAAGAGGTGTAATTGCCTTTTACGAAAGAAATTCTAAATAGTTCATACTAAAAATTTAAAAGAATTATGGTCGAATTTCGACCTCTAGACGACCACCAGTTAAAATAAATATATAATATGATATGGTCATTCCCACGTAGATTAGATATAAAATATAAAATTTATATCACATTATCTATATAATACGTACAACTTAATAAAAGGCGTGGCGTAAATTAGGACAAGGATACATAAGATGAGATTAATCAGATAGTCACAATAAAGTGCGTTACCTCAGTTCAATTAAAAGCATTTATTTTATTTCTGAGATTAATATTAGTAAAATTTAGTAATCAGGCGTGACGGTTATTTGAAGCATTTTTTTAAAAAGTTTAAAATGTGAAATTTCTACACAATTTAATGAAGGGCAGGTGCATCAATTCGGACTAAACCATCTAATAAAAACCTTTGGCTACTTATCTTGCACAAAACGCAGCCATCATAAAAGATAAAAAAAGTACCATAGAATTGCGAAAAACTCATGGATTTTTTTTCTAAAAAACTTATTTTATCTAACATTCGGTAACTTAATACTTACGAACTGACCGAAAAAAGAAAAAAAAAGACGAAAAAACTTTAATTGTTCTCGCAAAAATTTGGTCCAAATCTTGGCTCCGGGCACAGGAAATGACGGAGCGGCAAAAAGCTCAATAGAAACCAATGAAACGTCTTCAATTTGATGGATCGCCGTAACACAATCAGTTTACGAGAGAACTCAGAAGAGCCTTAAAGTGCCCCTTAAAAATCAAGAGATATTCTTAACTTTTATTGCTATGGTAAACAGGCTTTATATTTATTCAACACAACCTAATATAAACCTTGACTGCATTCATATAAGTTTAACATCAAAAATACTATACAGCTTACTTATTGCTTTATGAATCGGTGTTTGTTTTACAGATACATTGATACCAAGCAATATAATATATTCTTTAAACTCTCAACTTTAAAGTTCAAAGTCATTCTTTTGTTTTCGAAGTTATTGTGCTGTAAATGTAACAAAGCATTCAGAACACGTGTTAGATAGCCACCAGAGGGGCTATTTCAGCTTGTTTGCGTGTATCTAGAGATAATGACAGTAGTTATCACGACCTTCATAAAAGATAGTTTACCTGCCGTCGAGGTCCATTTTATATCTTTTCTAAAGATATACACATTAAAGAAAACAAAATACTGTTAGATTATGTGAACATTATATTTGTATACTAATATAAACAAACGTCACAAAGTAATTAGGTTTTGATTTGAATCTTGCTTGAGCTAAGCATTTATAAACCTAAATTAGTATCAAGCTAAGCTTAGCTTAAATTTTATTTTATAGTGTAAATAAATATTACTTTTTTAAAATACGTGAGTTCCGATTACATCTGAACTTCGTTCGAGTATTTATATATATATGTAATTCCATACATACATACATAAAAAAGTTGTTACTGTTTTCTTTATTTAATAAAAATCGAGAAACCTAACATAACACTACAGTACATAAGTTCGTGTTCGTGTTTAACACTCAAACGATCTGATGGTTAAAGTTACCCCTTACCGCAATTGGGTTAGTTGTACATTGCCAATCCAATTTTGGGCGAATTTGTAGCAATCAACCACACGACCCTGCTGATGATAAGTTATCACTAAAGCTTATGGATTTGTTGAGGAATCTTTAAAAGCTTGTACATGTTTTTCTTTAAGATCAATTGACGGATTTGCAGGATTTGAAAAATCATTTGCTCATAAGATTCCTATATAGAGTTTGATTCTTAGTTCTAAAGATGGACTAATAAAGTAGAGGAGAGCGAAAGAGAGATAGAGAGAGAGAGGAGGTAAGATTTGTCTAGTTCAAAACACTCTTCAAAACTAGTGTGTTACATATAACAAGTCTATTGAAAATGAAGAAAAACTCGGAGAACACTTCACGTAAATATTGGTTTGATGTACCAACCACTTTACCCAGACAAAGTTCAAATCAGAATATTAAATGTAATACATACAATGTGCATCTAATAAAAATAAAATACAATAAACCTTGTAATATGAAAAGCATATTAAAAAAACGCCGGTAACCATAAACTTATTCTTTAATCTTTAAAAACCTTTGAAGATTTTACAAAAAGGATCTAAAAAGTGGGCGTGACTTTTACTGTCATTTCAGTTGAAGCATAATGGCCCACGACCCCAGCTCGCGCCGTCCTATTATCTAATAACAAAAAAGGTATACCCCGCCTTGCACAATCGAAAAATTCAAAAACCAAGCGTAGCCTTTGCGAATCTGGCCAATAAATTTCTATTGATTGAATTTCGGACCCATGCTGAGCATAGGGGCTCATTATAGTCTCGATAATTTTCGATCTTTTTATTAGATTTTTTGTATTTTATGAGGTCTAACGACTACTTGGCGACGGATAAGGTAGATTTTCGCTCGAACCAGGACCACAAAAATTATAAGTTTACTAGCGGTGTTCTAGCAGGGTATATTTGCCAAAACATATAGGCCTTAGAAATATCAATATCAATCCTATTCCAACATTAAAATCTCAGAGGTCATACTAACTTTTATTATAGATGCATACTATTATAAACCATATATTAAAATATATTGGACACATAAACATACTGTTACACATGTAAAAAAAAATGTATGTTATTACCCGACTGCGAAAGAAGAAGGGTTATGTTTTGCGAGTGTATAGTAGTGTAATATTTATTATATACAGTATTTCTTCGGCACGCCCTTAAGTCTAAACAGCTTGTCTTATTTTTATGTGATTGGTGTCAATAGATTCGTCTTAGTCGTGACAGTGGCACCGAGTAAATCAAAATGTTAACCAAAAATAAAGTTAAGAATTATTGGAGCCAAAAAGTAATCGCAAAAAAAATTCAAAATATATAGTGTGTGGTATCAAAACAAAGAATTTTTTGCGGGGATTACGAATATATGACTATATAACTTATATGTTTCATACATGATATTGACGCAGTCTGGTTTCATTTTTTTAATAAATAATTATTTGTTGTTTAAATAGTATTATTATAAAGAGGCCAGAACTCCATTTCTTTTTGTGTGGAATCCCTCTTGGGCCTTCACCCCACAGGGGCTTGTGGCGGAGCGGTGTGTTGGAATGGAACCGCCTAAAACCACACGGTGTGCCACTCTGCGCCTGTGACGGACGGACGGACGGACCCCTCACAGAAGACCAGAACTCCATAGACCAGGGATAAAGTAATCAAACTATATACCCATACAAACATATATTAATGTGGTTTGAGTATGTATTTGTGTTTATTTTATCAACATTTTCAAAGGAAAACAATAAGTATATAAATGACGCGCGTTGAAGTCTTTTGTATCGTCGTTATCTGTTTTTCACTGCATAGTTACTAAAGGGGTATAATTGATACAGTTTCGTAATTGAAAGGTTTTATCAACCGCCTATAATGTCCCACTGCTAGGCTCGGGTCTCCTCTCAGGCAAGTGTTAAGGCCATACGTCCCCACGCCACGTACGTGGCCAAGTGCGGTTGGGGCCTGGCAAGACAACGTTGTGGTTCCGTAATCTTACCGTTGGATGTTTTCAAGCCGCCCAAAGGCTTCCAGCTAAGCTTCACGACTATTATCCAACGATAACAACCAGGATCGACAGCTTAACGTGACCTCCGTATCACGGAGACGCTCATGGTATCATGCCACTAGCGTACCATCCATTCAGGTTTTGACTGCGCCGTCGTTGCTTACCCTCGGTGAATGTATCTAATCCCCGAGTGCAACTGGGTTATAAGCGCCGCAATTTCATTGAAAGCTTTATGTCATCATTATTATTTCTTTATCATTATTTCCCTGCTCTTTACCATTTCTATTCAGTTCGTTTCATAAGTAAAGCCTTTTTATCAAATAGATTATAAAAATCAAATTATGATTGCTATAAATGATAAACAAAATAATAATAGAACAATGATTCTTATGAATGAATGGTAAAATTATTACATCTAAAGAGCACTAAGGAAAAAATCTGGGCCTACGTACTTTATATTGTACGAATGATAATGTACACATTTATTACATAAACATACAATTACATAAACACTTGAATGCACGGTTGGCCTCGTGGTTTAAGTGGTAGACACGCCGTTTTTTACCATGCCAGGAATTGTGGTTTCAATTCGCTCATGGTAAAACACTTTATGTGATCCACAAATTGTTATTCTAAGTTTGGGTGTTCTTTGTGTCCATTTCGGGTATGTTTGCAAAGTACCGCAACTTTATAAACATACACGAAATGGAATATCCTGATGTTCATATATTCCTAATGCTAGAGTTCTCATTTAAGAAAAAAAACTATACAAACAAAAATAGGAAAGTATTTCTTGTTACGAGAACAACATTCACAATTACCTTTTGCTTTTGTCAAATAACCAAGGAACGTGTTTTATACAGTTACCTACTACTTTAGAATCGCTTTCAACCGAATTTCACCATTATCACGTAAAACTTCCACCCACGTATTGTCAAGAGGTACCTCAACAATGCAGTGCTCATAAGTTAAAATGAACATTACGCAACGTCATATAAACTACTCGTTCATTCATTCTTAAGGATCTTTGCATGGTCGGGGAATGAATGGGCGGATTCTCAATCGATTTCACAACGGTCACTGGTGAACGACGGAATCTCACTTAAAAGGCTTCACTGGGAATAACGTGAAATTTTGGTAAGCTATCAGAATCAAGTATTTATAAGATGTTTCTTTTTTTTCTTTTTTTAATCTTTATTAATTTAGAGACTTTTATTACATGGTAATATGTTAGTCCCATCGTATCTTATCCTAAAAGATGTTTCTTCTTATTAACAAAATAAACATTTCATTTTTTTTACTTGCAATTAAGACAAGTGAAAATAAATTTTTGAATGCACAATAGTTTCTAGAAGTAGGAAGTGTGTCATAAAAAATTGTAATACTATCTTATCTAAAACTATAGAAAAAATAAAAAAATAAGCCATAAGAATAATTTACTCTAAAATACCGAGTACTGTTTGCTTAATATTAATAATATTAATTTCTCTAATTTATAGGCCCTGGGTCTAGGTAGCAGGTCCTAACAGTTGATTTAAGGTTTATATAAGTATATATGTGGCCATGAATTTCTCTGCCAGTATTCTCATAATGTCTTACGTATTTTGGAAACTAGAACTTATGGATCGACACAAGCAGGCAGTGAATTTTGGTGTTTTCACCGCGTCTGTTTGTGTCGATCTATAATTTTTATCTGTAGCTTCAATTTAACGTTCATAAATGTCACTTAGTGTCTAAATTGAATAAATATATAAAACTTGAATTAGAATATTGTCAAAAATTTTCAAGCACTGCATTACGCTCCTCTTCTCCTAAAAAAATTAATGTTTAAAATATTATTAAAGGTATTTAGTTATATTTTTATTAAATGGATTTTGATAAGTATCCGAAATATCTTCGGCAGTATTTCGTTTATTTAAAGCGTGTAATCGGCATTTCCTTATTATGTCCTACAAAATACGTGAAGCATCCTTATAAAGCCAAATATGTAAGCTTGAAGTATCGCTTAAAAGCGGTTCTATGAATGATCTGACAGTTAAAAGTAGTTTTTAGATACACACACGGACTTTAAAATTTATTATATCTGTCTGTCTGTTTATTAAGAACGTTTACATACGGCCTACTTCAATGGTAAGAATTGGTCATTGAGCCAGCACCCACATTTGGCCAGCGAGCAGTTCTCGTATTAATATACCTAATCTAAATCTAGGACATGGTTCCAACGATTTTCATGAAACTTAGTATGCGGTGGGGTTTTGCGTGTGATAAATTGATCTAATATACTAATTATTTTGAACGTAATAAATTTCTGTCTTTCTTTTTAAAAAGACAAGTCCCGCATTAGGAATGTACACCTCTGTCACGGGGATCTTTACAAACATACATGAAACGGACACAAAGTAGACTTAGAACAACAATTTATGGCTATACAGTGTGGTCCCATGTAGGATTTGAACCCACAACACTTGGCGCAGTAAGAAGCGGTGTCGCGACTACTTAATATTAAAATAAAACTTTCGATAAGGTGCAAGCAAATGGATTTATGAATTTAGATAAAGATCATTGTTTCCACTCAAAAATTGAAAAGTCTTAAAAAAAATTTCATTACTATATGTTGTCGATATCTTTTTTTTTAATAATCTAAATTGGAGGTTCATGTTTTAATGAAAATATTGGAAGAAATGTTGAAAATGAAAGATATTGGACCTATTGATAACTTTCTGGGTTCTGAGATTAAACAAGATTTAAAGGAAAGCTTTGCTATGTAAGTCAAAAACAATACTTAACAGGCATTTTGAAAAAAATGTTATGGGCTGTCTGATTGCTGTCCATTATCTGTGGAAGTAGATAAAAAAATTAAATTTGATATACTGAAACAGGGTTCAGATAAAATTTATGAAAAGAAAAATATTTTAACTGGATCTAGACCAGACTTCTGTGTTGTGGTTAACATTCTTTTGCTTTCCGTGACAACTTGTAATTAAGGCAGCACCAATGGTTGTATATTACTGTTATGGGCCTCTTAGCTTTTAAGGTGTATGTTCTTGTTGGTTGTCCTTATAAAATAAAATAAAATGAAACAAAATAAAATAAAATAATATAAAATAAAATAAACATGTTGAAAGGATAACTAAACTGTGCGAGTAAGCTTTTGTACAAACTTTTGATAAATATTTTTAGATACATTAAAGGAACATTGAACTTATGTTTAATTTATTATAGGGATGATTCTGATGAGGCTTTGTTGATAGTGACTAGGGTGAGAGTGACGACAGAAAATCTACCACAAGTTATGTTTTTAAAGTATTTGGAGAAAGTGTTATAAAGGTTTAAAAGAAATAATAATCAGTGATTTTATCATCTACCGAATTTGAATATGTTGCCTTGAGTCACGCTACCAGTGAGGCTTGTTGGCTCAAGTGGATATTGACTGATTTTGATATAAATTTGGGACCAATTGTTATACATGAAGATAATGAATCTACTATTAAAATGGCTTACATCACAACTGGAAATACAAGAGTAAAGGAAATAGATATAAAACTAAAATTTGTCAAAGAAGAAATTAATTAAGAGATTATTAGAGTCAAGTATATACTATTTCCAGTAACTAGCTGTAAGTAAGTAGCTGGCATGTTACTTAAACGACTTGGTGGTGTAACTTTTATCCTAAGAGAGAAGTTATTGTGTCATAATACGTTATAATTTTATTACAATCTTATTGGGGGGAGGTATTGTGAACATTTATATAAGCGTGTCCGTTACAGTAATTAGTTCTAATATTCGTTTACTAGAAACAAAACTCATATGGTATTTCGCTTATGTGTAAAAATGTGTTATGCAATAAAATAAAAGTAACCAAAAGCAATACCCTCTGTTTTTTTAAAATCCTAAAACACTTATAACCGTTTATTGTAACCGTGGGAGAGCCACGCTTCGGCATGCATGGGCCGGCTCGACCGGAGTGATACCACGGCCTCACAGAAAACCGGTGTGAAACTGCGCCTGCGCTGTGTTTCACCGAGTGAATGAGGATACCGGAAGTCCTTAATCCAACGCTTCCCCTCATTCCCCTCCCCATCCCCTAAGGCCGGCAACACACATGTGATGCCTTTGGTGTTACGGGTGTCCATGGGCGGCGGTAATCACTTACCATCAGGCAATACGTCTGCCCATTTGCCAACTATTCCTTAGAAAAAAAATACATATCTATAAATAAAATTTAATGACCGAAATGTCACTTCCGATTGGCTGCACCAAATCAAATAATTATTTTTTATATGTTTGTTGTTGGTAGGATAAGGGATCTATGCAAGAAAAATTGAAAGACAACGCGAAAAGTCTTTTTTTTTACGTCGACGTCGACTCTACAGGATCTGTGGGAAGCTGAGACAGATATGTAAATAAGGCGGTACGAAGTTGCCCGGGTCAGCTAGTTCTTATATAATAATAATCTAATCTAATTTACCAAAAAATAAATACGGGGCAAAGCTCGGTCGTCCAGGAACAATATTTTTTTTTTAAATGATGAAGTGATTGTAAATTACAACCGATAACCTTGTATCCTTCTATCATAAGAAAATTGCCCAGTAGACATTCTGTGGATTGGTCTTAGTATGATAATTCTAAAGGCGAAAATTTGTGTTTGTTACTTCTTCACGCAAAATCCTGTAGTATTTTTAATAATTTTAAATGATGTGTCAGCTACTTTCAGAGGTACATTAAAATAAAGCCTATCTATGTTTTAATAGCAATTAAGAAACATTGTACTTATGATCTCGACAAAAAGGACTGTTAATGTAGCATGATAATTAATTCAAAGAATTTTGATACTATATTTAAATTTTTACAATTAATTAAATGGTTAGAAATGTCTGTTCTCTCTCTCATTTGAAATATTAAGTTAAGCGCTCAACTTTAAAAATTAAATTTCTCTATTCCAAAGCATATAATATGTATATCATTATATTTTCATTATTAAACTAAATAAGTTTTTATTTTCAACTATAAGGTCATATCTCCTTATCCTTTATTTATATACCGTCTAACCTTAGCTCCTGAGGGTTATGATCCATGAATATCTATGGATCCGTGAACTACTTCTACAATAAGGTATGATAATGCATTACCCCGTGCAATGAAACTACGGATGAAAAAAGACATTAAATTATTTAAGTTGAACACTTAAGTGCTCATTAATGTAAATCGATTATATATAATCGATATTTGAATTGCGCTCGCTACTTAGTGGCTCCTCTACTTTACTCTTATCCCATAGTCTTAGAGATTATGTGTTTCTATCAGAAACTAAAATCACAGTCTTAGGTTTTTTTTATATTTTCACACCATTTACGTACACAATTTTCATGCCAGTTCTAATGACTGTGTTGATTATTTAACTAAACAAAATTAATTTTAAATGAAGTTTTTGAAATAAAACGCTCTGCTTTTATCTGATTATAAAGGTTTTGACGCAAAAGTTGCATTTAAGTAATTTCACTTTATAACCACTTTAAGATGGAGAATGAAGTTTTCCTTTCGGGTGTTTTTTTACTATCACATCTTATATATTTTTTTTTATTTGAAAGGGTTATGCAGTGAGGTTTCATTGATTTTAAGGAAAGACAACTTTATTAGAATACTTATAATTAGAATTCTAGACTAAAATTAAAATAATTATTTTGTAGTCGTGACTACAAATCAGTGACATTTTCATAAAAGTTAATTATTTAAGTGTTATAACAAATCCAATAATCGTAACAATTGTTAATCTTTTAAACTTAACTTTATAAGACGGAATTCAAGTTATATTGGTGAACAATATCACAATCTGAATTTTCGAGTCGTCCTTGAGAGCTCTACACATATTTGTTTTGGACAGGATTGACTCGCGAGTCGTGTTATCTTTGCAAACAAGTGCGGGGGCTTGTTTGTTTATTGGGAGTAAAATGGCGGCCATAGATACGGTAAGAAATGTTTGTGTAGGCTTAAAACGTTATGGGAAACTTATGGAAGTCGTATTTTGATACTGGAGTGGTTTCTGTTATTATTTTTCTAAGTTATTTGACATACAATTTGACTGCGAATAGGTACAATCAATATGAAATGTAGGTGACCCTACATTATTATTTAAAAATGTTCTTTTACAACGTATAACTTGACTGTGACTTCAAAAAGGGGGAGGTTATCAATTCAACTGTATTTTTTTAATTGTTTGTTACCTCATAACTTTAGACTGGTTGAACCAATTTTCACATTTTTCTATTTGAAAGCTGGTACTTCCCGTGTGGTCCCATTTCAACTTAGTCTAGTTCTTGAAGTCGTTTTAGTTTGTTAAAATTTGTGATTATTTTTATCACTATTTAGGGATTCAAAGCGAATTGTTACAAAAAAGTCTTAAAGAGCTTGTAAATTCTATTTGTTTCCCTGTAATCCCGATTTTACGGAACTAAGTTATGAGTTACCTCAAACTCATAATCAACGAACACTTAATATTGTATTTGACACTTCTAGCTTTTGCCTGCCGCTTTGCCCACGTATAGACGGTTAACGTGATTTAAAAAATAGCTTATATGTCATTCCGAAACATAAGATATATTACAATACAGTTTCATTTAAATCCGTTCGGTGATTTTTGCGTTAAAGAGTAACAAACATCAATACATCCATCCCTACAAACTTAAGCATATATAATATTAAAATAGTAGAATAGGATTAATACATTAAATATTGTTAATCTCCATTATAATAGGGTAACATGTGAAGTTTCTTGCTGGTTTATCTCCATAGGAATGACGTTTTAGAACCGCGCAACTAGACTCTTTAATATAACGTTGTAAAAGTGCCTGAAATAGTCCACTAGAAATAAAATAGATTTTGATTGACTATTGTTTTATGTACTTATAAAACCTAATAGACCTACTTTTTGTATAAATAATCAGCTCATTATGGAATTCCTGCGCGTAACAAGACCGCAAAATAGATATCTTTAAACCCCTATCCCACTAACAAGGAACTCACAATCAAAATACCAACACAAAACAGTAATTACAAAATCGGATCGCTATCGCCCTCATAAGCCGCGCCCTATAATTCAATTAGGCGTCCAAACACAAATAGGGTTGTCAAAGAAACCTTCTAAGGGCCCATTCAGTCCGCACGTGTGCTTACAATGGTTCAAACTTGAGGCTAACCCGACAAACGCTGCGGGTCGCCAATACCCCAAGTGAGAAATTTCACAATAGTGTCACACTATTGAAGTTCGGCGTGACGGTTGATAATGCCCCAGTATGAGGCCATTCCATACGTCTTTGATTTGTGCCCTGATTACTAAGGGCTATATTGTTAGTGAATCTATTTAACACATACAAGACTTGATGCGTCTCGGTTGATAAATTAAAGCAACTATTAATACGCGCAGATAATCTTGCGGTGTTGTGTTCATTCGCATATTTATTCATGTATTAGGAAGTTGCGGGCCTTTTAATTTATGGAATCTACTTTAAATAACTGTACTCCATTGATTTACGTTTATTAAATTGTAGGTTTTTTATATAAATATTTTTATCTGATTCATTACATACCCTAAGTACGTAGTAAGGCACAGTATAATCAAATACAAGGATAACTGCCTGCCACAAAAAAAACCTAATTACAACTTGAATTTGGACTCTTTATCGAAAAATGGGCCAAATCTTAAAGATTCAGAATAACTTAAAACTATAATATAATTTAACAACTAAACTTAATACATTCATTTAAAACATACGAGCAAAATAAATTAAGTTTACCCGTACAGCTTAATAATTCATTAAAATTATTGTCGCTAAATTTATTAGTATAAATCATAATGAAGATGAAGAACTCTATATCAAGAAAGAAACGCACCTGTTCGGCCTGTATTAATAACAATTAATGATTACTCAATTATACAAAAGGGAACACTCAATTATTTCAGAATTAATAATAACCAACCCTCGATCATTCAAGTACCCCGGGAGTTCTACAACACCTACCCATACCTGTTAACTTCTACACAATGAACCATTCATACACTTCACCCAAGCACTTTCAATATTGACCTATCAAGCACTAAAATGGAACAACAAGTACCTTTGGCACTGACGGGTTAAATCTTATCTCGAATAACAAAGCTACCAGCTACCTTACATTCTACGAAATAAGGGTTAATATCGCTTAATGTATGTAAATCAAAATGACATTCCTAACCTAAGTCAAGCATACGTAAAGTAAACCCGTCTATATCTACACAGGATGCAAGGTCGTTAACAGGTTTTATCACTTCCTTCTAAGTATTCAAATTGAGTGTTCCTTTTTGTTATAAACAATTATGTGCATATGTGATAAGGTCGTGTGTTATGTAAGTACCACGGTAGTCACGACTTTGTGAGGAATTTTACAATATTAGTATGTATAAGGAAGCATATTTAATAGACAGTTTTAGAGAAATATTTGATCGCGAGACGTGACCGGCCTAATGCAAATTTATTCGACTCAAGTTACATAAATAAATAATTGTGTTGGTAATATAAATTGATAAATAAGGGGCAGCAATCAAACACGTGAGTGATATCCATTAACGCTAATGTAATGTTTTCACATGTTTCTTCTTCAGATCCAACCCTCCTTTTCTTGGGCCTGCAATTATTTTTTATTAACATAAGACAGTTAATTAGAGTTAGGTAAAATTTTTGAACAGGATAAAAAATAAAGAAGTATTTGACCAAAATATCGTGTTGAAGCTATGGTATATTAAATTAGAATAAAAAAATCAAATATTGTATGAATAGTAGTAATATTGCATAAGCTCGAAGCGGTCGTGATCTTATTTATCGGTGCTGTGATTTCAGAGTTTAATTTGCAGCAGTCCTATTAGCCTCTTGAATTACAGGACTAGTGGTCATACCTGTTCTTATCAAGACATTTGTCATTAAAAACCATGACCAGCACGATACAAGAATCTTGCCTGACAACGCGACATTATGGATATCTACAGACGTTCTTATCATAGAGATACTCGTAGAATGGTCACTACTCGGAATAAAACTTAAAATATCCGGTGCATATTCTCTATACTTGTTTACAGATAATTATAAGAATGTAATTATCTGTAAACAAGTACAGAGAATATGCAAGACAAGAAGGATATACTTCATAACATTAATTAAGTTTAAACCGTAAAAAGTATACGTCCTTGAGGACTGTCTGACATTTGTAGTTCGTCTTAAATGGTTGTATATGCAATTATAAAGCATGAGACTTTAAATGCTTTATTAAAATTATAAAAATATTAATAAGCCTCTTCTTATTTGTAGGAAACTTAGCGTCTTACCACAGATGTTTCCATAATCACATGAATTTTCAACAATCTCACCACTTGTTATACAAGTACAATGAGTGGCTATCAATTACATACCAACAGCTCTATTGCTTCAAATATGTCGTTCAAGTTAAAAACTATATAAAAGTCCAGGTGTTTGAACACAATTAGTGTATAATCACTATATTTGGAGTGTTGTCACGAATATTCTTAGAAGTGCATTGTTGGCCGCCACCCAGTAGGGCTGTGTTTGCAAACGGGATGAATAAGGCTCGACCAATATTTGCCTTACGAATGAAAGAAACAATGCCTCCGTTGGGACAGTTAGCATTTCTTTTGAGACACGGGACAATATTAAGGGGGTGTTCCGTGAGTGTGACATTTAAAGAATAAAATGAAGTAGTAATAAGGATATATCACAAATCGGAAATATTTTTTGGAAGACATGAAGAGTAAAGCATTTTAAGACATTTTAACCGTTAGTAGTTAATTCTTTATCTGGTTCCATATCAATCACACAATTTGTTGAAAATTTGATAAGTACATATTGTCGAAAGTATAAGAAAAACGAGCGCAGTTGCAAATATTTTAATGTGAGAAAAATTTCATTAAATTATAAACCGACATCTATTAGATATTTGTAAAATTAAATTATTATCTCGTTCATTAATAGTGTATGTAAATATGTTACTTGTTTCATAGTTGTTATGCAATGCTGAGTGATAATCGACTGTAATATTCAACCAAAGGTCATATTTAAATGGTTTCTTTTTTAAAATATCTTCTTAGTGTACCAGACTTTTGTGTTCTTCCTAAATATTAGCATTCTAAAATTAATTCACCGTTGCCCATCATAGATACTTGAGTATCTACATGGAGGATAGACCACGACTATTTTCAGTCTCGAAACTGTACCTTTTTTTTTCGTGCGGAAATCCCCTCGGATACCTCCTCCTGGTGGCATGTCGGACTCGAACCGACTAAAACCGCACTTTTACCGCCGCAATAACGGCGTGGCCACCGAAACCGTACCTTAACTCAAATTTGGCGACTATGTTTGCACGTCCGCGGAACACCGCGGGAGTTCTCGACCACATCGCGTTTATTGTACCTCACTGTGCCTTTATTTGTCCATGGAACGTCTGAACGTATGCCATTATTTACACATCATACTTTTAAATACCCCCTTAACAAAGTAGTATTGCTGCACCAAGAGCGTGCTTTGCAGCTAAATACTTAACTTTAAAATTCTAATGTCCATCTGTCTCTTTTTCTGGAAACGAATAAAGTGTCTCATGTTTCAGAGTAAGAGTACTTAATTAATTCAATTATTTCAAACTATTAAATTCAATGAGATTGACGTTATTAAGAACTCTGTGTTTAAAAAAATTGTAATTTTTAGTGCTGTCTGTATCTGTCGTCAATTTAATCTTGGTGCGATGGAATTACTTATTTTAGATAAGAGTTTGTATTGAGGAATCAGCTTTCATGTTCATTATGTTTTTATTATTTTAACCTTTTAGGCAGAGGATCATAATGTAAAAAAATACAGACTTAACACTTGCATAACAAAAAAGCATTTGGGTATACAATTATCAAGGAGGTGTTTTTTTTAAGTTCTCGCAAATACAACGATTTGTCTTAAAACTAGATTTTGGTAAAGTGTATTTTGAAGTTGTATATGAATGAATTATTAATGCACAAAACCTTTTAATTTGGAAGCAGTGGTCATTATTTGCCACCAGGCTTAATTAATGGAATTGATGCAACTGTATTATACTATTATTACTTTTTTTACTATTTATGTACCCAAGAGAGTTTAATTAGGAAGTATGATACGGCATACATAATATGCTGGAAATTTATTCTACATTAAAAAGAGATTTTGGTCTAGTTCTTATTGATCTAATTACCCTGCAAGATTCATTTGTTTAGTGGATTTTTAATGAATTTGTGTAAAAGCAACTATTTTCAATAAGAGTTTTTTATCTTAAAACTAGTACTAAATTGTTCTATTTATTTATTCAAAACTGACCAATAACAAAAATATAATACGTACACATAATATTTGATACTTTATGTATTACAATAAATACAAACCTTTTGTCAGCTGCATTTTCATATTTCTACGATACAAATCGTAACAATGACAGCGACCGTTCCTTTTTGGCCAATGTTTGGTTAGCTGCATCTTCATTGTCGACTTCGAAATCAATTTACGATAATTGTCATTTATTATGAAATAAATATGATGCTTTATCCTATCTGTCATTCTGTACGAAACTCCAAAAGATTACATTGCTATTGAGCGCATTTTATTTTGCGAAGATATTCATTGGAGCGTAAGAATATGTGAGATGGCTTTTGACAATAATTATATTAAAGGCGGTCGTGACTCGGGAGATATTAGGCGGAACGGGAAGCCTTTGACGTAAAGCCTTGTCAAGACATGTTTTCTCAGCTTATGAGCAGATGTTGAGAGTATTTATATTCGTATCAAATGAAGTGATGTTTATGAACATGTTTCTGTAACCAAATTGTTAAGATGCTGTATTGTCCAATTAATCTAGATATTCAACTTATAATGAATAACTCGAATATCTGGAGTCACAAGATATTTAACACTTAATAGTATCAATTTCAAAATTAAGAATGTATTTCCATATTTTCTTAAACAGTTCCTGAGCCTTTAAAATAACGAACTATAGCAAAATGAAGTATTGTATAGGTTGGGGCTCATTTCGACTGACTGATTGAATTTATAAAAAAAATAGATGAAGAGGTCTATATCCAGCAGTGGACTGTTAAGGTAGAAAGTAGAGAGACTAGTGATGATGGTGATTGACAACGTAATAATATAATAAAACAATTCAAAATAATTAACTGGCTAAGAGCTTCCCAATCACTGAATACCTTTTGACTATGCTGAAGGTGTCAAAAGGTGTGAACAGAGATTAGATACAAAATATTTGTTCTTTTTTTAATCTTTAATCAGAATGTGCTAAGCATTAGTTTGATCCCTTGAGTATAATTAAGTTGGATAACTAAAGATAAACAATGAATTTCTTTCCAGTGTAGCGTTTTCTAAACAAGATCCAGCAGATGGATAAAAAAGTCTGATAAAAATTAACATAAGTTATCAATAATATGTGGAGGAATGACTGACATGTCCCTTAAATACAAAGAGAGTTGTATATATGCTAATCGGCGCGAGAACTTCTATTGCGCGATTTCGGATTGGTAGCTTCTTCGTACTCTTCGTTACTCCGTAGTTCAGTGTATCTTCGGTAGACGGCGTTTCTCATAAGTTTATGTTGCCACATGTGGAAGTCGCCACACTTTGTTACGATGATTCTTATTCAATGGTTCGAAAGACCATTCATAATCGGTTCAAGAATGAAAAAAATCTGTAATATTTATAGCTTTATTTCGTTTGAAAACATGTAAGAATTGGTTTTTAAAGTGAATTTGTCTCATTTATGACTACTAAAAGGTCCATTAATTCGTTCTTTGTTGTCCATTGATTTGTTGTTGGATATGAGACGTTTTAAATAATAGCTACAGGGTGTTTAATTTCATACTAAAATGAAGTATTAACTTTTTAAAAGTGTTTGGATTAACTACACCGAATTCGAATATTACGAATCTATTGATACTTCGTTAATTAACAGCTCAGTAGTTTAGGCGCTTGGTATTATTATCTTTATTAATTGGGTAAAAATATATACAGTATATCACACACAATAAAATCACCATCGACGTAAAAATCAAGCAACCTATATATCACACAGCGTTTAGCAAAAACATGCTCGCTTTTATATGACAAAGAAACTAATAACATCAATAACTGACTCGTATAATGACTTCTCATTCTCTCGCATCGGCGGTCCTTTTGCTCAACATAGTCATCTTGAATTGATCAATACTTGGATACATTAAGAAACTCTTAAACACCTTTTAAGTTACGACAATAAAGCTATAATATGACTATGAAGTCAATTCCTTTGATGAAATTCATTTGAGCGAAAATGTATAACAATTTTTGTCATTCATGAATTTATGGAAGCGTAGATCATGTGATTTTACTTATAAACATGGTTAGTTTCTCATTACCTGATGAAAACCCGGAGAAGATTCTTACGTCATTGTTTTTTTTTTATAACAGGGCCAAATAACCAGCCGGGTCACCTGCTGGAAATCAAATTCCACCAACCATCAAAGACTGTCACTCAGGAGCCACAATGTAGTTCCAATCTTTGAGATGCTCTCACTTAAGTAATGGGTATATCAGCCAAGATGTGTACTAACGCCTCTTTTCTTTAGTATTATTGACTGATAATTTGTTTTGACAACATGATTTAATGGTGATAGGACGTCATTCCCATTCATTTGTTAATTTTCTAATAACGTTTACATTCACATAACGACAATTTATAATGTCGAGTTGGTTAGAACTGTTTTCTTAAATAAAATTCGGTTCCTTCGCCCTGATATGTCATAATCGACATTTGTTTCACAGTTTGATTGTTAGAAAGTTTAAAGAAAAACGTACAGTCGTAGAGTGCCAATTATTCTGGTGATGGATGTTTTAACTTATAATGATGGTCAAGGGCAAATAGCCTGGTAATTATAATTGATGCATCGAGTCACTGTTCTTTGTTTTCTGTCCAGAGGGATAAGCTGATACTAAGGCATTCTTTACTTCATAGGGATAAGATCCCTATCGAACTTGTGCCTTACATTTTAGGGAATACCTAAATAATTTTGAATCATTACCAAACATACCAACAAGATGACGAATATTTCGGTATTTTTTTACAATCGTTTAAATTTCAGGAAACATCTGATTTTCCTGTCTACTACTGTACTTGAGTCATTCAAAATTAATGACGAACGAAAAGATTCAAGAACTAACTGTCATTTTACGATACAATGTCGGAAATTTTTGATCCGGTCATTTCTAACTATTAAACATTCTTGTTCTATGGTATATTCATAAATATAATATATTTTAAGCAGAGTTTATATTACGAAAGCTAAATTGACTGATAGAATACTTACATACATCTTTTTTTTGTAAATACATGCATTTTATAAAAAGAAAACACTCAAATTCCGAAACATATATTTTGAGATCATACAAACATTTAGTGTGATGCGATTGTTAAATCGAAACGACATCGTTTTTACTGTCTACATATTTTTTTCTTAATCACCACCTCAGCTGGAAGGCGTCCACATAAGCCCCGACCTCAAGATTTTAAATAGCAACTAAACCTGTGCTCCCCGCATCCTACCGTTTTTCGATATACATGTCTACAATTATAATTATTGACTTCACCACAATTTCTTTATAATAATAATCTAAAAAAGTTTGAGATAAAGAACCGCATACTAATACATCAGTGTCTCAAAAGACAATACATTTATTGAACAATAAAAACACAATCATAATGCCCAATTTGTCCACATGTGCCGATCATTCCAGGCCATTGTTTGGGCCCATACGCGGATTAAGGCCTCCGCGATAAGATCTCGGGCTCGTAGACGGAGATGGTTAGATAAGAACATTGAGCTTTCATTGTTTGGCACAAAGGGACTAGAAAAGAAAAAGTGCCACTGATGTGTGTGTCGTTCATTTTTTTTCGTTTAACTGTATTTTCTACATATGCTATTATTCATATTCAGGTTCAGGCTCCCTGGAGTGCTTTGAGGATTGTGCGAAGTCATTTATGTGGTGTTCTCTTCTTACAGTGACGAGTGTTTTTATCCATAATACAATAATCTCGAGATTACTAAGTACTTGGTCAGCTTTGTGATTGACGTCATAGAAAAAAAAATCTTAGAATTTATAAATATAATCGCATCATGTTTTTTTTAACTAGATTTATATTTTCAACCTCTATACTCTATATTAACAGACATTGATGCGGTTTTTAAAACCATATCTACTCCAATGAGGCTCTGCGATTAGAGAGGAAAAACACTTACGTTTTTTTTTTCAAAATTAAACTAGCTTTTAGATTTAGCTCCGCTCATGTATATGTTGATTATCGCGGTTAAGATTAACCGATGTTCTTCCTCAAGAATTAAGTGAATGTAGGCAGCGGTTTAGAAGTGAAAGCGTAATAGACAGAGTTAATTCCGAGTTTATACTAATAGTATGGATATCCAATTTAAATTGTACACTAATAAAGTCGTAAATCGATAGATTTATGAATATACGCAACTAAATATTTAAAATAACAAATAAGCATCTCTTTCAACTGTCGTCCTTTATTACTCTTGAACAATTATTGCCATATTACATATTTTTGACAAAACATTGCTTTCGCACCTATTTTCGGATTAATCAATAATATTTATCAATAAATATTCACAGAAAATCCGTTACTGAAAGTGCCGACAATCACTTCAAGCGATCTTCAAACACAAAACGTCACGAGTATTGAAACATCTAACAAAGGAGCAATCTTGACCAAACAATTTACGTGTCAAGTTGTAAAGGGCCTCAAACTGTTTGAAATGAGCGGTCTTACTTTAATCTAAACGAAAGAACGCCTTACGGCATTGAATAGTACACCTACGCATCAGAAGGTTCGCACTTAGGGCGTGATAGGGCGGAGATACTCAAAACTATAATATTTGAATTCGGAACAACTTCTCCGAAAGATGCCTATTTGTAAAATTAAAATTCGACACTTTAGAGGTGCCGACACAAGCTGCAAGCTTGCTTAGTCATTTAAAAAAAATGAAATTTCTTTAGGTATAAGTTTGTGGATAGTTAGAAAGCATATAAACATATAAATTGATTTATTTACGGGTGAAAATCTGATGAAGTGTAAATTTTTTTCGCATGACTGAATCAATATCACTGTATTTCTTGGATATTATCAAGTAGAAGGGCCAGTTTGATCACTTGCTGATAAAGTCCCTGATAGGCTAATGCAAAACTATAATTGAATTCTACTTGATTAGATTGATAAGGAATAATAACCAATAATTAGATCAACTACTACTACTACTTTCTACTTACTTACTAACGTATTTCTGGGATTGGCTGTGCCGGCACTATCCTTGTTTTTTTATACATATATGAGTTTTCCAAAATGAATCTACTCTGCTTGGTAGTGTGGAGGAATGGATCACATGTTTCTCCAACACAAAGGTAAGATCCTCCGACCAGGTGAAGTGATCTTGACTGGCGGGCTACTGCCTAACATGCTAATCTGCGCGAGAACATGTATTGCGCGATTTGTGGTTGGTAGTTTCTTAGTTTCCTTTGCTACTCCGTAGTTTCGTCTATCTTCGGTAGATGGCGCTGTAATGCGTTTATGTTGTTGATTCGCATGTGAAAGTCGCCACAGTAGAAACCACGAACAGAGCTCAAAAATAGCAACAATTCTGCAAGGTGACCCACACGATGGTGGCCTATTGCAATGCTTCTGTATGATTAGGCCTCCGGTCTTACACCTACCAACCTCAAGTGACAGCGCGAACGCTGTTATTTGAAGTTGGTGATCTATAAGAGCGTAGTAGCGCTCCGGTCGAGCCATCTCGTTCCTGCTGAAAACAGCGACACTCTACTACCTTGTCTAAAAAACATTCAGGTACTTTCCAGCTTTCTTACAGTTAAACTGTAAATAAATCCGTTTCTAAGTACATTGTCCAGTAGTGTACTTCTAAACGATGTTAATGACTGCATGTTTTCAATTTTCAGTATATTCCATATTCGTGTATTTTTTTACAATCGTAATAGCTAGTCATAAATATCCTTTAATGATAACCTCTACAAAGAACGCAAGTTAGAAATAACCATAAATATAAATAATTAATGACACCTTTAACAAACTGACCAGCCTATTTCGCAGCGGACTTATAACTCGAGCGTAGGGCGTTATTCTGGGCGGGAATCGGATCTTAGATGAGGTGCTATCACTGGTCTATTGATTGCCCTCTTGTAGAAATAGGCAGATGACGGGCTATTCTACTCGTAAATAATTAATAGCATGGGCGTGGATTTGAAGCAGCTGAATCATTTTAATTTTACATGAAAGGTTTAATTTGTTTTCTTAGAGATACTTACTTAGCAGCATTTATTTGAGAGAGTAGTTATGAGTTTAATATTAAGGAAACTCATTTTTTGTCCCTTTTTTGAAGATTAAAGATTGATTGATACCGACAAACAAAAGTTTACGAAAAATCAATTTGTAAAATCAGATTGTTGATTGATTGAACAACAACATTATTTATTGTGATAATAAAAATAGTAAACGGTGAAAATGGTCTAGATTTTTGTTATAAAAACTTATCTCAAGAAAGTTTTAAGGTAATTTCAAATTCTTTGTATTTTGTTTTTGTAGGAGTTTTAAAGTAATAGTTCAAGAACTGGCGCCTGTTCCGCCGACTAGCTGAATAAACTAACCAAAGTGTTATAAGCAAGTAAGCTTAGTTATTTATTACAACTTTGTCGTTTTTAATATACACATAATTTCCCTTTTCCTTCTCTCGGTGGGGTTCTTGTTGTAATTCTTTGCGTTTCTGTAAGGTTTCTTTACAAAAGTGTTCAGTAATGTACATTGGTTTTGAAATTGTCTTTTTATTTTTTAGAATTTCGTATTTTTTGTTGTATGTTGTAAGGGTGATTAAGACAGGCCTAGTTTTATCACTCGTTTTCTTTTCAATTGTGTGTAATTTGTTAATGTCATCATTGTCAATGTTTATGCCCAAATTTTCAAACAGTATGACAGTGTTGTTAAATAATTCAGTATAATTTGTTTCTGTCTCGTTATATCCATGAATTATAATGTTCTTCCTTTTTAAGGTTTTTCTAATTTTAAGGTTTTGTTTCTTTGAATTAATGGTTTCATTTTACCATCTATCGTCACCATATTTTTTCTGTATTATCCTTTATCATTGTAGCTTGTTTCTCCATTTCTAGTTCCATCATATTATAGAGTGTGGACATTAACATTTCTTCAGCCATCTTGGTTCTATTTTTACGGAGTAATAACTAAACATTAATTGTTGTTATGTTGGCTGCCTTACAGATATGAGAGGGTAAATATACTATGGGAGGTAGGTTTTTTTATGTTATCACTGTGTTCTTCCGTTTTGTCAGTATTATGCGAATATCATATATGACTTGCTGATATTTAACTGTATATTTCACTATTTCTTGTTGTAATCGAAAATTCTCACATGGTTTCATAACTTATCTTGCTTGCATTGTAGTCTTCTTTAGTTTAATTCACTGTTTGTTTGTTTTCGTTTCGTTTGCACTGAGTTTATAATTATTTCTTTCGAAGAGCACTGATAAACGTTATCACCATTAGAGCACAAGAACAGGAAAAATAACAAATAATAGCTATTAAATATTCAATTCACTAAATCCCTAATACCTATTACAAAAATTACTTGAAGCGTCCTTGAAACATCGTCTAAATATTGAAAGAGTATTAGAAGCTTTATTTTCATACAATATCATCGGAACAAAATATCCACACAATGAAACCATATTTATCGTTACTCATATTATAAATGTATAAAACCATTTAAATAGCAGAGTATCAATAGATCAATGTTTCTTTGTATGGTGAACCAACTTGTCCGTGAGGTTTACGCACATTTTATTTGAACATTTTATTGAAATCTTGAAAAACATGTTTAAACTAAATTGTACTTTATAACAAAGGGAATAAATTTTAAAATAATGATAACAACTAAATGTAGAAAGCAAAATATTAATTCAGGAAAATGAATTCAAGTTTAAGCAAGATAAAGTTCGAATTTAAACATGCATGCGTGAATCAAATTCATTTTATTGGATGGGCTTTCTAAGGCAGCTAAAGGTAGACGTATTGTTAATAATCATTGAAGCAAACACTTGTTATTTTAAGAGATCATCCACCCTTAAAGCTTTACATTGAGTTTTACAACAATGAGGTGTATAATGTATTATTTATAGGACACAGTCGGTAGGCACATTCGGAGCAATGAATACGTATTGTTGGAAATGCTTGGTGCTAAATTGTACGTCCACTATATCATCAATCAGACTATTTTACTTCTTGACAATTGAGTTCCAATATTGTGTGGCATGTTATAAGTTAAGTTTAGTAATCCTTGTTATGAGACTAACATAAAGGAATTCGATTTGAGCTGGTTTCCTTTCGAAATTTAAATTGATATCATAAAAAAACCGTAAAAATTGAAATGATCAAAAAGGTTATCGATATTGAAAATTTAAAACGGTTATCATATTAAAAACACAACAACCAATTCATAGCAAAATAGTTTTTATATCTTCAAATCATTTTTGAATGACGACAAAAAGTCGAGTCTCCTTTACTAAAATATTAATATACAAAAATTTTTTCGGTCTCCTATTTGTTATTTATTAATGTCGCTGTCACGAATCTGACAAAAAGTCTAACCAAAAAATGCCTGACAATGCTGACGTTAATCTCTTAGAGGCACGAACGGAGCATGTCAAACCAAAAAGGGTCGAACTCATATACTTAGTTACCATTAAATAAATTCAGGATGCAAAAAACACAAGAAAAAAATGTCCGCAGGCAGACCACTTCTAAATATTTGTGCGCATATGGCTTCCGGTTATTTTGAGTGGGTTATGCTAAAAAATGCATTAGACGGTAGACCCACAGTTTTTGTCAACGTTTGTATTGAATATCTTATGATTTATTTATTCTAAGGTTTCAATGCATTTGTCGATTAGGTACGGAAAGGACTTTAATCTAAATATATGACTGTCCTTCAGTACTACAAAGATTTTATAGACCATTCAAGGCTTAGATGTAAGTGAACAAAAGTACTATGTATTTTATATATTCAAGGTAATAATTCTTGATAGGACAATCATCTAAAAAGTGATATAAAAAGATTAAATTTGTCGCGGCTATCCGAAGATGTAGCCGTACTTTTTTAAGAACATGCTTAGGAGAGTGTATTTTATTGATAAATTCTCTCGGAGTCCCTCACACATTATAAGTTTTAAGCGTGTTAAACCCATATGTATAAAGTATCATATTGTCATAAAAACTACATTCAAATTTTTGGAGTTTTTGTTTAAGCTGATGTATTTTTGAAGTTTGTTTTAAACAAGGAATATTACATGTCCAGCGACGTGATTATCATTTTTTATTTTTTATTATTTTAAATTCATAAGTTTTTCATCCGGAATGCTTTTTTAGAGCACCAACAATTCGGTTGAGAAGAAATAATGTGACATAGCAAAGTTTACTTTGTTTCTATAACTATTAGTCTCTATTTTATCGCTACATTCCTGTCTGATATAAAATATGTCATGATGAGACTTAATTTTTTTTTAAATTTATACTAAGAATAACACGAAAACTTCGTCTCTCTAACTCTGTCGTCGGTCAAACAGAAATAAACTTGGCCAAAATAAGTACCTCGTATCTCTATAGAACCTCATTTAATTATGAAAAGAATTTACTTTTTGGGAAACAGGTTTTGTGGCCCTTTAATAAAGTAAGAAGTTTACACCTTACTTCAGCCTATTATCGTTTACTGCTGAGCAAATGCATCTCCCACAGTGCGCCAACCAGTCTTGGTCCGCATTCACCGCTACCAGCCATTCTGCCTGGAGACATTACCACTTCCACTTTAGCGTGCTCTTAGATAGCTTACTCGTAAGTTATGAAAATATTTAGGAAACATTTAGTTCAATACCCCTATAAGTTTCGCCACTGTAAAAAAATCGTCAGTGCAGTGTGAAAAACCATTAGCCTCCTATTTTAGCTACTTCATAATACAGTGAAGTTGTTGCATGTTACTGCTAAAACTCTCGTGTTGCCGTCTAAAACCCTTTTTTGAATTGACCGGATACTTTAGAGAGACGGCAGCACTTTGAAGATAAAGGTTTTTTCGGAGTGTGAGGTTTTTTACATCAACCTACTAAAAAAGGAATTTGTTTGCACATATTTATTTGAAATACAGAGAACAGGGAGTCAATATAAACAAGAATGTAAACCTTCATAATTTAAAAAAGTAAGTTAGTTAAGTCTGTAGCTAAAGTAACTAGTTAAACTTACTTATTCTACAGTTAAAGAAGACGCTTATAGCCCAGTTATACTCGTTGACTAGAAACGATCACCAAGGGTAAGAAACAACGGCGCGATCGATACCTGGATGGGTGACCGCTGGTGATATGATACCATGAGCGCCTCCGTGGTTTGTAGGTCACGTTAAGCAGTTGGACCCGGTGGGAATCATAGGATAATAGTCGTGAAGCTTTGTTAGAGGCCTACGAGTGGTTTAAAACATCCAACATATTACGTAGCCACAACGTAATCTTGACAGTCCCCAACTCTCAATCGGCCAATGTGGGGACGTATGACGTATGGCCTTAACCCTCTCCTGAGAGGAGACCCGAGCCCAGCAATGAGACATTATGGGTTGTTGAAAATTCTACAGTTAAAGTTTTTCTTGAAAAAAAACTTTAATGAAATTGATCTAAATATTTTTGGAATAAAGAAAGAACAACATCATATAGGATATTGAATATATAATTCATCATCATCATCAGTTTAACGCAGTCCACGACTGAACTTGGGCGTCTCCGTTTGTACACCACTGGGTTCATTCCTCGGCTTTTCACAATCAGCTACTTAATATCGTTAACATTCCGGACAAGAACTTGCACTCTACAGGTATTTTCCTTGACCTTGCCAAGGCTATGATTTTCATTTTCCGTATAGTGCTACTACGCAAGCTGGAAAAACTTGGAATAAGGGTAACGCAATTGGCCTTTTGGAGACTATCTCAGAGACCGTCAACAATGAGTTAAAAATTGGACCATACACTTGTTCTAACCTCAAAAACAATGTCTACGCTATTCTTCAAGGTAGTGTTTTAGGATATACCTTATTTCTGGCTTATGTTAATGACAAGTGCAGCTTAAAATGCTGAAAGATGGAAAATGGTATACGACGACAAGGCTATACTATTTCCAGCTGAATCGCGCGCTGAATTATATAATAACGCACAAGAAAGGTTTAACATATTTACTAAATGACTTCATAAATATTTACTAACATTGAACACTGACAAAACGAAATACATTTTATTTACGATGAGTAACAATAACGCCCCGACACCGGACCTTGATATTTACGCAGACACCTGTGGTTCTAGTGCTAACAACGCAAGTAACTGCCCTGCTTTGACAAAAACTGATGATATGAAATATCTTGGCGTTGCGATTGACACACATTTAAAATTCCGTAGGCACATCGAATTATTATGTACTAGAACTCGTAAATTAATGTTTATATTTAAGAACGTGAGAAATATAGCTGACTATGAAGTTGTGAAACTAGTTTATTTGGCTATGAGTCAATCTGTCCTTACATATTGCATACCATCATGGGGTGGAGTTCCTGAAACAATTTTATTGCCGTTAAAACGTGCGCAGATGTTTTATTTGAGAAGTATCCACATTTCGCCCTTTTAGGTTTCCTACACTCCAGTTTTATTCCGAATGCAAAGTACTAACAGTTCGACAATTTTTTATCTTGAATACGATTTCAAAACAGCACAGAGAGCTTCAGTACAACCCAACAACAGACAAAATACTAAAAGACTTAGTCTGTGGATCCCCGCAAACGAGGCACACTTTAGATTTTACTTATTTTTAATAAATTATTAAAAATATATAGTCTTAATAGTACAGTATACAAAAAAATGGTATTAGAATATTTAGGTACATTAAACTATTCAGACACTGAAAATGTCTTAGCTATTTTTAAGTAGAATATAATATTGTAACATGTACACTTAGTCATAATCTACGTCTTAAGGGAAAATGGTTTTTTTATAGTAAAATATGATTGTAATACCTATAATTGCTTTAAACACAAGTCTTACCTAGATCAGGCTGATCACTAATTTGAAATGTTGATTTTACTTAATAATTCAATCAACAACCCATAATGTCCCACTGCTGGGCTCGGGTCTCCTCTCAGGAGAGAGTTAAGGCCATACGTCCCCACGCTGGCCAAGTGCGGATTGGGGACTGGCAAGAATACGTTGTGGCTACGTAAATCTTGCCGTTGGATGTTTTTTAAGCCGCCCGAAGGCCTCCAACTAAGCTTCACGACTGTTATCGTATGATAAGAACCGGGACCGACTGCTTAACGTGACCTCCAAAGCACGGAGATGCTCATGGTAACATGCCACCAGCGGTCACCCATCTAGGTACTAAACGCGCCGTCATTGCTTGCCCTCGCTGATTGTTTCTAATCACCGAGTGCAACTGGGCTATGTGCGCCTCTTATAATGTGTTTAACATTTTAATCATTCAATAGTTATTGCTCACCTTCAATACCTTGAACATTCATTAATAAAAATATATCAGTACAATTAATTTACACGCAACGTAAGCTTAATAATGAATATTTGGAATGTTCCATCCGTAATAAAAGTAGGTCTATTTTTACTATAGTCATTTTATTCGACTTCTTCATACACGTACAAATATAACCTACTATGAACTGTAATTTGAGTATTTTCATGATATCTCTCCGTTACCTGCTCCGTTAACTGCCTCGGTGGCGCAGTGGTAACTGTCCATGAGGTCTCGGGTTCGAATCCTGAGTCGGACTAAATGTTTGTATGATCTACAAGTATTTGTGTAGGAGTTTGGATGTTTTCTATGTTTATATGTATGTATTTACAAAAAAAGTATATATGTATTTATATCAGTTGTCTAGTACCCATAATACAAGCTCTGCTTAGTTTGGGACTAGATGGCGTTGTGTATTAGATGTCCGAAATATTTATTATTATTTATTTATTATTTATTACCTACTACTTAACACTACTTTAGAAGTGAGTTAGTATACAGATATTATCAACAATCAGATAACCTGTACAGAAAGTGTCGGAAACTTGTAAAGAAAAGTAGACTTTATACTCATGATGCATAGGTGCTAAAATCTGTTTCATTTCATCAAACTCTTGCAAATATTAAGGAAAACTTAAGTTGATTTTGTAATGAAACCACAATCTTAAAATGAAATCAAGCCACTCAAAGTAATTTAATTCTAGGAAGTTGTGAGGGAAAAGAAAAAAATAAATGGTACCCAGAATCCTTCCTCAGCAAAATAATGGTAGCAAAATTTAAAAGCCTTCAAATCCATTGAAAACTCAAAACGTGAAACAGAAACATGACCATTGAAGAACACGTAAATTCTGCGTCAAAGGATACAAGAACTATTCAAAAAGCCATTGAGGAACCATTCAAGAACCGTATAATGGATGCGTCTATTCCACATAACACTGTTCACGTTATAACGTAATTCCGCAAACCGACAAAGAGTTCTAAAGGCTTCCAAAGCTGTAAAAACAATCTCTATCCATACCCGAACATAATCCTTCTCAAAATGCGCCGGCATATTTCCAAAACAGTAGAAAATCCCTTTCGGTATCAATTTGCCGCTTGAATTAATTCGTTTGGGCCCTTTTTTAGTAGAAAAATGTTTTAAAACACGTTTTTGCTATTTCCTCTTCTTCAACAAAGACGGTTGCGAAAAATTGAGTTAGGAATATAATAGTTAAGGGTAAAATTGTTTACGCTTCCACCTTTTATGACCTTTTTTATTGTGTTACGTGATTATGATAAGGTAAATATTGACAAACTAGTATCATCATTATTAGAGCGTTAACGACGCATTCGAAGACACCTGGTTGATTGGTGTGTATTGTCCTATACCAGAGCATATCTATACACTAGGCAAAAATATCTTGAATTTCAACAGTTTTAATTTGATACAATTCCATGTAATTTTTTTCTTAGCAATCAAATTTCACACCTAATATATATGTACTTTTTACATGATATATAAGTGATTGCAAGAAGCAAAAAAAATGTACATGGAGTATTCCTGAAAATTAAAATCATTTGACAGTGTTTTGTAGACACTTTCGTGAATCAATAAAATAAACGATTAAAACTTATTTAAAGGTTGAAAAATTTTGTGGGATAAATTATTCTAACTTTGTTTATACTTGATTCAAGTCTATTTATATTTGTATTAAAGTAAATGTCAGACTTCTGAAGCCTGGACCGTTACAGATGAGTGCTTTAGTGTTTGTATTAGGCCCCGTCGAGTCTGAAATTAGACGTTCAATGAACTACACCAATCACATCTTTGAAACATACTTGGTAATCATAGTGACCACGAAACTATGTAATTCTTAACAAAGTATAACTTAACTAATAAGTAAACAAGTATTGTACAGTAAAAGGAAAAAAAGGCATACATTTCGCAATTCCAGCAAACATCTATGAAAGAACTCGTAACAGAAAGATGTAACATTATGGGTGTAAAATGTTACACCTCTACCTACTCTCCAAATTCCTCTATAAACATAGGCGTGTCAATTATCTAAAATAATTCCTTTCTAGAGAGGAACCGACTCATATTTCCTGCGTATCTATTGTATTAAACAAATCCCTTCACAGTTATCCGCCTATGGATCTTAACAAACGCAATTTTTATTGCGGAACATTCGGAAAAGTTCAAAACATGGGTTTTTTGTGACACGCATAGAATTTTATAAGAACGTTAGATCTGAATCCTTATGGAAACGAGTACAATCGAACACGCCCACAAGTACACTATTATTGTACCGGATTGAAGTGAAACGAGGAATTTCGCATCTGGTCATACAATGGGCTTCCTGTTCGACTTACTAGATTCGAATCTTGCATCTTATATCGCCTCGGGACACGGCCCCTTTATACAATTTACTTTATCCGATTCGCAAGTGTGGCATACTGTATCGCATTGATTGAAAAGACTGTTTTTTTTAAATAAAGCTTTTACTTAATCATAAACACTTAATCATTCTATTAACATTTTACTTTCTCGAGCAAACATTTATGAGATTCCATGTTTTCTAGTCACAGAATATTGACAATCGTTTTTTATAAAATACTATTTTTTCTTAATTCCTCATTTTATGTAAAAGAAGGTTCTTCGTGATTTAAAATTATCTCATTCAAACAAGCCATATACTTAATTATTTGTATATTTTTTCTTTTTATTTATGAATTCATATTGTAATATTTTTATGTCAGGATATGACTAATTAATTGGATATACAAAATACGTTTTAAATATCAATTAACTTATAAATGTTTATCCGATGTTATAATTACCAAAAAGCAATTAATGAAAATAAATTAAAAAATACAAAGTTATAAAACAGAGTTCTGACAGTTCCTGTATAAAATCGACCACCCCGATTCGTTCCACATTCGAAATTCAAAAGAATCTCGAAATAGATTGGAGTGCCACAAAACTTCACAGCCTAATTATGAAAAATAAGACATACTTTACAGTCTTCGTGTTCAGTAAACACGTGCTCTCATTTTTTTTTTATTTTAAATTCTTCTAAATATTAATTCCGTACGAAATAGTGAGGCAAAAAACCCTAATTGCTTTTTGTATCGGCATAGGTTTTTGCGTGACTGTAGTTCTGTCTCGAAGCAAATGTGGGCTTTGTCAGTGAAAAGTGTCAAATTACGTGGCACGAGATGTGAGATAAGTTTTAGGGCTGGCGCGACACCACGGCGGCATCGGAGTTTGTTTATTTTAACAATAATCTCTAGTATACTTAGGATACTCCAAGACATAAACATGCAAAAGTTAAAAAAATATATTTGTTTAGTATATTTTTTGGTCTTTGCCGAGACGACGTTTCAACTCTACTCAAGCCATTAGCAACAATCAAAGCTAAAGAAGAAACCTTTAGCAAAATATGGGTATATTTCATAAAAGTATTTTCTGTAAAACAAAAAATGTTAAACCGTGCCTTTTAAGAACATCAATCTACAAATTAACAATATAATTAAATTAATAAATTAAAATTTATAACACAACCCTGCTCATATAAGTGGCAGGCGTTTTTGCGCGCATCCATTTTAGTTTTTCGTAAAGATTTCGATGCAGATAATAAATTTCTTGCCATTTGACAAGATATCAACTGCCAAACACAAAGTTAAGAGATGTGAACCTTAATTTATAAATGTAGAGTTTAATTTCGACTTTTAGCCTACTTTCCGAAATGCATTTTGGCTTCGAGAGTAAACCAGCATGCCATAAGCAACTAAACGGAAAGGAGCGGTAGATAAAACGGCGACAAGTTGGAGAAATATTTTGGAAATATTTGTAAGTGAAGCCAGGACCGCCCGGGGCCGGGCTGGCACGCACTAGATACCGGAATTCGCTCCGTGAATATGATGAACTTGAAACCGCTTTTTGAGATGAAATAAAAACTTATGAGCATATGAATATGTGAATCTAAGCTTAGTAAAATATAATTCTTTTATTGCAGTGAAAAATATTAAATCAGAATGACGTTCAATAAATAAATACTTTTTAATATTTAGTTGATGGTTCTAATTAAAGATATTCCTAGAAAAAAGAAAAACGGATGAAAATTTTACATTGTTTTGTATTGAGTTACATTCTGATTGTTAGTCTATAAATAAATATCTTATTACCAAACAACTTCCTTCTCACTGCTTCAAATTTAAAATCGCACTAAGAAATAAATACCCACTACTGAATACCTTGTGAGAGTATAACTTTATATATTTTAAGAATCAAATCAATAAACAATACTATTTAAATGAAAATAAAACACAAAACGCTAAAAAAACATATCCAAAAAAATATTTTTGTGCAACAAAAGCATCGAAGCGTTGCGTGACGTCTTAAACTTATAAGCAAATAATTACACCCTGTATAACCAAACCTACACTTTTATTCACATAAAATATGAAGAGAAGAAGATTATTACATCAGCAACAGCAACATATGAACGGAACAAAAAACATTTTAGCAAATTAATTCAGGCGTGAATTTCGCATTGGTGGCAGTTTCTTACCGTTCATATTGAACGCTACAGAATGTCTCATTGTAACCAAACACCATATAGATGGTGTTCCGAGATAAGAAAGGATTTAGGATGCAAGACTGCGGCAGATTTGCACCGCGTTTCTATAAACTATTATTCGTAAATGTTTGTGTATCCTCAATACAAAGAATTGAAAATACGTGCTTTTAAAAATATCCGATAATTTTCTAAGTAAGCGGTAGAAAGTTAAGCTAAGTCGTTAACGATTTGCGATGATTTGAATGAGGTGTTCAATATACCAGTGAAACAATAACTTCTCAATTAACTGTGTTAAGTCACTATTCTAAGTACTCAAGTAGGGTTATGTGTAAAAGTAGGGATATTCCGTTTTTTTTTTGTAAAATGTGACCAAATTTCGTAATTTTTACGCCATTGTGTGCGTCCATTCTTCGACATCTATCTTCGGCGCTGGTAATACTCGTAAAAGAAGAGCTACTCCGTAAACTTCTACTTGGATTTTCTGTGGTGAATAATTTTAGAGAATATACATACTGTAGTGGCACTGGCCTGGCCTTGTCATGAAGGACTGTGATGGTTGTAGAAACGAATGGCTTGTAGAGTTAAGATCAGTTTTACATAAGCGTAAAATACTCCCCGATTTGATGTACTGAAGATCCCAACCCAAGTAGGTTGCTAGAATGCATTGAATTGAATCATGACCATATATTTGCCCCATTATTTCAAAGAATAACATGACATAACTATTTTACTTTAAGCTAAAAAAATATCCACAGGGTCACCAACGGACGACCCCAAATTCCAACCAAAAAACCAACAACCTCATACCTACAATTTTCCGCGTAGAACAAACTGTGTACGTATCCATTATCCTCACATATTTGCACAATACTATAATCTCGTCACGGTACACTTGACACCAATAAGGTCGCCATTGATCGAGGATTACCACCTAGATGTTTATCAATATTTCCCTTACAAATATTTAAAGATGCCATTATACAAGTTACGTGTGGAACACAGTATGACAATGACATAATATTTGTATAGATCTTAGATGCATAATCTTCAACATTGTGTAAGAATAACGTATAATTTTGCATGACATTCAATTTTAAGAAGACGCTCGCAAAAACACGGCTTAATATGAATGTTACGATAAACATTATAATCAAAGACCTGGTCACATACTCAAAATGTATTAAGCGGAAAAAGCTGCTATAACTATAAAAAATATACTATGTTATGTTTTATTGTAATGCGAGTAGTCGGATATCAAATTAAAGACTGCCATTAACATCATTAAAATTTATTAAATTATAGCGCTGTATACAATTTATTTATCTTTATTGTACATACATAACAAATAAAAAGAAAGAGTTGCAATTTATAAACGTAATGATTGGCCGTTAAATCGCTGAACAATGCAATTGGAACTACACTCCATTTAAAATGCCTGCAATATCACTTTTATATCTCTAAATCCAAAAAACTAATTACATTGTGACAGACTATTCGTTATCAAAAACATAAAACAGAATTAAGTTATGTTAATAGCTATGAGGTACCTTTGTACTTTTCCATGTTGTTTTTATTTTAACTCTTTTATAAAATAAAAACAAAACGAAAATGTAAAAATCACAATATTAAAAATGTTGTGGACCCATTACCTACAAAAATAAACTCTAACAGTTATTCAAAAACAGCAGAAACACGAAAAAACGGTAACGAACGATATTGTACCTTTCATTTTTTCAATTATCTTGCATCTCGTGGTGTTGGTTACATTGAGGGGGCGAGGTACGGCTATAAGGTGGTGGTCCAATGATGCTGTTATCTGATCGAGCCTCCGTCGGCTAGTTATCCTTCAATGCTTTATCTGATATTGGAGTCTGAATGATTTCTGCTCCGCTGAAGGTGTAGGATTCGGTTTGATTACATTAAAACTGGTCCGTATGCTATTTAATATCGGTTAATTGTATATTTTGTTATTTTGTTTGGGTTTCATTCAATTAGTTTTGTCGTTGGTCGGTATTTCGGATTGTTTGATGTTGGGAGAGTGAGAAAGATTTTTGTGATTGAATAAGGTGTGTATAAAATTTTGAATTTTGAAATTGCCCTATCATACATGGATGTAAAAAAATTATACATCTCTCAAAAACTCAATAGCCTGTAGAACTTTCTACTAATGAACCAACAACAGCAGAAACCTGACTTGTTTTTTGTCAAAAAAAACTTTAAACTAATTGTTTACGAATAATATTTATATAGGTTCATGTTTGATAGAAGTTTCAAGTTAAGGACTCATTTTGTCTTTCTTTTTAACTAAAATTTAACTAGTACCCCACGTCAAGTGATTAGCGACGTCTAGTTTATTTTTCTAAATGAGTTTACTTTTCAACTTTGTAGTTTTTTGTTAATGGTGTGAAAAATGAGGGAGAGGCCTGAGAGAACCTAGACCATGTCCTAGTTTTATTTACCGTTAAATCCTTACAAAAATGGAACGAAACCTCATGATCACATATTTACCGTGCTGAAAACATACGAGTAGGTCTCCAACTTATGCTACTCTATCAGTAACCTATCATCATCATCATCATCAGCCAAAAGCTCCAATTGTACGCCACTTGGTTCGATCCTTGGCTTCTCGCATACAGCTCCTGCCATCCGTCATGCGTAAATCATCACACCACGTGGCCTGTGAACGTCCTACACTACGCTTGCCGAGACGCGGTCTCCACTCAAGCACCCAGAAAACTATACTAAAACAAAAATTGATTTGCCCATCTGTTTAACTGTACTCGAGGACCATTTTTTCACACGGTCTATAAGTACATCTCACTATTTGCATCTATTTTGCATAATACAATCATCTCAATGTCATAATTTTAACCGAAAGTAATTATTATAGACAAGCTAAATTAACAAAATTAAAATAACGAACTTCTTCTAAGGCTTGTTAAGGTAAATCACCATAATGAAATTAAAATTAAAAGCAGTTTAGTTTTATAAATAGTTACCTAAAAACAGGGTACAAAAACAACAGTCAACAGATCCAAGGAGAAAGGCAAGTAATCAAATGAGGATTAACAAAGTCGAGACTATCTGTCATCGTTGTAGGTTCGACACACGACAGATAATATATCACGGAGTAATGACAGGAAACCGGGGTTACAACGACAGGATCCGCGACAGAAGTGTCAAAGATGCTTTGACATTGTGACATATGTGACTACGAACATATGAGTTTATGTTTATTGTGCTAAAATTTATCGATACACGAAAATCTATATAAATAAGAACATTTTAGGTTGTTTTCAATATTTTATATCTGCCTTCACGGTTGGCCTAGTGGTTTAAGCCATCGCCACACCACTTTCTGCTGCTCAAAGTGTTGAGGGCTTAAATGTCATATGGGGCAACACTTTAGTGATCTGCAAATTTCTGTTGTTCGTTGTGTCCGTTTCCGTCTTTAGCGACACAGAATGTATATTCCTAATGCGGGAGTTGTCTTCTTTCAGCATTTTTTAAACAATCTATAGATCCTTAGTTGGCTTAGTTGGAGGCCTTCGGGCTGCTTAAAAACATCAAGATACGTAGCCACCGACGTATTCTTGCCAATCCCCAACCCGCACTTGGCCAGCGTGGGGATGTATGGCCTTAACCCTCTCCTGAGGAGAGACCCGAGCCCAGCAGTGGGACATTATGGGTTGTTGATGATGATGATGATGATGATGATAGATCCTACCTAGTTCACATTAGTTTTATTACTTACATTTTATGGCAGCTTCACCGCAATTTATTTGTGTGTTCAATAAATAAGCCGAAAAATGATCTTACTCACTATTATATGCTATTTTTAATTTACATATCTTTACGTCGTCTAAAATAAAGTCGCTTTCACTGTCTATTCGCTTAAATCTTTTAAATTAATTAATGGATTTTAATACAGTTTTTAGCAATAGATAGAGTTGCTCAAGAGGAAGGTTCAAATGTGTAATATATACACATTACAGCTGAAGTCGGTGAATTACATTAGAAAGGTTCATTTAAAATTTTAATTAAGTTACTTGTGTTAGTACATTGGCAATAATATATATGTATATGACTCGGCAAATTGCCCGAAATTGGTGGACAGATTTTTCATTGAGACGTACACAATCCTAAAATCGTAAAAGGAACAGAATTATCATAGTAGGTCCTTCCTCTCAACCGGCGAGCGGTGGGTTGTTCACTTTTAAGGTGGTGCAGAAATCTTGTGAGGTACATGCAAAATATTTTCTTGATACTTACACTCACTTTCTGTGATTAGCTGCTTTTTAGTCATAAGACCACCATTCGTACATAATGACTATATATTTTTCGTATTCTTCTATGTATTTTGTATTAACTGGTGTACAATAAAGTTTAATATATTCTATTTATTGTACACATAATGCTTTAAAGTAAACCGATCCACTTTAAAGATACATTTACCAATTGCGTGACTCTCTTGCATTGTAAGACAAAGCTCGTGTTAATTGTATACCAATCTAAACGCTACTCCGAGTTCATTAACTTGTAATTGCTACTCTATACTAATTACTGCATACACTCTACATTACTTCGTTAATGCCTATTTATAACAATTCCATTGAATGCAAACTTTAGAATATCTTTCAGTTGTCTAATTTAAAGCAGCAATGGTTATTAAAATGGAATGAAGAGATTTATTCGCGGTGGAGTAAGATTACATTGTGCTGGTATTAAGGCGCATTCTTTTTATCTGAAGCCATCTTTTAACAGAATTAGAAGTAATTACAGTTGTTAGTAATTGGTGGAAGAGGTGTTCTTTGTAAAATTAAACGTATCGATTTGGTATTTATATTACAATCAGAAATAAAATGATTTTAGATTGATTGATGTTTTAGTTTACTATTTTTGATACAAAAAGTTATATATCTAGCTATTTGCCACGACTGCCCTCACATAACCCGCGGTATTTATTGCTTTTGAAAAATAAGGTTGATTAATATTTCATTGTTTTTTTTTATAAGTAAGTCGCCAAAGTGACTGTGTTCAGCCTGATAGCAAGCTCAAGCAGAATCCAATGGTGGTGACCACCATACTCACTGCGAAAGCAGACTGCAGTATGGCGCCCTACACTATGGCGGCTTAGTGAGATGCTTTTTCACGCCCCGCTTAAAGGACCCGGGATCGTAGTGGGAGGGAAACACATGCACTGGTCGTGAGTTCCAGTTTTTAATAGTTCGCCTCAAGAAGGAAGACTCAAACAATTTTGGTTTGTGTGCGTATTTCTACAACTCTGAGGCAGTGACTTCCGAGGTCAGCACGTGTTGTTCTATAGACGAAGGGAGAAGGTGGTATCAATTGGACGAGCTCTTCAGAGCACTCTCCATGGTAAAGGCGGATTTTAATGTTTTCACCTGACTCTATTTTTTTTTCCAAAATAGAAGTTATCTAAGTTACTCCTAACAACAGCTTTTTACCAGTAAAAACTCTGTGAAGATCCATCAACGGTCCCGAAGCCACCGAGTCTATTGAGCCTCTAGAGTTGCGAAGAGGTGTCGCCTTTATGGCAGACCTCTATTGCCTTTATCATCAGTGAGTGTTCCGATGAGCTCAGGCACGAGGCGATAGCTGGATTGCCAAAAAGTAGCTGATATGCTTTATACAAAAAAAAAATTGCGAATCATATTATACTAAACTAGTTTTGCTAGCGGCCCGTCCGCATGTATGTCTGTTATCGCAGTAAAGAGAAGTCAATGTCCTTCCTCAAGTAAGAGTCAAAGTAGTTTCATGCCAAATTTCATTAAAATTTATGCAGTGGTTTAGCCATAAATGCGTAACAGGTAGACAGACAGAATTACTTTCGAATGTATATATATATATCATTTGTCATTAATCAGCAAGAATTCAAAATATATTAAGATCTATTCAGCATTTAATTAAGGATGAGAAACGAACATCCATACATAATTTTCTAAGGTATAGTTATGAAACTCTTTATGAAATATAAACGATTTTTATGTTTTAGATCATCAATATCATTACAGCCTTTTTTATTATTCCCAAGATTATTTGGAGTCGGATACTAATTCAAACGCTTTTACCTGAATATCAGTTTTTACACAGAGCGACTGGCATCGGACCTCCGCAACCCTGAGGGTGAATTGAATTCGAAGGTTGAAATAGTTGTCAGTGTATTTCAGGGCACTGACTTTCCGAAAACGATTGCCATAGATGTTCATAAGAACTGGGACCGACGGCTTGAAACATGCTCTCTGAGGCACGGGCGGAAAACACCTCCATCTTTCCTACTCTAGGCTGCTATTAAGAATTTCTTCTAAGAAAACTCAACAGTAGATCGATCCGGGAATCGAACCCAAAACCTCTTGATCTGTAGTCACTTACACTTACCACTAGACCAACGATACAGTTTTTTAAATAACTATATCTACATACAACAGGATTCATTATTTGAAATACCCTCAAAACCAATTGCTTTTTCACCCTCATTTTCGATGGTTTATTAAAAAGATGAAGAATAACAAAGCTCGTTAACCAGAATTTTGTAATTTATAACGAAATTAACACGTCAGTAGAGGGTTGAGGTGATTTTATAAAAAAAATAACCCCTTTGTTGTTAAGGGACGGCAATTTAACCCTTCGCGTGCAGGCTAACTGGTAATCAATCGGTTAAAGATGTTCAAAGATTACTGCAATTAGTAACAATTTGTCAGATATTATGGATAAATGGACAGTTAATTTGGCGAATGAGGTGTTGTGGTTAAAATTTGGACAAAAAAATCTTTACACCTTTGTATGTATATTAGCGAATAAAAATTGTATTTTAAGGGCAATGTGTTATCAATTATATTTTGAACTTCATTTCATTCAGTCTAAAACTAAGCAGAGTTTTTGCTATGGGTATTAGATAACTGATATAAATACAGATATACTTTTCTTTGTAAATATATAAATATATTACACAGAACCACCTATGCTCCTAAATAAATATGTGCAGATCATACAAAAATTTGGTCTGACCTAAGAATCGAACCCGAGACCTCAAGTTCAGCATTTATTATATGCATTGATGATAAATAAGTAATTGTGGTAAGTTTCTTTTAATTTCAATTTATTTTATGTTTATATCTATGCCGACATTGTCCGCTATGAGATACCAGTCAAGTGTTTAATATTTTTAAGTTGTGGTAATCAAATCAGCAGAAAGAACGTACAAATAAATGGATATGACAAAACTATCATGACAGGTCATTAACGAACCCTAAAAAGGGCCACTACGTGAGACAAAAAAGGTAATACCAGCCGCCGGTTTCCGCTAATATTACACGTGATTATAAAAATTAATGTAGTCTGTAAAAATTCTTTATTACCTTATTTATTTTGCATTTAGCAGCCTCAGTGTGCAACATTCTCTTAAAATCGATTTGTATTTTTACCCTGGCTAATGCAGTAGCCGTTTCCAGTGAAAAATTAAATAACCATCTCAGAAGATATTCAACAGTAATTTAAATTTCAACCATTACCGAAGATTAATGGTATTAAAACCTTTTTAAACTTTACTCCGTTTTATAGCATCATTTCCCACTTTCTGCATGTTTTTATATGCGTATTAAGCTTGTATAATTAAATATTGACTATTATACAATTGGTGGTAGAAATACGAAATCATAAATTAATGTGTTTAACGAGGATTAAAGTTTACACTTGCTGTGTTAAAACACTTAAATGTGTATTATAACATACTTAACAGAAACAAACAACACAAGGTGAATATGCTGTACATGTGAATAGACAAGCACAATTTGTGCCAGCCTGTCCAACTGCAGTTCGTGTATTATGGTATATAAGTGCATATAGTATATAACATGATTCCCTATCATTGCATGCTATGAATACATTTAGTTAAATCTCACAAAGCTTAATCTATATGATTATTAAGCATTTTATGTAATAATACACTGGGAAATAATGTTTTATTGACTTCAATTATGTCTGTACAAATATATATATTCGTATGTTTAGTACAGATACAGGTTGTAATTTAAAAATATTATTGCGTAACTGTTTTAAAAAAAAGTTACTAACTTTTAACTTTAAAATCGTAATCTTTTGTTTCTTACTATCGATAACGTTACAATTACCTGGTCAACTTGGATGTAGGAACTTAAATGCAAGTGACAAAGTCTGGACCAGATCATCAGATCAGTCTGTCTCAAATGCCTGGATGATGTAATGAGGAAATGGTATGCAAATGCAGAGAAGTAAGTAAATCTAGTTACGATAATAATTGCATTCCATGTCTCCCAAGCTTTTTAGGGCAGCTCTCTCTTGTACCGCCGTAATTGCTCACCTTTAAACGATATTTTAGTGTAAATGATACACTTAACCCGTGGCAACTCATGACTTTTTAATACCTACACGAACGAGTTTAAAAGCCTCGAGTATAACACCTTTTTGCGCTAATGCAAGCCCGGAACACCTAATTTAAGATGATTGGCGTCGTTCGGGTGATTTGTCGTAATGATGGTAAATTACAGCATTGAAATGTGAACGCCGGTGCGGTCTGAGCTGGAAATTAAACTGAAAAAACCTTCGGGAAGAATTCTATTTATTGACCATAATTATGACCGCCTATTTACTTACTTTTACGGCTGTTTACTTAATTAGAAGTGGTTATGTTATAAACTGTCGCAATTAGCACATGTATGTTAGAATTTAGAATAGTAATCCACAGAAGTTAGTATCGAAATTTTACAGTACAACCTTTTAGCTATTATTATTAAGAATTGTTTCTTCACAACTCATTGCCGTCTACTGACTAATATATAATAGTGATATACTTAACTAAAACTGTTTCATTATAGCTTAAAGCTGGAATGGAAATATAATTAACTTCTGTGTAAAACAAATATTCCATTTTGGTAAAGTTTGTATTTTTATCTTGTTCGCTTATTTCATGGTTTATGGTGTATGTAATGTAGATATAAAATATAATATAAAACTTAATTTTGTGAATTTTACAGATTTTCAGTTATAATAATTGTATACACAATAATCAGGTAATAATAATTGTTTATTTCTCTCAAAAGGTACTTTTACATTATTATACTTATAGATAGGTATTAATTATTTTATATTTATAGTAGTATAGGTAGACTGAACCTTATTGAGAGCCGGAGTCTGAGTTAGGTTTGAAATCTGTGAGACAGATCTCAAGTCCTCGACTCCGGCGTCTACAAAATTATTTTAGTAACTATCACCGCCGACCACTGGACCCTTGAGCCTCTACAGTTGCGTAGAGATATCGCCTCCTTGGCAGTCCTCTATCGCCTTTACCATGGTGAGTGTTCTGAAGAGCTCTACCAATTGATCCTCTCCCTTCCTCTACAGAACAACACGTGCCGGCCCTAGAAGTCACCGCTTCAAAGTGGAAGACATACATTCTCGTACTCATCGCTTCGGTAATTCCTTCCTGTGCCGAGCGGTCAAAACCTGGAACTCACTACCAGCGCACGTGTTTCCTTCCCACTATGATCCCGGGTCCTTTAAGCGGGGCGTGAAAAAGCATCTCACCAGGCCGCCATAGTGTGGGTCACCATGCTGCATTGTTCTTTTTCGCATTGAGGATGGTGACCACCACTCTTGGATTCTGCTCATGCTTTCCATCAGGCAGGGCAGAGTCATTTTGGCAGCTTAAATATAAAAAAAAAAAAACATTCAATAGGGTTACAAAAATAATGGAAGTAGTTGTGTGTTATTAGTGTGAGTGTGTGTGGGTTTATTCATGTGTAATTATAGCGCACGTAAAATCTGTATGTGCACTTGATAAGTGCAAAATAAACATGAGTAATACTTATTAATCATCTACATTATAATTTTTATTATTCCCAAGATTAATCGTGGTCAACCGGTTTTACCCGAATATAAGTTTTCCACGGAGTGACTAGCATCGGACCCTCGCAATCCCGAGGATGAACTGAGGTTGAACTTGTTAGTTGTCAGTATATTTGAGGGCACTGACTTCCCAATAACGATTGTCATAGGTGTTCATGATAACCGGGACCGACGGCTTAATGTGCTCTCCGAGGCATGAGCGAGAAACACCGCCATGATTTATGGACTCCGAGCTCTGCTAAAAATCTCTTGTCAGAAAATTCCAACAGCAATCCGACCTGGGTATCGAACCCGAGACCTCTTGATCGCCTGTGGCTTACACAACAATAGTTGGAAAACTATTAAATAGGATTAAGAGACTGCCTCGGTGGCGCAGCAGTAGCGTATGTAACTGCTGTTCTTGAGGTCTCGGGTTCGATTCCCGGGTCGGATCAAATGTTTATATGATCTACAAATGTTTGTTTCGGAGTTTGGGTATTTTCTATGTATGATATGTATGTATTTACAAAAAAAAAAGTATATCTGTATTTATATCAGTTGTCTAGTACCCATAATACAAGCTCTGCTTCGTTTGGGACTTGGCGTTGTGTGTTAGATGTCTGAAAAAATATTTATTGATTTAAATATAATAATAAATATATAATAACAAATAGTTTCAGTAAAAAAAAAATATTTTTTTTCAAAGACAACTAGTTAAGTTTAAATAATAGATGCCAATAAATTACATGTGAATATATTTCCTGACTAATCAGGATTAAATTCCTCCATAATTGGATTTATTCATTTTAATATCCTAATCCTTTTACGTTACCGCAATAAAATATAAAGCTTCACCATATTTTAGCGTTTTATCATGACCCTAAATAATAGTGATAAAGTGCCGAATAAAAAAAGATTTCCAGAGATAAATACGTCGTGTCCCAGTGAAGGAATTTTATCGTTCTGATAATAAAATATCGTTTAACACTACAATAAAAGCAGAAAGGGAAAGGGCAACTTATCTTGGATCAAGGGAGGCCACAAAATATACCCTTATCAAGGGTTTAAGTTTTGTGTCTAATCTCAAAACATGTTTAGTTTTTCTTAATTTAGAAAAGATAAGAGAACTTGTTTATTAGAAAAGTTAAACATTCAATGTAAAAAGGTTGGTGCTGGATGCGCTTTAAGAATTAAATAATGCTTATAGTTAAATGTAATACGAGTATACGCTTGATCATTATGTGCTGAGTAAGAAACAAATACTTTAAAAACCTTCAAACTTCAAAGTCACTAAAGCATTAACCATCATAATCAACGGCCGAAGCTCATTCAAACATCCGTGATTCCGCATAGCTTTATAAACATTCAAATCGATTTACCGATAAACCTGTAAAAACAAAGAGTCACCATCGATCATTTTCTATAAGACCGTTGTTCAACGATTCGGTAAACCAAAAACTGTGCTCCGAAATTACGGCCCTAAGAAAACAAGAAAAAAATTGTTCCCGCAGATTTATTTAAGGGAGCGTAAAGATCTGTTTATGGTATGCGTCGGTAATTAAGGGGCTGCTCGCACACGTGCGCGCGCGCAAAAACGTAAAAGAAAAAACTAATACCTGTTCCCTCTGAGGCGAGAGCGACAGGTCCGCTGACACGCTGTTCGGGGGTTCACAACCAACTTTGAGAATCACTGATGGTTTAAACATTATACAAAGCGGTGACTAGTTTCATAAGAAACGTGCATTGGCTAAATAATTAATATGGCGATAATTTTTACCGTCATAAATTATTATGGTATTGCCATTAATTGGTCCGTTCTTTATTGCGTAAAATTTATACAAGAAATCCATTTCCCTTTTGAATTAAAATATTTGATAACCATAATTATGTCTCAAAATTTATTAGTTAATGGAATATTCTACTGCTCTCATTGTCTATTTCGAGTTAATAAATATATTAACTGAACTCCTAAAGTTTGAACATCGTTGACCTCCTCTTCCCTTAATGTTATCTTATTATAGCTAAAATGACTTTGGTGTTCGAAGATAATAGTCGGGCCCGGTTTCACCAAAGTTTTTTACCAGATTTTTTCAAAGGCTCGATAATGCTTTTAGATATTGCGTGTTAGCATATTTTGATTTCAGTGGAGCTGTGAAAAGACCCCATCCCAAGCCATTGTATATGTTTTTATTTTACCCAATTTTAATTTTATATTGTTGCGTAATACAAATTTACATCAAACTCGTTTACGTTTGATATTCGTGATCATCATCATAGAATATTTATGAAAACATTATAACGCTTAAAGAGCGATTTTCTGAGGTTAAATGATGCCTAAGGCAAGTTGTAGTACAAAACACGATTTCAAAATAAACTACTTACATAATTTAATAATAACAGAATTTCAAAGTGAAGAAACATGCTTTATAGTTCAAGGTCATGAACATCTTTAAATTCCTAGCGTTTGCTTCTCCTTGGAAAATTAACGAAGACCACTGCCGTCTTTTAGCCGTGAGCGAGTCACGCTTCGGCATGAATGGGTCGGTTCGACCGGAGTGATACCACGGCCTCACAGAAAACCGGTGTGAAACAGCGCTTGCACTGTGTTTCATCGAGTGAGTGAGGATGCCAGAGGCCCATAACCCAACCCCTCCCCCATTCCCCAAACGCCAGCACCGCACATGTGACGCCTCTCTTGTTACAGATGTCCATGGGCGACGGTAATCGCTTACCATCAGGCGATACGTCTGCTGTTTGCCCACGATTCCATAAAAAAAAACAAAACGTATTAAATAATAGCTAACTTAAAGCTTTAGAATTGGAAGTATCTTTGTATAAATATAATTATGACAATAGTGGTACATAAAGGATAAAGTTTAAGAAATACGTTAAACATGTTAAATACCCAGTAGCTCTGTAGTCATTGCCTTTTGTTCTTTTTTTATTGTCGGTTAACCTGAACAAAATATCACACCTTATTATCTATTACCCAAAGATGAGTTACGCGTCCTTACAAAGACAACTCCTATTGTTCTCAGAATGCACATCACGTGCTCTCACTAAGGCGATTATAGACAATACGACAAAAAAGGGTCTATTGTAATGCATTCCTTGGAGAGAAACAATGTTATCTCAGCACAATCGGCACGTGTCCTGAACACAATCATTTGTTTTTGTTTATAATTTTTTTAGTTCAGTGATTTTTGAAAATAGCCAACTATAGTTATACAATAGATACAAAGGGATTGAGTGTATGTAAATATTTGTAAATTATTTTTCTTTTAAGTTTTTATAAATTGTGTAAAAAAAAATGGTAAGTATTATTGGTCCGTATTAATGTTATAAATTCGAAAACAGCTCTTTTAGTCTCTCTGTTACAGTTCCATGGCTAAACGGTTTTAATGAAAGTTGGCATGATACAATTTGATTGTCAAGGAAGATCATATTCTAGTCTTTATTGCAATAACGGAAATACACAAGGGCGCGGTTATGTCAGTAAGGAGTATGTAATTTCTAAAGAATAAAATTAACCTCTCACCAAATTTTATTGATCTCGGTGCAGCAACTTAGCAGTGAAATCTTAAATTTATATGCTTTTTCTAAATACATACATATTATAATATACATAGAAAACACACAAACTCCAAAACAAATATTTGTAGTTCATACAAAGATTAGCTCCGACCTGAAATCGAATCTAAGACCTAAAGCACACCAGTCGCATACATTACTGCTCTAAATCCGAGGCAGGAATTAACGGCTGTAGTACTCTTTAGTACTCTTCTTCACGTGGTCTTCTCAAAAATAAGTATATTTTTCTTATGTCGCCGTTCATTTGATTAAACCATAAAACTGTTGTTCACATGAAACACTGTCAAAAAGCTGTTGAAAATTTAATAGGTAGGAAAATTTAAAAATCTTAGTATACAAATGATATTCTTAATTATACCTATAACGTAGTATTTACATAAATTATAAATTATTTTTACGGTGTCACATTTTTTAATTAATAATAAATGAACAGAGCAATAAAAAAGTAATGAAACGACAAATATGTGAGTTCCAGTATTATTTAATATTTAAGCCGTAAAAAAGGTTTTTGTGTAATATAAATCAAAACTTCAATAGTTGAAAATATTTTCATTTTAACATAAGCACCCTTAAGGTTGACTAGAAAACGACTTCTTGGGCTTTAAGTCCACCGATGTATAAAAGTAATGTGTAAAAGTATGCGATGAGAAAATAAACTATAAAATCAATAACGCTAATAAAATGTTTTTTCTTCCATCCTTAGGAGTGGTATATTTTCTTCATTAATTACAGACAAACGTCCAGTATTTTTTGAACATACGAATGTTCATACAAAATTTTCAATTTCATTTGTAAATTCATTTGCATTGATGATTACAGATCCGTAATATATTTTTCATTACGAAAGGAATAATGAACAAGCAATCACGACAAAAATCCGACTTCTATTTACCGACTTCTTTAGATTAATTAGTCACTCGGGCTATTATTGCGAATCTATTGACACCTCATTCATTTTAATTCAGCTCGGTTCAGTAGTTTAGGGGCTACGGTGGGACATAGAAACATAAAAGACCGCCGAAAATGTTACCCTTCCCACCAAACTACGACGAAGCCAATAGCTAAAAAACATTTATTACTGACTGTATGCTTTTTGCTTTATTCACTCCCAATTAAGAAACGTCCATCTCTATTTAATAGGCTAGTCGCTTCTTAATAGGAAGTCATCAAGCGCTGATTACTCTTTAGACAAACAACCCTTAGTGTGTCTGCTCTTTCTTAATGAAGATACTTTTTTTATCGAAGGGTACCGTACGTCTAAAATTAAAAAAATATATTAAGCGTGCATTTACCTGTCTATCGCCGCTAATTTGCTACGAATCTACCGGACCGATCTGATCGTTATTCAGCCCATTTTTCATATTCTGTTATCTAAATACAAAAGTGGCTAACAATACGCTTAAAAAATTGTACATTCCATGAAAATCTGTAATAAAATTTTCATGATTTTATTCCTTTTCTTTACGAGGGGAATACTTTTGCACCCGTGTGTAGCCCAGTTACACTCGATGATTAGAAACAATCACCAGAGTAAGCAACGACGGCGCGGTCAGTACCTGGATGGGGGACCGCTGGTGGCATGTTATCATGAGCGTCTCCATGATTCGGAGGTCACGTTAAGCAGTCGATTTCAGTTGTTATCATAGGATAACAGTCGTGAAGTCGTGGAGGCCTTTGGGCGGCTTAAAAACATCCAACGATAAGATTATGTAGCCAAAACGTTGTCTTGCAAGTCCCCAACCCGCACTTGACCAGAGTGGGGACGTAAGGCCTTAACCCTCTCCTGAGAAGAGCCAGCCCAGCAGTGGGACATTATGGGTTGTTAATGATGATACCCTCCGTGTAGGGGACACACGAAGGGCGTGTGTGGCACTCCCAACGGATTGGTCTACCCACTAAACACCGCGGCGGCCTGTTTCACTAGCCGGGAGGAGCTCCAGAAACGCATCAGCGCCTTCTGAAGTAACCAGAGTCACCCCCGGGGCAGGTCGCTATCCTGCCTTTCAACTTGCCTTGGAAAAACCTCGTTTCTATAGATGGCTGTTGATGGATGTTTTTTGAAACACGCATTTGCACTACCGTTGGCTCTCAGCCACACTTTGGATTGAATGGACTGGCTCGACCGGAGTGATACCACGGCCTCAGACCGGTGAGTAACAACACTTGCATTATGGTATTGCGGGTGTCCATGGGCTGCTCGTTTGCCCTCAAAGAAAAAAAATATCTACGCAGAACCTTCTCCAATCAAGCAAGATTACTTCATCAGTTTTTTTATTTGTAATATAGTTTCACGACCAAAGTTGTGAAATAATTGATTGCAAATACATATACATATTCAAATTTCATTTATAAATAGATAAGTTCATAGATCGTTTCAATACTACCCAATTACTTCACAGTATATGTCTACTGTGTATATAGCCCTTTTGTATAAAACTCATCATGGTATAATCACATTCAAAACTGATTGATTGCTACACGATAAAAAATATCGTACAAATTAAATAACATATCGACATAACGTATAAAAGCATGTAGTAATAGTAACTACAATAAAACCTCGCTGTGTGTTATTTGATTTTTTATCGTTCTATAATCATCTTTATCATTAGTGAGTTTTTATCGAGTGTACCTTAAAGATGGGAACAAGTATCTTTCGTCTTCAGTCTGTCTAGCCTAGTTTATTTTTAGTGACTGGCGTAATGATGATATACAGAAATGATTGATATTTTACAGTGTAGGTTTGTACTTGATAGTCAGGAGCTAGACGTCTGATAAATATTAATAACGACTTCAAAAAAGAAGGACCTTCTTTATTCGATTTTGTTTTTTTTTAAAGTTCCGGGTTCATAAAAAACTTGGCCTGCTTCGATAGGTCAAGAAAAAAACATGAAAAAATCCACGACAAATTGTTAGGTAGCGCGTAAAGCTAATTCTATTGATGCATCACTAAACTAAAAGTCGACTAAATTCTCTATAATTCTGACCAAGAAATGATTTTAAAACGTTATCCTTATTCATACACTACAAGATTATAAATTCGAAAGTTACTATTTCTGTCTGTTTCACGGCTAAATCCTAGCACCGACTTCAACGAAATTTGGCATGCGCATATGTTGATTCTTGAGGAAGGACTTAAACTATTTTTTACCCCGATGACCAACACACGCGAGCGTGATAAAGAGTTGTTTAGCGACCAAAATTACTTAGGTTTAATTGTCGTTATTGGCACCCACGTGCTACGAGTTATTTAGTCAACAAAAACAAAACAAACCCATTCATCACTACTTCCGAGAATAAGATAAGATTCAATATACGTGACTATGTTCTGTGATCCTACGCAGTGTAGTTGTCGAGTCGGCCGCTACTAATCCGAGCGGTCTAATGGGCCGGCTCGCGACAACTATTAGCCACAATTAACTTCTGCGTGTGCGCATGTAGGCGTAACTTATAAGCGGTGAGCGGTTGAAAACTGGACTTCATTTTGCGTCCACAAGGTTCATAAATTGTCATTGGAATTCATATGAATTTATGCTATTAGATTGTAATCAGCTTTATTTAAAACCTAATGGTTAAATTTTCGTAATTTTTAGAACAACTTTTACATTTTTATAACTTTTTTAATAAATACCAAAAGGATGCCAGACAAATCAACAATCTTAAGCCACAACAAAAATTTATTTTTTCAATATAAATATTTTATCACAAAAAATACGGCATAACAAATATGTTCAATTATTTTCACGAAAACATTGTTAATTGCTATAACCATAACACCAAAAAATACTTTAGTTGCCCTCTGGTTGACATTAGCTTCTGGTTAGAATAAGAGGTTTTGACCTACTGCACCGTGTCTAATATAAACACATATTATTCAATTTTTAGTTTAATACAGTTCTGAAGTAACAGAAAATACAAATCGCTCTAAGCTTATAACTGACCTTCGTTTATTTGGAGTACCAACAAATTGCTTGAATTAACCGTCCGTTGCGCTTAACTATTTATTTATAGCCCATCCCTATTGCTTGTTGTTGCCGCTTGTTGCCGCCAACGCTAATTGAAGCTCAAATGATTTGACTTTAACAATCAGTACAAGTTTACTATTATGGCGGTGTGAATAATCGACTTACTTAGTAGAGTTTGTAATTAAACCCTCGTATTACACTATATTTATTCATTAGTAGATTTTATGTGTTCTATAAAGTTTTGATTACATTAATCAGTCTTAATGCTTTTCGCCGCAGTTTGATCTCGATTATATAGATTCATTCTAGAGTCAGAATAAGTTGATTTAGCATTAATCGATATTTGTCCACAAAGATATTAAATAGATGAAAGTTGCGGCATTTTTATAATTAGTTTCTCTGTCTGTATGCAATATATTAAAGAATAAAGGTACAACAAAAAAACAGAACGACATAATTATGCATTTATTACTGCGGCAACCAGTAAAAGTAACCTCAAATTTGAGTTATTTCAAATTTCACAGTCGTCTGTTTGTCTAAAAGATGTAATATAAACATACCCGAATAGTTCTATTAATACATAGATTTCATATGTCATGCCCATAGTGTCATCTAAAAAAATATACATTATAATAATAATTTTTGTCACAAAGAAATAAAAGCAAATATTAAAAACGTGAAAACCCTAATTCCTTTGAAAATCAAATCATTACCATCAATTATGTTTTTAGTTAGTTCGTTAAATTTCATATATAAAAGTACCGCAATCAGTATCCTTAAATGTTGAAAATAGTTTCAATGGGTAATAAATATCGATAGACAATCAACTAGTTTAGTTAGTTAGTTTAAATATCCAACTAGTTAAGTTTATTCAGGCTGATTGCTTGGTACGTGTCTATAACTGGCCTATTTCTTATTATTGATCGTCAGTCATCGCTGTCCACCGTCGAACATAAGCCTCTCCTTGCACGCCACTTGGTTCGATCACGTTTGAACTGAATTAACCAAAAACATTAAAAGATTTAATGACTTTTAATTTTACCAACCTGTCACATAAAAGTCTACATTTGTCCAATACAAAGACATTTATAGACATTTAATGAACGAATACTTAAATGACAATAATACCCTTAGATTTACGCTTTTTTTAATAAAATAAAATACCTTTACAGCTTTTGTTAATTGGAGAACATGTTGTACGCCTTCGTGTTAAAATATGGCCATAGTAACTAAAAGCTATAATAATTTTTAGATTAAAAAATATATGGAATAGAAAACGACAAGTTAAAGTTAGTTAGATTTTGATTGCGCCGCGATTGCGTCTGTCTGGAGCGCGTCGAATCCCTAATTAATACCTCAAAGTAAAAACGATCCTTTTTTACTGAATATCGTTATTAAACTTAATACCCGAGTACAACTCCCAAGCTATTAAGCATTACACCCGAACTCATTTTCTTGAGCGTTCAAAATAAAATAAGTGTAGGGCTTGGTGGCACAGTGAGCGAGTACAGCCTACATTCAGGTCTCTATTATAAATTTGTGTAATGTGTACTCTTAACTAAAAGTTGATTGTCGTTGTACTTATAAATGTATATTAGTTTTACAATGCTTATAGTACGCTTCACCTTTCTTTCATTAGAGTAACTTGAGTAATATAACATTAATAGCTGCAAGTAAGTTTATGTTAAATACTTTAAGTTGTTTGATCTACGCACTGCTACATTCACTACTTGTTATTTTCGATTCCGCTATTCGCATTCCGCTTATGCAAACGCTATCACTGATACAGTGCCTTTAACGAGTATACCCAAAAACGGAATATTATTATCACCTCCCTCCTCCTTTCGATCCTTTAATGATTGCCTCCTCATTAGAGACGGCTTTCTTACGTTTTATAATAAAAATAACTTAGACGCCTACGCAACATTTTTACTTTTTCTTTCGTTCGTGTGCCACGTGGAATTTGATAAAATAAAACAAGGATAACAACCTGTTTTGTAATATATGAGGGTCCTTTCGATTTCAAAACATACTAGTCTGTGGTTTTGTTTTGTTTACTCTAATTTTAATACCATGATTCGTTGCGACGGAGATTTTTATTTCGTTCGGCCCATGTATTACTGCCTGTACGGTCCAGACATGACTATGAAAAGTAAGAAAAACTAAAAGTTAGGTTATCATTATCACTATCAAGAGTCTTTCATAGTCAACATCAACTTGTCCACTATCGGACCTAGGCCTCTTCTTCTGATAAAAAGGTTTTGGTCTATTGTAGCTCTAATTGTAACGACTCTATATCACCTGATATTAAAGTTGTCTAAACAATAAGAGCGAGAGCTTTTTTTAATATGTTCAGACATTTTTAATATGTTCAGAGATTTTAACACACAACGCCATCTAGTCCCAAACTAAGCAGAGCTTGTACTATGGGTACTAGACAACTGATATTAATACTTATATACTTTTTTTTTGTAAATACATACATATTATACATAGAAAACACCCAAACTCCGAAACAAACATTTGCAGATCATACAAACATTTGGTCCGACTCAGGAATCGAACCCGAGACCTCTTGCATAGCAGTCGCATTCGCTACCACTACGCCACAGAGGCAGTCAGTTACTATCCTATGTCTTATTATGTAAATGAAAGAACCCTGTAACGTAAACGTAAACGTAAATATAAACTATTTAAATATTGGAGTCACAAAAACGATAAAAAGGCACAATTTTTATTAATAAAACACATTTAAATATTTACAATACAACTTGAGCCGTACAAATCAATAAACTATTTATTATTTATAATATCCTATTCAACCTAATGCCAAATCTTTTATATTTTATCCAATTTAAAATTAGTTTACCTGCGATTCACTTAATTGTTCGACAACCCCTAAAATTTACCGCCCTCATAACTTGCTTTTACATATTTTATTTTTCACTTATATCACTAAGTACAACATGTTAAAAGCATTAATTTCATAACGATAAGGTTCAAATTAGAGAACAGATTGGTTTAACAGCGGTGTTTCTGTTGTGGTAATGAATCTCAAGCGGGATAGTGACGCAACAAGTGTACAAACTAACAATAGCAGCGATTAGGGGTGATTTATACATTCCTTTATTTTCCACCCTCGTTCCTCGCTCAAGTGATACGATAACTGAAATTCCCACACTCAGAAAACGAAGGGGAACTTAGTGCTTTTTTTAAGATGGCATTTGTGAAATCTCGTTTTCTTTGGATGTTTTCATGTTTTAAAAACCGAACTGTCAAAAAATGGTCTAAAAAATTTGAGGAACAATATTTCACCAATGACAATAATAAATTAATAATGGAAGGAACCAAGAACATCATGCAGTGTATTGCATATGCAGATACCAAAATAAACCCCAATAAAGTTAATGAAATATCTAACCTCAAAGTTAGTATTTCAACTTTGAATAATAATAATTACCTATTATCAATCTAATATATAAAATTCTCGTGTCGCCGTGTTCGTAACAAACTCCTTCGAAACGGCTGGACCGTGAAATTTTGTGTGCATATCGGGTAGGTCTGAGTATAAAAGGTAAACTATAAGTTATATAAACAATTATGAAAAGCATGTACCCAGGCCTTCAGCAGAGTGACATGCCGACTCCAAACTGAGAAAAACTCGTATGTTGGGTATCAGTAGCTCACCGCTCTAAATGCCTTACTACATATTAGTCTTATAATGGCAGATATGGGTACATTTATATGAACCTTAAATTTAAATCACAGGATAGAAGTAGAATATGGGTATATATAATTCGTTGAGTCAACAAAATAGGCTAAACATATTAAAATCAAAACGAAACTAATTCACCAATAACACAGTGGATTAACTAAAAACTAACATGTAGTTAGAAAACTTAACATTTACTTATCTCATATTTCGTCACTTAAATATTAAATGTTAATAACAAAAGAAAATTTTGAAAATTGCTCACATACTCAAAAGATAAAAGCATAGTTCAAAAATATGATATATGTTCAACCAGTTGTTTAGTATAGAAATAGCGTTGTGAGTTAGATGTCCGAAAAATTTGCTATCACAAATTCTTATAAGATTTTCTTACTAAAAATAAGACACAACACAAAATCTTCCAAGTCAATAAAGAAATAAAAAAGTTAGTGTTAATCCTTTAAGAAATCTTATCTAGAATATATCTTAATCTAGAATACTACATAGAATTTGACTACACGGTTGGCCTAGTGGTTTCAGTGGCCCCGGATGGCGTAAGAAAGCGGTTCCCGGATCTCTCCCGTTTTCAGGCGCAGAGTGGCACACCGTGGTGGTTTAGTGGGTAGTCTGGCGAGTCAGTCAGGAGTCCTAAACGAAGTAAACCCCCTGTCCCCGCGGGGGGGGGGAGCGAAGTGCGTAAAGGCATTCCACCACGTCAAAAAAAAAAGTGGTTTCAGTGGCCACCACACCGCTTCCTACTACGCCAAGTGTTGTGGGTTCAAATCCTACAGGGGACAACACTTTGTGTGATCCAGAAATTGATGGTCTAAGTCTGGGTGTACTTTGTGTCCGTTTCATATATGTTTGTAAAGATCCCCGTGACATAGTAATGTATATACCTAAAGCGGGAGTTGTCTTTAAAAAAAAACAATTAGAATAAAAGAAGGCAATACCATAATTGATAGTTGTATTCACTATGAGTATGGTGACTCTTGGAGTCTACTCATGCCTTCCATCAAGCAGAGCAGAATCACTATGGAAGGCTCATAAATATTGTTTTAAAACAAATATAGGCCAAGTCATACTACTACACGACTATGGTCTATGAATCGGAGTCAATAGGGAATATGCATGTTTTTTTTTAATTCTTAAACTGATCATTTACGTGCCTATATTATAAAAAAAATATAAATAGGCTTGAAAATAGTCAAACTAATTTTCAAAGTAAAATTTAGAACCCTGACTCAATTTGAGCTAATCAAACGCCGCCATTTTGCGCGCGTTTTTGACACAGCCTGTGACGTCATTATCATTTTTTGTTTGTTTACTATTCAGTGTTTCAGTTACTTTATACTTATTTACAGTTTTAATTACTACAAAAAAAATGGAAGAAGGTAATTTTCTCACAAACACTACTAACACAGTTTGAATTTCGACTCCGATAATTTCCAGGACGTGACGATCGACGTTTCGTTTCGACCAATAGTAGGCGTTTTGTAAGTTAATTTTCACTTTTTATATAATATTTTCTGAGTTTAAATGACCACTAAATAAAAAAAATACCCTTTAAGTTTACCGAAAGGACAATAAAGAATCTAGAAAAAAATATTTGAGACAAATTAAATTTCTATGCATATTCCCTATTATTGACAAAGAGTATTAATCAAGCACACCATATATCTCAGAATTAAAATATCATCATGTTTATTTCCAATGTAGATGTGTGTGTAAAACATGAAAATTTTTATCTAACAAATGGATTTTTTTCAATATCAATGCTATTGAATTCAACCTTTCCTTGCAACAAGTGCTGGAATAACAAATAACAATAGATTATAGAGGAGAGTAGGGGTGCCATCATTATAAGTTACGTCACACGCACTTGTCACGCCGCAGGGCACAATGGCAACTTTTTATTTTTTCCGTGACGCTTAAGTATCTTCCCTATCTATTATCTTCGCTCTTTGTTACGTTTTTGCATCTTCAAATCGTGGGAAACCAGACGCGTGATATGATGGTAAACTTCTGAAAAAAATGACATATTTATAGCCTGGTAGCAAAGGAATATACTTATTTTATGGTAAATACTCCAATTATTGCGTGCTAAAATGGTATTAAGAATATTACATTTCTAATAAAAAAAGTAGAATAACAGACTCAAGAAGACTTTCTCACCGTCTATCTAAGTGATAGACAGACATACATTTATCAAGTCTTTAAGCAAACTCGACTAGTTCCGATTAACATGAATTTACAACTATAATTATCTTCAAAATATTAGAACCAAAGCCATTATAATCAAATTCCACCCTTAAGAATAGCTCCTAATAATCCCAAAACACTCCTAATAGACATTTAATTATAGTGCGGGTCGAGTTCCACTGACCCCTTTTACACTTGTTTACATCTTCATCCCTTCAACTCCCCGTAAACGCGCTGAGCCATCAAAATGGTATGTTTAATTCGAATACCCCATACGATTTATTATAACAAAGCAGATCAGGAACGATCAACCGCTTGCCATCTGTCGTCGTTCCGAATCTCGAATCGCCAAAAAAAACTCAATGTGCAAGCAACCCTGGGAACCTAGGAACGAGAAGGATTCCCACGAACAACCCCTCAATTTTCAATAACCAAATTAGCCTTTGCGTTACCCTATATCGAATATGAGGGAGTCGTGAATCTATTCATATCGATAAAAAATATTACGTCTCTCGCTCGGGACACCGTCGAATCCATATATTCATCCCCTTCGAATGCACGTGTTCAAAGATCGTATGTTTAAAATTCGAACGTGTGTGTGCGAGAGTCTTCGGATCGTAGCACCTGCCGGCGCGCGCGCACCCTATTGGCTGATCAACTACTATCACCTCTACACTGATTTCTTTTAAACTTAATTTTTTTGTGATACTCTCTTCGGACATGTTAAGAAAAAATCCTACATGTTTGGACCGGTACAGCCGAATATTTCATGTGTAGGTGGCATCTTAACTTTGGTAATTTTTTTGTTAACAAAATGCTAATGAACTTTGACTCGGATTATTCCTAATATCAGATCTGGAAGGGCTACGTGTAAGAATTTCAAATGGGCCACTGACTGCTAATGAATATTTTGTTTATAAGAAACGATGATATGATAATATCTATTAAGAACAATGACATAAACATGTCGAAATTTAATCAAGTGCCCTAAATCAGGTGTTATTAGGGTCTCGTGTTATGCGCGTGAATGGCGCGCGAGCTAACAGGAGGGGTCGATGTAACCCCTCGGCCCCTGACTTAGTGACCCCAGCAAAGGGATAACAATTACATTGTCGCGGCTACCGCGTACCGAGGGGGCAATGAACATGTGTTCTGTTGGTCCACATTTGGGCGTGTGGACGGCACGTGGACTGCTTTCCCATGGAACCCCTATAAACACTTGTTACTTATTTATTACAATATGACATTCAGAAAAGGCGTATTTGCAAATTAAAAAAAAATGTGAATTATTTTAGGACGCCAAAAACAGCATGATATGAAAACGACGTTTTTAAACTTTGATGAAAGAACATTAAATTTCAGCGTTGTTTAATTGCAATCTGCATTTTTCTTACACATATCAAAAGGCAAACGATGTTCCAGCCTTTGGTTTTATATTTTATAAAGCCAAAAAGCGTAAAGTAATCATCGATATTCTGAGAATAAGTTAAAACAACTAGATTTCACAAACTTATCTCAACTTCATGAAAATTATTAATACCTGTTATGATATAGTAAGCGCACATTAAGGTACCGAATGAACCACTTGACACACCCACACAAACGAAGGGCGCTTTTCACGTACGCGGGCCTTTTATGCCTGGGGCGGCGAGAACGATATAAAAGCCCGACCGGCACCTACAGCCCCACATTCCCGCCTGTGATCTCACTAGCGACACACGTTCTCTACATTTACTATTTATCTATACACATCTTCGAAAATGTCTTACTACGCTAACAACGAATACATCATCGCTACAAACAACTCAATCAATGAAAACATATACAACAGTGAAAAAATGAAAAATACTGGTATCAAGGCGTTATTGAGGCCTTTGATGAAAATGATCAAGAAGACAACGAAGCGCACTCCTGTCAAAACAATTGACACGTGCTTCGAGGAAGATCAGAACTCGTGCAACGAATTGTTGGAGCGAAAAATTTGTGAAGAAATGGAATCCTGTCAGTCCGGCGCTCACTTCTTAGTGTACAACAAGGACGACACGTGCGACCTTGTGCCTGTGACTCCGGACAACTTCTACGTACCCGTGCACTTCGCCAGGACCGAGGCCGGTACTTTCTTCTGGACCACCGTCTCCAAAACTGAAGCTGACCTCGCAACGGCACATTACTACACGGAGTGTCAGACCGCGGAGCAGCAATACCCAGTCTTGCAAGATCGTTGGGTGCAAGCCTAAATTCAATCTTCTAACGATGAAACAATTAGTGTCTTCCGTGAAATCAGTGTTTCCTCCGTTGGTTTCTGAAACCGTCTGTGATCTTAGCTTTAATTGTAGTTCAAGGTGCCATATAGGGTTAAGTTTAGGTTTAGCTTGCTCAATATTCATGATAACTCCTTTAACTGTAATCTCGAATGTGTTGTGATATAAGTATTTTTAAATATTTTTATTGTATAACTTAATGTTAGGGAATTAGTAAGCGTTACATTGTGATCTTCCTATCAAGCTTTAATGTTTTATGGATTATTTATTGTATGCAATATACTCGTGTTTTAATAAAAATGAGTTGAATGAATTTTATATCTTTCAATTTAAACACCAAAAACCCTTTACAAAAACACACACAACAATGCAAGCTTAACATAAAGCCTAATCAATCATAAAGATTAAAAATGTAAAAAAAAGTTTACATGTTTTTAAAACAGCTTTACACTTTAATACTGGTCAACCGTATCAAAGTGCCTTTGATATAATTTATATAGCAACCAAACATCTCTTAAGTACAATAGCAAATCCTAAGAAAATGACAGACTCCTATAAGAAAACACAGAATCAGTGTATTAACCATATCAGAATGAAACTTATACATGGTGTTGTACAAAAAGCGGTTAAACGGGACGGCCGACGGCGTTCGGCGCGAGCCACTATTCAGCCACTCACCATTGCCATATCGGGAGACCAACATTTCGCGCTGCGCACGCGCAAGGCCTGAGGCTTAAACAACCTCGCTACTGACTTTTTAACAATCTTTTTAACTTACCGCTATGTTCTTAAAAGATTATTTACTACGAACGATTAGGCGCCTACATTGTTGTAAGAGTTATGTAATATTTACTATAGAATGTAATGACTCGTTGATCCAATAAACAAGGGGTAATTTGTTTTCAGCTTATTGCACTGCTACTAACGGTGTAAATTTTTATATTTCACTCGCGTACGTATATGTGAATAAATGGTTATATCTGATATTCTAATTAGCAAGCTATAGGGTAGTGTTTTGCTCGAAGAGGTTATAACACGAAAACTCCTACTAAGTACACTGACGCTCAGATCTAAGTAGCAGGAAATACTTGTATTAATGTAAGTGCACATTGCATACTACGGAAGTCTTCAGAGCCTTCCACGGATACCAGTTTTCTTACTTTATGAATTACTTCCGAACTTAATATATCAGGTATATATACTTATATTTTTTCACCTTCAATCAGTGCTCAAATCAGATTTTCATATTTGTTTAAAGAGGTTAACTTTTGCGTCAATACGTTTCACAAATATGATACTGAATTTATTAATTTATTATTAACACTGTCTAAAACCATTCCAATAAGACCATTTTTTTTTAAAGTGTAACAGTAGCGATCTTAGCTATCTAAGAGCTGGCCATACACATTTATTCAATCGATTTACGCAACCCAACTTAAATAATTATATAAATAATAATAAATTTAATTTTTGATTAATGAGTTTTTGGTGCATTCACATTTTATTATGATAACAATAATTAAAGATTATAAGCAAAATAAATTGATATACCTTCTATTAAAATTTAAAATTTCATATTTACAGGTATTAATATTAACATGGAGATATGTGTCTTTGATAGACACCAACATTATATATTTCTTCGAATCTACAACTTTCATTATTCAAGCAAAACGATTAATTTAATCGTGGTAGAAAGATATTCTCGATAATGACATAGGCCGTACTTAAGTTTCCGTTGCGTAAAATTATATTAAAAAGGTAAAGCCACCCTCAATACGACATGCTGCTACCTGTTTAAAAAGATCCAACATTGGACAAGTTTCAACATGTTTACGAAGGCTACTATTTAAATTCAGAATGCATTGTGCAATCAAAGAAAAGCGGCTACACAGAAACGAGATCAACAATGGATGAAAGTTAACAAAACAGTTTATGCTTTCTTACACGTGCAATTCAAAAGACACATTATCACAAATCAATAGAGTTATTGTTGGTTTGCATAACCATTGTAACATTCAACCACGTGACTGCATTCATGCAAATATTACCCATATTATGATATTAGTATACAATATATTACTATTTTGTTTCCATTGTGAAATAATTATTACAATGATAAAAAACAACAACAATAAAATACGAAAACAAGAGCATTTAGACGTCCATTTACACAAGAACACAATACCAACATCAAGAGCCCTTAACAGTCCACTTCCGGACAGGTATTTCCTTAAAAATGAGGTTTTGAACTTCTAAGAAAAGAACACCATGACGCAATAAATATGCGATTTTAAATAAACACAAATAAAATAAAATTGCAAACAGTTTTTCGTTCCAATTCCTACATATAACTTCAGCATACCATAATTTGTAGGCAGATTCATGCAAACTACTTTATACCTAACTTAAATACTTTAAACTTAAAAGTCAATATCCCAAAAGCCTTTACTGAAATTTTAAAAAACCAAAACAATATTAACTTCCACTTTCATAAGAATATATCAGTTTATCGCGAAATATATTTTCGACCCTAAAGAAAAACAAAAAATAAAATTGCAAACAGTATTTCTTTCCCACTCAGACTTGCAGTACGTCAGTGTAATATAGGTTTAATTTGTAATTACATTCTTGTAAACTACCTTAAGCCTAACTTAAAGCCGACGTCCCAAAAAACCTTTAATTAAATTACTTCAAGATGCATAAAACTGAAAACAAAAACTGGCATTTATTTACGACATGTTGCTAATATCAATTTAGGTATTCATATAAAGCCAATAACGGGGATGAATCAGGTTTAAAGTTATTTACATTCTTGATGCTTACTCATCCCGCTACTTCGTTTTTGCGGCGAGCATAACATACCTACTAAAGAAACCTAAATTCTTATGCAACCGTACAAAGCCTCGGAATCTATGCGTAAAAACCAAACTGGTGTACAGACTAAAAACCCTGCGTAACATCCGAATACTGTAAGCCTCAGAGCTTTCTGGTTCTAATTAGCAAAGTTATTGTCATAAAAACATAGGTACAGTTTTTGCCAAACCATGCAATAAAAACCAGCCAGTCTATGACATAACATGTTCTTTCTATTTTATGCAAAAAACAAATCTTTAAATGAAAAAAAAAACAGATAATTTTTAGTTAATAATAAAACCAGCTTATTGGCGCCAAATAAACCTGATCAAAAACTCAACATAAACACAACAACAGAATTTGCATATCTGCATCATTTTGTTCTTGTTTCGCAAAATAGAAGAAACCAGATATGCTAGTTCCAGCTATTGATTAAAAAGCTCTCTCGGCGTGAAGTACCGCTAGCCAAGTCGTCATAATTACCAGAACACCAGATCTATAATACATGGGTTGAGATAGCGAAGTGGCCCGGTGTAATAATACCATACTCGCGTTCGAGCGACGGATCCGTGAGAATTTTCGGCAGATGTACAATTCCTTGACGCGGTACGACGAGTGAGCGCTTATCTTTTTTTTCTTTTTCCAGTTTAATAATACGGCGTTCTGTATCGACATTTCGAGGCTCGTTCGTGAGTCATCGACGCATTGTTACCTCATGCACGTGTTCAATGCATCGGACGTTCGGGTTAGAAAGGATTTTTTGCAACCCTTATTTCGAATTCCGCAACTCTTGCAAAATTTGGGTTAATTTTTTTTCGATCTAATTTCAAATTTTGAATATAATGTACATACATTGTGCACGTGCATGTCCATTGTTAAATTGAAAGAAAAGGGAGTTTTTCTTACGGCATCACGTGCAAGGATTATAATCTTAGGAAGGGTCATTTTAAAATTGAATCCGTTTGAATGGTGTGTTAATAATCTGTAATTATTATGATCTATGGCTAATTGAAGATTGACTCGGAGGTAGAATTAATTAGTTTTCAATTATAATTAATCTGCCGTTAGGGAGCTGCCGCTGGTATAAACGCAATAAAGGCAATTAAAATAGCATAGAAAACTATTTCACGGGACTTATCATTTATGTTATTGTGAGAGACTCCAGTTCTGAAAGATATCTGATTCTGTATCACACATTTATGATGAGTTGAATGTGTTCCACATTTTTGCATGCACGCTGTAAAAGAACCGGTTCTTTATTGTTTATGTTCAACGGTCATGGGAAAAATCGAATTCTAATTAAATATCAGAATTAGTTATTCAAGTACACGCCTATGAAGAATGCTATGTATTTGTGAAATGTGCTGTAATGAAACTGCGTAAGCTATATTTTTGTACAGTCAGATAACATGCTATATTATTGAAGAGAAAACATTTACAGTATAGCATTACTTAACGGTAATCTAATAAATAAAGTAAAATTTTCGTGCCGCGGTGTTTGTTGTTAAACTCCTCCGAAACGACTTGACCGATTCTCATGAAATTATGTGTGCATATCGGGTAGGTCTGAGAAACGGATAATATTTAGTTTTCATCCCGCTAAATGTTAAGGGTGAGCCACCCCAATTTTTTTTTCTTTCCTCATTTTTTTAAAATGACAATACAACGTTTGCTGGGTCAGCTAGTAAGCTATATAAAAAGCAATTGTTACAAATTCATATGAAACCTACTTCTAATATTAGGTTATTAACGAATACATTTGACAATACATTAGCAAATATACTGATCAAGTTATTAGAACTTAAAAAAAGCTAATTAATTATTAAAAAAAACTGACTACGTGAAAACGTATAGGTTTTTTTTTTTTTATATATATTTAAGCTGCCAAAATGACTCTGCCCTGCCTGATGGAAAGCATGAGCAGAATCCAAGAGTGGTGGTCACCATCCTCAATGCGAAAAAGAACAATGCAGCATGGTCACCCACACTATGGCGGCCTTGGGGAAGGGGGATGGTCAGGGGGATAGGGTGCGTTGGATTGGGGTATGGGCCTCCGGTATCCTCACTCACTCGATGAAACACAGCGTAAGCGCTGTTTTACACCGGTTTTCTGTGAGGCCGTGGTATCACTCCGGTCGAGCCGGCCCATTCATGCCGAAGGGTGGCTCTCCCACGGTAAAACCTTAATTCAAGTAAAGTTAATATAATTACCCAGTGTCACTCAAATTAAAGCGAAAATTAATAGAGCAAGTCTACAGAGGGTACCCAAAAAATCTACATACAAACATATACTCGAAAAACATAAGCTGGGGACAGTTGAAACCCGTGGTTAAACACTTTAAAAAGACTTAATCGTGTAAAGGAAGGAGGAAGTCTACTAAACAATAGTATACCTCTTTAAATAATCTACTATCCACAGTGTGCTATTTGTGTATGTGTGTGTTTAAATATGTATGAATGTTTGTATGTCAGTATGTATAAGTGTGTGTATATAATGAATGCATATGTCTACCTATGTTTGTATATGTTTACATGTAGTAACTCTTAGCCCATGTCAATTGTGTATTGTACTGGACAACTATAACCTCGATGTACCTTTCTATACCTTTCTATATCTCCACACCCCCAAAGGTCGGCTGGTTGAGAATGCCTCCGATGTACATAAGTGCATGAATTTGTAAATAAATATAAAGTTGAATCGAATTATATAAAGTATTTCATTTAGCCAAGACATGTGGTTAAATAAGAATTTATAAGTATTTTAGTATATTATATCATGTTAGCTTTTGTTCGCGACTCTGCCCGCTTATCTTAATCATCATCTTTAACAAAGATCAGCAGATGTTCTTCCTTAAAACTCAAAGTATTTCCATGCATAATTTCATTGAAATCGGTTCAGCGGTTTAGAAGGCATAACTGATTGTCAGAGTTGCTTCTGTTTTTATAATATTAGTATGGACGGACTTAGGCAAAGGCAGTCAAGCAAACAGTCTCGTCTGCCCCTTTATTATTTCGATACAAATTATTCATAAAAATTCAAATACAGAACATCTTTACACCTGTTCCACTGGGTGTAAGTAGTGATGATATCATACTATTTGCTCAAATGATAGTAAATACTATCGTTTCAATAAAACTGCTTGCGTCAACGCAATGAGCTGGCTTCAAATTGATTAAGGCCGAGTCTTTAATCGAGTTAAAGTTAACTGTTACCTTTGAAAAAAAAACCTTGTTTTTTTTTATAACAAAATGCAACATCTGCATAAATCCTAACTTATTACTATATTCACAATTTTTTTATGGTTTAGGGGCAACCGAGCATCCCTTTCGCCGATGGTAAGGGATTACTGCCGCCCATGGACACCCTCAACACAAGTGCATTCCCATCCCCATCCTCTAAAGGCCAGCCTTTAGAGGATGGGGATGGGAATGGGGGAAGGTTTTGGAATATAGGCCTCCGGTATTCGCACTTACTCGATGAAACACAGCGCGTGACGCCGTTGTATCACTTCGGTCGAGCCAGCCCATTTATGCCTAAGCGTGGCTCTCCCACGATAATAAATAAATACTGTACTATATAAACTATGTATAACTATTGGATAATAGATTTTTACAATAGAAACTACAGCTCAATACTCAATAAAGTGTTGTATGTGTCAGTAGTCTGTTTATCTATAAGTAACTTTCGTAGCATTGTCATAATTAGTCTATTGAAGCCCACTGCTGTACATAGACATTTATTAGATAATAAAAATAAGTATCGTATAGATAAAAAAATAAAAATATACAAGGGAGGTGCACAGATTATATAACAAGGTTACTCCTTGTTATATAATCTGTGCATCTCCCATTGCAGGCCACTATGATCGATTTTGGGCCTTGCCAGGCATTCTTAGTGTTAATTATCTAATGTAAGCATGTTATTAAGGTTTTATTCTAGGTCAGCATTTAATTAAGAAGTACTGGGAGTGTTACCCTATCTTTTTTAACGAATAATTATATTAACAATGACACAAACTAAATAATTAACCCTCGTCTAATAAAAGATTTGAATGCATTTTTATTCGACTGCAAGAGAAGGAGGGTTATATTTTTCGAGTGTATCTGTGTATATTACTTTGGCACGCCCTAGAGCCTTGACGGGTTGTCGTATTTTTATGTGAGTGGTGTCAATAGATTCGTCTTAGTCGTGAGAGTAACACTGGGTATATCAAAATAAAAAAATATAAGAAAAAGAAACCTGAATTTAAAAAAGATGACAGATAGTGAAGCAGTCTGGTTTTCTAAAATAATTGTTATTTGTTTATATTATTTTAGACATTCTTATAATGTTTTTCCAAGATTTTCAAGGATTAGATTCTGAGGGACAGGGGACGGGATTCTTTAAGAGGTATAACATTTTTAGAGTATTTTTCAAATCGATCGATTTATAAATATATAATCAATCGCCTTAACCTGATCAAATAGTAATGAGTCATAATCTCAACACTACTTGTAAGCAACGCGCTGAAATTTATCATCCATCCATAATTTACTCAATTCAAAACCTACAGTAATACACTTATGTAACTACTTGGCAACATTTCACATTAAAAGTATCAAAGACTTGTAATCATTGCGTTTTGTGGTTTGGAAAATCCTCATCGAGATTATAAGTATATTCATTGCACATTAGTTCTTGGTTTTGCGGCATATATAGGCACCAAGAACGAGCACGGGTTTTCCGAACATGTTTTCATTAATAAACTATTACATGATATTACATACATAATTAATAACTACTTATGTTATGCCTTATTGTGAGTTTCACTGCACTATGAAAAGGATTTATTTAGATAAAACACGGTACTAAACACAACACTAAAGACACGAAACATTATTTTTTATTATGACTTTAAATTTAAATCAGTACTGCACTAATTCTCATCATCGTTACTTCCTGGCCGATGACACCCAAATAACTGAAGATGAAATTATAACGGGATCTATATATACAGGAATCACCCTAATCTTGTTGCTATATTTCCCACGTATACAATGCACTTTGACCTAAAGACATTGCATGAGATTCTATTGTTTGGTAAATAATAATACGGACTTCCGAATTCTGACACCCCTTGTCTGTAGAGATATCTGCCTCTGGTAGTGTGACGATGTACCGATAGATGGCTCCGATTTTTTTTGCAGGACCATCAACTATTTTATTTTATTTTGATACTGTAGTAAATACTACAGCATTAAAATAAAAAAAAAACATTTGTTCGAATTTTAAAATATTGTTAAATATAAATTAATTGCAATTTATTATTTATTATATTCCATATATTAAATATTTATATAAATTGATTGCAAAAATAAGCATAATAGTTTATTCACTTCTTGTGGTAAGCGACCATCGTCTGTTTTTTTTTAATTTAATAGACTAATTGTTGTACCTAGTCATGTATTATCAGCCCTGTTTTAGCTTATCTTTTAGTTTTAGTTGGGTACTGAAATATAAACCAAATCTTGTTAAAAGAAGTATACAAGCAATAAATAGCTTAACAGTGTTTGATTTATATTTAAAATAGTTTGTTATAATGTAAAAATATTCGCAATAAATAAAACAACACGAAATAACATGACACATCTATGTAAATAGAGTAGTACAAACAGAACTCAATAAAATTATGATATCATTGCACAAGTATGTACAAACACTTGTACCCGTGCTGCGCACGCGCCGCCATTTACTTTGTAATTATTTAAACAATGCCCTAATAGTGCCATTGTTTTGTGTCTTTATGGAATTGAACATAATTGTGAAATGATTATACGGGTTTGAGAGAGATTTGATTGTATTTGTGCAGAGTCAATAATGTAACGTTTCGAAAATCCCTGAAAAGGCCTAATAGAAATAAATACTATATTAGATTAGGATTTTTTTTTATTTTAGAATGTGAAAATCATGAACAGTGTAGAGAATAGGTGTATACGATAAATTATCACACGGATAATGTAAAATATTTAAATGTTAAATGAGTTCTACTACTATTTAACATTTCATAAACAATCATATATCATAAAGGTAAGTTAGGTATTTTTTATAGAGAATATCATTAAGCATGATATGCAAAATATTCTTTTTGTTGTCAACGTAATTGCAAAAATATGAATAAAAATAGTAGCATATCGTTTTTGGAATTCCAAAAGATAATGTGATACTCATAAAATTCGTCTAAATTTTATATATTACTTTCTATCTATTGGTAGAGTAGGCATGCTAAGAACATACATCAAAAATTACTGACTGACGACCAAAGTTAAGAGTAACAACATACATAATATTAAGTAATTCAATAATTTTGTTAATTGGCAATCATGGTACGGTGTCATGGCAGCGTAGACGCCCGGTGTTCGAAGTTCGAACCGTGGGAACAACGACAGTTGCTCACGAGCACCCACCTGCCCCCGCGGTAAAAAACATTCAAAATTCAAAACATTCGAAATTCAAATTTCGATTCGCCCGACCTTGGTATTTTGAAGTTTTTTCTGCACCTTGCTAATTTGATTTTAAAATTAAAAAAAAATTCTTGTGGTTTAATTAAAGAGTAGAAGATAATTAAAGATTATTATAGAGTCATCAGTTATTTGAAACCTTAAAAGCTACAACTCAAATGCGGTGTTTAAGAATCCCTAATCAAATAAAGAAGTATGTAATACTCGTATATTTGTATATAATAAAGTATATAAGAAATTTTGAATGACTTATGACCCACAGCACGCTTATTTTTAAAATACCGGTGCTACTGGCTGACAACTTGCAATACCTAGTACCTATCTTATCACAAAAGTAACAAACGACATTATCACAAAAAGTACGGCAAACGACGTCTTATTATACCGGTTTCTTATCTCTTTATACGGGAGGGCATCATCCCATAGATCCGCTAAGTCCGAGTGTTTTTTGTGCACGCGTCACCGTTGATCACACGTAAGTGCAGCCAGCGCGCGCCATATGTCGCGTGGATCGTGGGAACGGATCCACACGTAAACGCAATGTGTGCTCACCACTCAACTGTCGTCACTCAATATCAAATAAGCTACAAGACATTCCACACTTTCCTACTAACATAACAGAGTATAAATTCCTAAAACTTATGTACTTTTACCAAAATTCCGCTCAAATAAAAGTAAGTTTTAAATGTTAAGCAATACGTTTCAGAATAATTTGTTTTTTAGTACCAGGTTTTATGCACATGTCCTTTACTGATTGAATGTATATTATGATAAGTAACAGAGCAACTACGCGTGAAAACATTATATGTATAAGTAACTTTAATTCTATGGTTTTCTACAGGACCTAAAATTATATAACGTAAAACCAAATGAAAAAATCTAGTTGTTTTATTTATCCATAAATGAGTACTGAGAATGAGACTACTGTAACTTGTAATGCAAGCTTTAATTAAGCTTTCATTACGTAATAATAGTGCCTTCTATGTAATTACTTCGCCTAACACGTTATTCAGACATAAAAACACATAAAAACTTTTAATACCGTTCCTGCTCGCTTGTCACATAGAATATCGCCATAATAGAACAAAAAAATAAGATCCAGGGGAAGAAGCGCGCAACTGGCGCGAGCGATCGTGGGAACGCGACCAGTTTTCAAATATAGAACGCCTTAGAAAAGGTGCAATTCCTTTTTGTTCAATTTTTTTCTATCTAATAATGTCCGTGCGATGCGAATGGATTTTGAAATTGGAACCCGTACAGATATTTTTGGAGGTATGTATTTGAAATGTGTTAGGCATAAAAAAACAGCAATTCGCGAACTGATTTAACGACTCGTCGCTTAATAATATTTTGTTTTTATTTCTTGGTATCATGCTGCTTTGCGAATTGAGTTCAATTTGAATTAATGTCCATTGCAAAAGTTTTATTCGATTTAAAAAAGTTTTTGGCTTAAATCTTCTTTTTTTCTTTTTTCTTTCCCTGCAATCCTCAACAAACATACATATTTAAATGAAAAAAGTCGCTGTCTGCACAGTCATTAGAAAATTATGCTTGTAAAATCTTAATTGAATGACTCGCTCAAATAATATAGAGTGCAAGGACGCTATATCTAATAAGAAAACAGTATGACGTCAATCAATTCACTTTTCGAGTCCACACTTAACCCTACAATCGCGCATCTGCCCTTACAATACCGTACCCCCACATTATACCGGCACGTATTTTTTCTTGACCTCGATAGGCCTTTATGCCCAAGGGGCAAACCGTGGGAACGATCTTGCACAATCCCTTTCCTTGGCCATATGTGACAGAAAAAAGTGCAATTATTTATTCCCCCTCGAAGAAAAGGGGAGTTGTGAGAACGTGACCTAACAATGCGCTTCCTGGCTTACGATACATTCTGTACAATGTAATAAAATATAATTTTAGTTCTTAACTCTTTAATCACAAGTGAGAAATTACTATAACACGGGTCCATGTTTCGATGTTCGACAAATAAACTCAAATAACAACATCGTAATCGGTTAACAATGAAATTTCAACTTTATATCTTAAGGCGTCTAGATGTTTTTGGCTAAAAGAGAGTAGTTTTATTTGTAATTTATGTATGATTTCTTCAGTATAGAGTAATGTAAGCTGTGTACACTGAATGGCATTACGCGTGACCTTTAAATAGTCGATTGTATGAAAATGATAATCGATCTCGCGCCGTTAGTTATTCGATTCTTTTGTGAAATTCTCACGTGTAGGAAGCTGTACTATTTATATTACTTGATTTTTTTTATGAAACATGTTGGGTAGTTAAACATGTACAAGTTTTATTTTATCGTCATTGAGATCTAGATAGAAATACAGATAGATAATAATAATGTATTATGGCGCTATTCTGGTTTATGAAGGTGTTGCTATCGCAAACACTATTCATAGAATAATATAATGAGGACAATCTTGACAAGTACCTACTAAGTATTTTAGGAAACCTACAAGTCTAGATGTATTAATAATAACGATCATGTCAGAGGGAACGGAAAATATTAAACGGCAGAATACAAAACTAAACTAATAAATGCGGTTGTGTATGAAACTGAGATGAAAGGTAAACATTGGAAGAGAGAAATGAAACTTAGTTAATCTACAACTTATTGTATTGTGTTTCTACGATATCCGATAGATTTCACTGAGTGCAACTGGGCTATGAGGCGCTCATAGCCCAGTTGCACTCGGTGATTAGAAACAATCGCCGAGGATAAGCAACGACGGCGCGGTCAGTACCTGGATGGGTGACCGTTGGTGGTATGTTACCATGAGCGTCTCCGTGATTCGGATTTCACGTTAAGCAGTCGGTCCCGGTTGTTATCGTAAGACAACAGTTGCGAAGCTTAGTTGGAGACTTTGGGCGGCTTAAAAACATCCAACGGTAAGATTACGTAGCCACAACGTTGTCTTGCCAGTCCCCAACCCGCACTCAGTCAGCGTGGGGACGTATGACGTATGGCCTTAACCCTTTCCTGAGAGGGAGTGGGACATTATGGGTTGTTGATTTAGCAGTATGTGTTGCGTTCTTTTCAATAAATACATTATAACCACTCTCGTTGGTCATTGCCTTTGTGCCGAAACTTCAGTTATTTCTTCATTCGTTCACCTAGTTTCCTGACTGCTAAACAAGTATATGCCCATTGCCGAGGACTAAATAACATTCCTTTAAGCCAAATACTCGAATCTTTCTTCTGTAGTCACAGTACTGTACTGTACAGAAACTGTAACACATTCGTAACAATATAAACTAAACTGTACATTTGCATCACTTCCGCTGATAACGTCGCATGCGCATATGATTTTGGAAAGTATTTATGAATGTATGTGCGTTAGTGATGGTATTTAAAAAAACTAAGTTTTTAGATTTTTATATTACTGAAGTACTATGTATGAAGTAATTTTACTAAACCTCATATAATACTAACATTTTTGATTCAATAAAAATGTCTATTCAGTGCTTACACTAAATCCAAAATCTTAATACCAAATATACTTATCAGATGATTAACATCTTCAAAAAAGGAATAAATAACATCCTAGGTAAACTGAGGTCGAGAAACAAGAAACTCAAAGCTCTTAGTTGAGTTCAAATGGTCCCGCAAAAGTCATTTCGAGAAACAGTTAAACTTATCTTCTTATTTTTTCGCTTTACTTTTAAGTTAAGTAAATTTTTCATAATGTCATCGAAATGCCCGTTTAACAACAAAATACTATTACAACATACTTTATAAACAACATAATGTGACCTTTCAATCTAATTCTGCCTATCCTATTAGGAATATAGGCGCGTAGGGAGTGTGAGAAATATAGATGCAAACTTACTGAAAAACTATGCCACCAATTCTTAAATTTATCTGTTATCTTAATCTAAACATAGATTGATAATCTCAAACTCGTTTCTTGAATTTCCACGAATAGCGAGGATCTTAATAGTAAACGACAAATAATACACATTCATCTAATCGTTCCACGGTCTCATAACAACATACCAACATGGTACACAAGAGGTTGAGTACTTAACTGATTATCTTCCATGAAATAACTGTCATACTGAGTGATGTTTATGGCGCTGGCGTCGCAATGTATTGGTGTTGGCGCCGCGCGCACGCGTTAACGGTCGGGGTCGCACGTGCATTATGATGCCACGAGTACAAAACTTAATTCGCTAACTACACTGTTAGGGTTAAATTTCATTCAATTACTGTGTATGAGGGTACTTTTAATACGCCGCCTTTAAGACGTAGACTTTAGCAGTTTAATACAAAACTTCGAAGAAAGGTAAAAGCGGTTTTCATCTCACCGACTAATTAGGGTATCCAGTGTTACGATTGTTCAAATATTACTAAGTATTTATGTTAGTATTATTTATGATAAGGTTGTTGTTGTTGTTTTATACTTGAACTTTGTTGATGTTGCATGTTCGTTAGCAATGGACGTCAGAACACATTTAATTAAAAGTCGCACGCACATAAATCAAGCTACTTAACGCTTATGATCTCCTAGTACCTAAGTATTACACTGTATTGGTTATTTGACTATAATGTTTTGTTGCTGTCCATGAAGGGAATTACATGTTGTAACTGGAGTTAACATGTGCTGAAGTGGAGACCGTGATTTTTAAACGTAGTGTACCCAGCTCGGTGGACCGACAATTTGAAGAAACTATATGACAATGGATGGATGCGGACTCTGTAAGAACAGGATGGTAGTTAGCGCTCCTTGACCACGCACACTCGCAGGCGCTACCAGGTGAGGTCACAAACGCATACAATGGCGTGAACTCACTATTACTTTAATTTACCATTGTTAATTTTGAACTATGACTTTTAATAGAGTAGTTTCTTTGAAAGAGTAGAGTTTCCACGCATTCTCGAACATTAGGATAGTGTATAGCCTGTACATACGTAGACTACAGGGATGGCGAAGTGGTTTAAGAGGTCGCCACGCCGCTTTCAACTAACTTATAGTATTGTGGGCTCAAATCCCACAAGGAAAACACTTTTTGTGTTCAAAAAATTGTGGTTCTGAGTCTGGATGTTCTTGTTATCCGTTTCTTGTGTGTTTCTAAAGTCCCCGTGACACAGAAGACACTGGAAACCGGAGTGAAACACTGGTTTTCAGTGATTTTGAAACGTTTTTATTTAAACAATATTATTTTGAAATAGAGCAACAAAATTAAGTGACTTTCTGTAATGAGTTTATATTATAAATAATTTCAGAAGTCATTATAATATAAATAAAAAGACTAATAGTAGATGCAGCTTCATAGAAATTAAACGCTGCTACTTTTAAATAGTTTTGCTCATTATTGCTAATTATTGACTTGACACCGACGCTGATGTGAATATGATACACAGAAAATCGAATCCTAACTAGATCTTATAATCCAAATAGTTTGATCTTATAATCCAAATACTTTAACTGTGAAACATGTCACTGAAGAGTTAGTTTAATTAAAATGGTTAAAGGATATATTATTGTGATTTCAGACACGACAGTCGATCTTTAAAAAGGGATAGTAAATCATTGAAATATAGAGCTTATGTTATTACGGCTTACTTCATTGATTTAACAAAAGACAAAGAAATATTTTCTGTGTTTCTTTTTATAAAATTGTTGACCAAAAAGAGATTATGTCTAGAGCTTAATGCAACCGGTTCAACTGTGTCTTGTGACTTATTTGGGACAACACTCGCCTTGTCGCTACTGGAATTTCTCCGACGCCTACACTGAAGTGGACAGGCGCAGAATTTACACAATCACTTCGATTAATTATTGTTTGAAATGTTGACAGGTTGCTGATTATCTAGATTTTGTGCAAGCCTCTTTATTATGCAACCTACAACAAAGTTAACACGTCCTTTCACTTATACGTGGATAAGTTTTCTCATCTAATGTATAAGTGCACAATTTGATACATAAAAGATCTTTCAAGAGCTAATTTCTGTTATTATTTTCGCATAAAAATCTCTATAACTTGGAGGCATAATATAAAATGACTGTTCTGAACTCTTTGAGAAAAAGTTGCCCTTTCCTCCACTTTCATAGCCTCAAAATCTTGAAACAACATTTTGCAATTGGAACGTGCTGTGCGGGCACTTTATTTCATTGGCACGAGTGTCCGGAGTCGAATCACGCGCAGCGGGCGGGGAGACGCGCGGGGGACGTGTCTGGCTCGAGCCCGACCGTGGGAACGATCTGCCTTTAACGTGTCGCACGTGCTCGAGACGCTACTACTGCCGCTTCAAGACAGAATGAGATGAAAAGAGTATTAGTCACCAGTGAAATAAGGATAGAAAATGAATCTACATGCAAATGAAAGCAAAAAAACTGATACAACAATAAAATAACGAGAACCAATAATAATTTGTGAGTGTTCGAATTCGAAGCGTGAAAGGGACAGAAGCGAGTATTATTTATTTGAAAGTAAGAACAAAATTGTTATGGAGACGTTGATTTATCTGTGAGGTGATGCCGGCGAGTCGTCGCTACTGTATTTAAGAGTCGTTTGTTATTTTGCAATTGCAACCGGCCGAGAGCCATGATTACAATGAAATAAATCGGTGGCGAGTCTTTTATTAGCAGTCTATTAGTGTGATAACTCGGAGTAATTTAAAAGCGGTGGTTACAAAGAATGATTGAATAATAACAGCTTTTCTGCGTGACTTAACATTACGTAAACAAGGAAGGTGGTAAAAAAATACCTCCGTAGTCGACCTTTGGCACGCCATGTGTTTAAGCATGTGGCGCGAATCTCAGTTTAAGGCATCGGCTAGCCAATATCGGGTTACAGACATAGGCCACATTTGGCGGTGACACTGGTTTGCCAAATGCTGCAAAAACCTTTCCATTGAGGCTCTCGATTCAATGAGCCGTAGAACCGCTTTGCGACCTGACCCTGTTAAGATTTATGTGAAGTTTTAGTTTCTTTCAAGTGGACCTTTCTGGTAAATCCTTGCTATAACTGACAACTGTGGATTGAGGACCTCCCTCGTAGATCTCTGTAATAAATAGACAAAATATATTGCTATATTCATATTAATCTCGATACTTGGCAGTTGAATTAATGACCGTAGTCCGATGTTATCAGCACCAGTAGCTAAGGGCTATTCGATTGATGTTAATGTTTTTACTGTTACGTAAGTATCGAGGCTTGTATCTTGCTGTTAAAGAATATGACGACAATGGAGATAAATAATATAAATCAGAATAAACTATTGTGTAGTACACCGCTTCTAGCAGCTGACTTTGTTATATTAACAACCATAAGTACATGGACATATTTTATATCTACCTACTTCTAAAATGTTGTGCAGTATTTTATTAAATTAAAACTTATTAAAAATTTATGAAAAGATGCTTATAGTCAACATTATATTTTGTTTTAACGTCACACTATTTTAATCTTGCTTCATTTACCTTGCGTCGAAATTTAATTACGCTTGCATAACCAAGAGGTCGTAACTCATAATACTCACAAATTGGTTTGTACTTGTATCTCTGGAATTATCTGGATAAATATAAATAAATAACCATTTAAAATATTGCTATATACATTTATAACAGTTGATAATTCCGTCTTATGTTTTTGTTTATCTTTTTACCTATTGACTCACACTCGTAATTATTATTACAGGCCATCAACCTAACTACGCAATAGACATTATATCTAACGTTTCGTATGTAGTTTTAGAGGTTTCTCTTACAATTTTTGATACATTTTTATGAAAAAAACATGTTTGTCTATCTTCATGTACCTACTAAATCCCAGTGATTTGGCAGAGAGCTCTATCACGTCCGCTGTTGAACTTCACACTTGACCTCGCTCTATGTTTCGCTAATTCTCTTCACATCATCTGCGATAGTACGTCGCCAGATTTGTTTGGTATAAAACATAAGCAAAACTTTATAATAACAAAACCACCCTCGTCGTATACAAAGTATAAAGTGACGTAACATAAGATGTTTTTCGTAAAATCAGTGAAACACGAACGGCTCATCCGGTCTCAACCCGATTTAATAGACTGACCTACACGGTGGACAATGTTGTGTCGTATAAAAACTGACCACCCCTGTGATTTTAAAATTTCAACCTCAATTACCTAAAAATACAGTTCAAAGTTTGTTTATGGGTGGACTGTTCAGTAAAGATAGGGATGAGCAATTTTAGTATACCTATTCAATGGTTTGAAAATAATCAGATTGCGAACATCCGGGGTATCTATTCTAGTGGACATTCAACAATATATTATTGTCTGTTGAAGAGCATAACAGGAAAATTACATCGTCTATTGTGGGTAGGAAGTACGGTGTGTTCGTGTAATATAATATTTTAATGGGATGGTTGTCAGTTTGTTCTATTGATATCGAGTGATAGCAAAAACAGTTTTTATATCAGATACAAATGGTATTTTAACCATTAAGTGGAAAGTAAGATTGCGGCCTCTCTGTAGACAGGAGGTCTACTACAATGATAAGGTCACCAATTTATGATCATAATTAGTTTTTTTTTAAGTATTATGCTGCCAAAAACAAAAAAAGAGTGTTGCCACTCTGTTTGATTGAAAGCATGAGTGGAATCTAAGGATGGTGGTCACCATTCTCATCAATTATTTAATATATGTGTAAGTAAATTATGTTTTCATCAATAATAAAACTTAGATACATCTCCAAAACGGCTGATCTCAAATCTTGATTGAATCTATGCTATGGTAACCAGTCAATTGGTGATTAAACTTTGAATTTTTAAATATATACATAGTCGCATACATCGTATATATTAAGTAATCAATATTTGTCCTGGTTGGGAATCGAACCCTTGACCTCTGGTCAAAATCACTAACCACTATAGCATGCACATTTGTTACGCTTTGACCTCTTAAATATATAACCGATTATAACAAAGTTTCCCTAATACATCTTCACAAAATGCACGTAGAGGAGAGATTTGAAAAATTTTGCGAGCGAAATAGAAAAATACTATCTGTTTATACTAAAAAGGAATCGCCAAATTTGTTTCCAGGCTCAAAACTCGAGAAGCGCTCGACCAATTGGAATGTACATATTAATATTTCCTTTATCGCGCAATAGATGGTTCATATGGAAAGAAACGGTAAAAATTTCCAGGAAAATAATAAAAACAACACTTATTTATTGAACGGCGATAAGCCAATAACTTTTGAGGTACGAAGTCTGTCGGGGCAGCTAGTATAAAATATTAATGACATGTGATTTATTCCATTATTCATTAATTGATATCATGCATAGATACAACGACGATGTATGACGCACGATTCCCGCTCAGTGCAAACATTTATAAATGAATATGTCTATTTGCATTGAACTGTTTAAATGTTAAATATGAATTAACATTTACCTAAAAATACCTAACATGTGCTCTTATCCATAACTTGTAATACTAAGATGTATGTGTATTCTTAAACAATATTTTTCGGTTTTTTCTATGAAATTAACGACTGCCGCCCTAGTAATACTAATACGGAGCTAATATTTATGAAACAGGCACAAAGGACACCCATATTGAAAATAAGTATTGGTGGATACACAAAGACATGGCATAAAATACACAACACTCAATACAGTAGGAAATGGCAAGTGACCCCTTATACGAGCTTTTGAGTGCGGCAGAAATCTACTGATCCTTATGTACCTACAATAACTTGTGTTTGTCTTGTTTACTTGCATTTTACGATTCCGGCCGATGCGAAAAAAGCATTTTTATTTTGAATATTATACTCGTAACTGGGACAATATGGTTCAGCCTGGTTGCCAATTAAAATATACTATAATATTTTTAGGAAAAATTTTTAACAAATGATCAGATTGATTATTTGTTAAAAAAAATAAGTCAATTTAATATAACTGGTGAATATACGGTATGAACTTACTTGTGACGTACTAACATAATTGTATTAATTCTTTCCGCCCAAACGTCTGAAACTATTTTGATAACATTTAGTATGTAGGTAGCTGACGTAGGCTACTATTTATCCCGAATAAAATGCAGTATTTCCTTGGAATTAATTGTATCTGACTGCAAAGCGTAGTTAGTACAAAATAAAACAGATAATTTTCTAAAAAATAAGCCTGTTTTCACCCATATATACCTTGAAGACTATTATTATAAGTTTACGTTTCTTTACTTTAAAATGAATAAAAATATTTATAATAAATATAATAAACATTAATCATGTAAAATAATTTGCTTAAACTGACCATTCGTTTTTTAGTGATACCAGAAAAGAAGAAACCTGGATCTCTTTGACCGCGGTATTCGCTATTACTTATCAATTACGTACGTAATTTGAAACTAATTTCAAAAAAGAAATTTGGTGAAAAAGTGTCACGACCCGGAATCAACTAACTAACTTAGATTCAACCTAATCACCCATCTCTATTTTGGTACCACTTTCAAACACTACTAATAGAGTTGTATGATGTACCTAATAATTTCGTCACTAATGACAGATCAACCCTTTAGATGGTCAACCACCGCCCAAATTGAGTAATCATTATCTTAATGCCTTTAACTCCCCGTGCCGGCAAATGTTATAATAATATCATTAACTTGGAATTATTTACATAATCTTAAAAAAAACTAGGTAATAAATTAGGTATGGTTTGAAGTGTAAACTTTTAACTAATGACAAATTAAGTAGATTAATATATGATAACATAATCATTTATTTAATTTAATACAATTTGCAGCTTACAAATGTTCAATTATATAATGATCACAAACAAGTCACAAAAGCAGTGAACACAAATTTTCATACATCTTATTTCAATATTTTTATTATCTGTGCTACAAAGTGCTACGGGCTACGTCATATATCCCTCATTCTATCTCCCTCTAACGCGTGCCTACAGTCGTAATGACGCACGTGCAGTGCACGCGAGTCGTAGGTCCCGCTCCCACTCGCACACTTCCTTCGCGCGCCTCCAGTCCGGCTCGAGTGTGGGAAAAGACGGCAGGTGTTATGCGGGATCGTGAACAGCCACGCATTACCATTCACATTATTCAACAATAAATAATAATAATAAGAAGCCGTGGAGCGAGTGGCGAGCACGCGTACCATCCTCGCCGCTTCTTACATACTAATGGGTGACGCGTGCATGTGTGCGTCAATAAATTAACATAGTGTGAGTTTCTTTAGAGATGTAATTCTGGTAGTTGAGGCATGTTTTTTAAAGATGCTTAGTGTGGGCGGGCGCACGTCAAAGATTCAACTTTGGATTAACTAAAGTTAATTGTTTTAGGATTTGTTTTTTTTTGTACTTATTTATTGATTTCTATATGGACACTTATTTTTTTATGTAGATAGTTAAACTAATGCACATTAAAGAAGACTTCGTTTACGTTTTCGTTCCTTCCTACTTATTTGAGTGTTGGATATAGATATTAGTTCAATTTATTACTCTTTCATTCTTCAGATAATATTTTTCACCCTTAAACATGTATACCTACCAAGTTCGACTAAACTGACTGATGAAGGTGTGTAGTATGTAATACTTTATGTATTATTTTAATAAAATAATAAATAATGATAATAAATATGTTCAGACATTTTATATAGTCCCAAACTAAGCAGAGAATAAAATAATCTTTATGTACATATAGAATAAATATATTAATAAATAGGGTGTACTAATAAATTACTACTAGTAGTACTACTACTAGTAGACTAGTAACTTTTTTGTTGCCACCTGCCACATTTTTTTATCTGGGAAGGTAAGAAATGAGGTAAGAAAATCAATGTTTTTTCTATAGGCTCTTCATTCTCTTTGGCTCTACTAGGGGCCTCTTTGGTGCACCTCTTTACTCATTGCTGAAACTTGTTGTACCTTTTACTTGAAGTACACCACCCTATCATTACATTTCTTACGCGAAGTCCGACTTACAGTTCTTAAAATACAAATTGATCTGTGTAACTAGTTGTTACTAATGTTATTAGTACATTTTAAGTTTTATTTATAATCTATATATTTTTTAAATCTATATATTTTTCTAATCTAAATATTTTTTATAATCTATATTTTTTTTATTTATAATCTATATATATATAATAATATAATATAATGTTGTACTTGACTTGTAATAATGCTGACACGTCATAATCTTACTAGCCTTTATTATTCCCATGATTTGGAGTCGGCTACTACTTCAACCAGATTTACCTGAATATCAGTTTATACACGGAGCGACTGGCATCGGACCTCCGCAACCCTGAAGGTGAACTGAATTCGAAGTTTGAACTAGTTGTCAGTATATTTCTCTCTGTAGATCTGCGGTATCTTACGATCACCACTATTCCAACTTTTTATTTTAATTATATTTTATTTATAATTAATCTTGTACAGCCCGTAATATATTTGCAAATAAATAAATAAACCAAACAAACACTTAAACAATTGTTGTTCGGAGTGTTAATAGATGTGAAAACCAGATTGATTTGTTTTGATAATTTAAATTTAAACTTTTAATAGTATGTTTCTAAGTTTTCATTTCTATCGGCATTTTTTTATGTACAAAGATCCACATTAGCGATAAATCCTGTATCGCAGGAGACTTGGAACGGACCCACAGAACATACAGACTCAAATCAATAATTTGTGGATCAGACAGATTGTTATTCTATATTGCATTTGTACCCACAACACAACGTAGTAGGAAACGCCTGGCGACCGCTTAAACCACTACACCATCCGCGCAGTTTATAATTTAAATAGTTAATATAAGACAAAGAACCCCAACAGTCATATGTAAGTAACATTATTTTAAAAAAAACAACCTGTCAATAAAAAAATCTTGGCATAACTTCGAAAGTTAAAAAAAATTTATTAAATTAATCCAAGTCTGGACCATAATTGATATTATCTATATAGAACACACCCTACATAGAATTTAAGTATCTCACAGATATAATAAACCATTAAACATATCATAAATGACAGTTAATCCCACAAAGGCACAACTTTCAAAGGTTTAATTTCAACTAGAACTTTAAATAGTATTTTCTATTTAATCGCCTTCTACATAAAGTCTATTTTTGAACATATATCGTTTAAATCATCATTCATACAAGAAGCATCTTATTATTTATCCGAGATTGTTCTTGTTGTTGTCTCCCATCGCCCAGGAGTCGAAATTCGATCATTATTAGTATGTAAACTTTAACTTGCCAAATCTAATACTCCTCCATTCATATGTTTTTTACGAAAAGGGGTTCCATGTTTTTTCTTCACGTATAGATATAGAGAAACGATATGATGCTCCTTGGTGGACACCTTCGTTAAGCAGGGGACGGCAATAGGTAGATTATTTGTTTTTTTAAAGATGCGATTGTTACTTTTCAAACTTGGAATTACATTTTTTAAATATTTTAAATAAAGAACATCCTACCATAGCTAAACTATGTTTTTAATGAAATTTATTCGACAGAGTGCTTGTGATGTCAATATTTGGTCCTGCACGAAGTTTATGCGACAATTGCAAACAAAATATACAACAACTCCTTTAGAGGAGACCATCAGTCCTTAAACAACGATATACCTATATTGTAAGGTATATCTCAAGACTCGAATATCTTATAAGGAACCGTCATTCCATACCTTAAGAGTATTTAAGGAAGGATTTCAGTGTAATTTGTTAGATGCAAGTTCTTAAAATGCCACGATTGCTTTAGACTGTTTAAGTAATTAAAAAATAGGATGACTAATTATTTTAGAGTACATAAACTTATATGTGAATGTTGCCGATGGTATTAAATGTGTAAGTCACCCATACTTAAATGGTAAAATATTTGAAATACATATGTGTGGCAATTCTACGTGATGTCAGACTGCATCGAGATTTGGAGCGACTCGTATGAGGAATTTTATGATTTAAACCAAAATACTTAAAATATAAAATAGAAAAAATCAAAAATCGTAATATGCTAATGACGTTACACCCAATGAAACGCTATATTCGAATTGAAAAGAAAATAACATTAGTGTATGCGTATTACGAATCAACTTAAGGAAAAGAAGGAGGAATACTTTCATCTGTCTTGTTCAAAAAGTCTATAAATTAATTACTCATGCCTTAATTATCTTATCGAACGTCAGAATATGTTCGTTACCACGAGGGTTATATACTTTTTTATTTTTTGTTCTTAAAAAAGTCTATACGTTCATAAAGAACATATTTTGTGAAGTTCGGTACTCTACAAGAAACACACACTCACCCAGACCAAAAATGTTAATTTGCATATCACACATTGTACCATTTAGAGATCGAATTGTGGATTCGATCTGACTAACATAGCCCTATAAGAAACGATGAGGTGGCCGTTTAAACGACGATGCAATCTATGCATCATTATTCACGCATTTCTAGTTCCAAGCAACGACCAATAGTGCCATAGATTGACAAATTTTACATACCACTATGAAATGGAACTAATTAATTTATAGTAACAACACGGACTTATAGTTTCATGGCCGACCCCATGGGGCGTGTATTGAAAGTAAAACTTTTATGGCTCAGGGAAGTTTCGATTTTTTTTTAATAGAGGTAACGTATTATAACGTTCTGGTTTACCTACTCTTTATTTAATTGCCATGGCTTAACACTCGTGAGGTTCAATCACGAATTTCGTTTTGCTATTTATGGTGGGGTATGGAGTGAATCGCAAGCTTACAGAGGTAATGATGTGAGTGTCTATCAAGAACTATTTATAAACTTGAAATACGTGAAGCAAAAACTTTGTACCCCTTTATTCGATAGTCATTCGAAGAGAAGAGTATGAAATTGGACACAGTTAAAGTTTACACCGAAGAAAAGTGCTGAAAGCTATAAAAATAAAAAGCAAAAAGTTATGTTCCAATTTCGAATACTAGGCGACTAGTTTTTATTAATACGCTAAGCAAAATCGAACGAAGGAGTATGAGATTTGGCACCGCATAGTTCATGTGGAAGAGAAGTTCAAAAAGCTCAAAAATAAGTTATTGTCGAATTTCGCCTTTTGGGCGACCAATAGTAATTTGAAATATTTAAAAACGAAATGTCAATATATAAATATATCAATTGCTAAATCATTATCAAGAGCCTTTAATAGTCTACTGTTGAATCTAGGTTTCTCTCTGGAAATGAAGTCTTTTTATTTCTAGAATTGGCTGATAACACGTTTAGTTTGTGTCAGTAGCGATGTAACAGATTCTTTTACAACATAACTTACTAACAGATTTGAGCTTGAAGCTTGAAGTATATATTTTTATTGTAAACAAGTATCAAAATACATATAAATTTAATTTATAATTAAAGAAATTGAAGTGTATATTTGGAACTTTAAATTAACAGTTTTTAAATTTTATTTCAGAAATCACAATTATCAATGGAATTGTCACCAAAGGAAATGAGAGGAATAATAAAATGAACCGTAAATACCGAGAATCTCGTTTCATAAATCAACATTAAAATTACAAACAGAGTGCAGAAAAAAATTGAAATTACGCACTCATTCCTGTTATTCGGCTTATTAAGTGCAAGATTTAATCTCTTCTATAATTAAGTTTCAACGTGTTGGATAAGCTCGCTAAAGTAACACGTATACTAAGGAGACAAACAATTTGCACGAACAACTGCTGTGAACACGGAACGAATGAATATTTTGATCTTTGTTTTTCATAGTCGTTTCATAAAAAAATATAGTAGTTATATATGATTCATAAAAATATGATAGTTATATATATCTTATATTTTAATTTTGACTACACGGTTGGCCTAGTGGTTTCAGTGGTCACCATACCGCTTCCTACTGCGCCAAGTTTTGTGGGTTCCAATCCTACATGGGACAACACTTTTGTGATCCATAAATTTTTGTTCTAAGTCTGGGTGTACTTTGTGTCCATTTCATGTATGTTTGTAAAGATCCCGGTGACACAGGAATGTATATTCCTATACGGGAGTTGTCTTTTTTAAAGGAAAGAAAAAAAAGATAGTTATATTACTTTTTATGAGTATTATGTCGTTGTCGTAGATAATTTTTGAATCGTTAAATCGTCATCATTCGGGGAATACCCGTTAGTCATTCTGAGTTTAGCAGCTCATTACCCTCTCTAGCACTAGATCCTTCTTGTCACGCTTAATTTGTTGCTAATCAAGAGAGACATATGGACTGCTAGATCTACATCTACAAGACACACCACAAAGCCCGGTTTGTGTTTTTTACCTGCGGTCGCCGCCGCCCCACAGATACAAATTATATACTTATATATTTCTAATTAAATACACACAGACATTATTGATAAACTACACCCAGACATATGTTGTTTTATATGTTGCTTATGACGTGTTTATGTCGTTTTTTAGAATAAGTTTTAACTATTGTGAACAATAAATTTTAAATAAATAAAAATAATACAAACAATCATTCTCACCACACAATGTTCGTTCTGGATGATAATTTGACCAACGACCTCCATCCAGCTCAGCAGCAGTCTGGTTCAGTAACCTCTTGACCGAAAAGGCCCTGAAACCCATAGTACAGTACACTGCTTATATGTACGAGTATGCACTAGTCCTATATCCTATGTCTTGCCTCAGGAATCAAAGTATCTCCATACAGAATGTCATTGAAGTCGGTGCAGTGGCTTAGACTTGAAAGCGAAATAGACAAAGTAATTTTTGAATTAATGATATTAGTATGGGTACTTTGCCTAGTTTGGTTAACGTGTGAAAGATGTGGCCAATTATTACCATCATTCCTTTAGATTATTATTTAGAAATGAGAGTCCTCTCAAAGTAAGAGCTTGTTTAATCAGAACCTGTAATTAATTAACTGATAATAAACAAGCAATGTGCAGGAGATGCAAGGAGGCAAACAAAACGCCGCAGCACGTTCTCACAGAATGTAGAAATGTGGCAGATCAACGGACAGACATCCTCCAATGAACATTACTCCTGGAAACATGTAGTGATCAGAAAAGGCTGCTGAGCATTTGGGTTGATCTAGGATGATTGGAGTATCCGGATGGCGTAAGAAAGCGGTTCCCGGATTTCTCCCGTCTCAGGCGCAGAATGGCACACCGTGGTGGTTTAGTGGGTAGTCTGGCAAGTCAGTCAGAAGTCCCACACAAAGCGAACCCCCTGTCCCCGCGGGGGGGGGAGCGAAGTGCGTAAAGGCATTACACCACCTAAAAAAAGAAAGGATGATTGGAGTAAGAAGACAACAAACCCACGTACAACGGCACAATCAAGAGGCTAAGTGCAAAAATATTCTGGTAAAACAAATAAACATACAAACTGCCAATAATAAAGCTATCAAATATAATTAGTTCATTCGTTCATATATCGACGCTACTACGTAATTAATGTATTCATGCGACGCAATCGACTGACGCCAATCGTGTTAATTATGTAAAGGCGAAGAATATTTATAGCCCCTGTGGTAGCAAAATTATTGCCAATAAACCAAAACAAAATGCTGTGTTCTTTCCTTTAATATTTTCGAATTCAGAAAGTCTTATTAAGGCTACTCAGATAAGTAGAAAACTTTGTAATTGCTAATTACAATTCGAAGCTCGGTGTACCTGAGATTGCTACACCTCAAAGATTAGCTGGTAGAAAATACCCAAAGTATTATGTTCGCCAACGTGCACGTGCATAAAGTTGTAAATCCATATTCATATTAATATTACAAATTCTAAAGTAATTCTCACTGACTGTAACGATTTCTCGGCTTTTGGCAATTTGGCATGTAAATACTTTGATTCATGACATAGGCTACTCTTTACTGCGAAAAATAACATACACGCCGATGGAACCGAGCGTGTATGAGTATATAAATAAATAAATTCGCAAGTTTTCAGATATATAAGTTTTCAAATAGGCTGTCCAAATAGAACGGCCTATTTGAGAGTATGACATATAAATACGTTAATTGAAATTGTTAAAAATTAGTTTACATCGGATTTTAAGTTTACGAGGTCACCTCTTAGCCAACTATTAACTGCTATCTCTTTAAACAATTACACTCTACGCACATGACACCAATACATTGTTTTATAGTAGGTGAATTTCATAGTAATTGTTACTATAAAAGCGCATAGTCTTTTAAGGCCTGCGAAGAGTTAGTTCAGCTGGTGTATTTGTATAAATATTATCTCATATTTACTAATTGTTCAAAACGCTTTTGTTAAATACCTGACTGTCGCTGACTCAGGTACATGTTGGACGTTGGAGTCTATACAGGACTAAGTCAAATTCATAATCTCAATCCCAAATCTAGTAATAGTTAGTTATTGCCATCCCCCTTATTTGCCACAACTCCCAGAATCACAAGTTTCTTCTCTTTTTTTCTTCAAAGTATAAAGGTCGTAAGGCCTGATAATATTTCAAGCGACTGTTTGATTGGTGAAATCATAATAAACTCGTGACTTGTAATCCAAGTGACAGGGATGGAAAGTTTGTAATATGTTTATTGATTAGTATGTACAAATGTACAAAAACAATTAATATATAGGAACATTTTGAAATTGCCACTAAGAGGCTTACACCAATAAAAAGTTTTTGATCTGAGCTACGATGTGGATATATATATATGTGATAAAACTAAGAAGTTTTATCAAAGCTTAATAGACTTCGAAGTCTAAAAACTGTCGCTTTGTTGTCACGAACATACACGATCCAGTGAAAATGTCGTATGCCATTATCAGGGTATGTCTCGGAAACGTTAACACAACTGGCATGAAAGATAATAACACAGTCGCAATATAAAGACCTCCGCAGACGATGCCTTGAAAGCTTTCAAGACTTCCACGGCGATAGTTCTAACATACCTATCAGTAAGTGACGGTTAAGTAACTGCCAGTGAAGCAAATTGATTAAAATGTGATTCATTACCGTTACGGTAATACTTCCTTTTGGATATATGGATCAAATGGGTCACTAAATGGTCAGTAAATTTGTGGGCAGCGGACCCATTGTCAGTTACAACTCAAGTGGCAGAGCGTGACTGGCCTTTGAATGCCTTTCTCCCTACTCCCGAAAGTCTTCTTTAATCATAAATTTTGCATATTGCTACATAATTGCAAACAACATTGTGACACATTGTATGGGAACTGACCAATACTCCTTGAAACATCTGTGAAGATGATTTTTTTATGAGGCCATAATAATTACATGATCAAACCTAGCAATTTGTTCTTTGCCTCCATAATTGCTGAGACCGCCAACGATCTCATTGATTTGATTGCTCGCTCCTCATTTCCTCTCGCGAAGAGAAAAATTAATAGTTACAACAGACTATTTTAATTTAATGAGCATTTTAATGGTGTTATTTATTTTAGTCGTATGATAAGGTATCTGATGTTTATTATTAAGAAGATACAGAATTGTGTAATCTAGTTAGAAGTAGTAGTATCAAATCCTTGTGTACTTAATTCAATCTGTGTATGTCTGGTCTTCTTTATAGCTTTATATTTCAGTAAATAATTTATTTAGGGATCCTTAAAAAAATCGTACCTAACTCAAAGAATCACATCTCATCTTGCAATCCGCTTGAAAATTACTGCATCATATATCTATGATTCACTTCGACACCAAAATAATAAAAAGTAAAGATAATATAAAGTACACGTAGTACTTCAATAGTATTCGTCACAAGAACAAAACATTATCAGTTATTTGCCTAACTATTCCAAGTTTTACACAATTCCATCATCTTGGATTTCTTTTATCACTAAAATAACAGACTTTATCTCTTATTTTTTTAGTTTAACTCAGCTTAGCTAGTCATGACTTGTGTTCCTTTTCACGAAAACACTTATAAGTGATGAGATTATGAGACATCCTTATTCTAAGACATCGATTCTCGTATGTGTATATCCTACAATCATAATGATTCATCGAAAACTGTCTAAAGAGAAAATACCTTGAAATCAAATTCACATGCCGATTTTCATAGGTTCCTGCTCTAATAAATTCATATTCCGTGTGGTAACTGATTAAGAATGAACAGTTTAGAAATGCAATTTATTGCCGGGCCAATTTTAGTGACAGTTGTTCCTATTTCTGCCTGAATATTAACGTGGCTCATAAAGAAATATTATGCACAAAAAGACCGAGGGATAGCAAGAAAAAACTTCTGAGGGAAGTCTACTTATGCATGGCAATGGTAATCATTTTTAATGTAATGCTAAAAATATAAATATACTATTTGTTATTGTTTTTCAAAACTTGCTGCTTGATAAATCTATTAATAATACCTAAACATAGTAGCATGAAACTGCGTACAGGTTTTAGTACTGTTGATTGCCGTGTACTGCCTTAATTATAAAATGTAATGAAATGTAGGCACGCGTGCGTCAGTGCACTTCCGCTGTATAATAATTACGACATGTTAGGTAAAGTGAGTTTTTTACCCTAAAGTCTGTATCTAGAATTTGTGGGTTTTTTTGCAGTTCTAATTATATTTGAGGAATACAATTTTTTGAGAATTCAGGTCTAGAATCCAAAAGCTCAGTTCAGTCTACTGAATCCGCAATCATTTAACATCGATCAATAGCAATAGCTTATAACAATTCACATTTGGACATAGGTCCCTCACTGTCCTTCAGTCGCCTCTTACGGCACCCACAGGATGAATAGAATGACACTCCGTTACTCACTGGATTACTCTTAATTTTTTCACAATACTGGAAACAGTCAACCAAGGGTATAGTTCATATGGTGACCCTCTAATAGGAAGCGGGGTCCATTATGTAGAATCGTTTACCACACAATATTTTTGGTACTATGAAAAGTATTGTTGATCCGCCATGCGCCGTACTGGAATGTCGTCATCACCAATCTTTGTCTTTGGGAAATCTTTCTGCCCAATATCAGGATTGTGACGCTCCTTGGGCGAGGCCTTTGTTCAGCAGTGGATGGCGATAGGTAGGTTGACACATCAAATAGATGACGCACGATCTTACCTTTATAAAACATGTACATGTTTCAACTTCAGCACATCACGTAACATCAATACCCTCTAAACGTAAATTGCTGAACGCAGTAAAAAAGTTTGTCTGTAGCCCTGAAGCAGATTAATTATCCTATAAATAGACACACATTATACGAAACGGACTACAAAATGTGATCCTTATCGTTTCAGTTTTTTAGGTTAAGTATCTATTGGTAAGTATTTAGAATCAGTCCATATATATAAAAGAGGCAGGTGAGTGAATGACCAAAATAACCAGAGATCAACGCACAGTCCAAACCGCTGAACCTAGAATCCTGAAATTTAGCATGTAAGTTCTCCATATAACGTAAGTGAGCACGAAGAAAGGAATTATGGAAATGCTGTCCCTAAGGGGCTAAAATAGGGGATGAATATATCTTCTTCTGCGCGAGCGAAGCCGCAGGCAAAAGCTAATTTGCTATATATGACCAACCGGATGAATTTTCTTTGATTAAAATAATTCTTGCTTAGTCATCAGACACGTGAATGGTAGGAATCCTATTCCTTTCCGTTGAGGAACTATCTGCCACTTTCCTTATCAAAAACATGAAATGAGTTAGATAACCTGTATAAAATATCATAACACACTTCTGCTATTCTTGGATTAAATTTATTTAATTGATAATTCTCTTATCATCATATAATTTTATTTTTTCCTGTTTTTAATTTCAATTATATTCATGTTAGATAATGTTTGTTTACTTTTGAAGTTTAAAACATTAGCCAAATTGTTGTAGTTATTTCCCAATCACTAGGTATTTTTGACTCGCTTTGAAACTGAATATGTACGACAGAAAATATTATTTAATTACACGGATAGCGTAGTAGTATAACAAGTCACCTCGCCGTTTTTTACTGCGCGAATGTGAAAACACTTTGTGTTGTATTTCATGTTTCCAAATTGGAAATTGGGGTCAGAAGCCCCCTGCCTCAGAGATTGCACATAGCTGTCGGTCCTGCGTCTGATTTCTCACTGATCGTGTCGGTTAACCGTCCCACCTGATTATGAGAGTGAGGGTACAGAGAGTCCACGGAGAGAGACAACGGGACGAAATTTGACTATGATTCACTGATGCCACTACTCCTCCAAACTTTAACTGTTCCAAATTTCATACTCTCCATTTCACACAATTTTTGTATGAAGGAGTACTTGCTTCTTGCTTGCTTTGTACTTGCTTCACGTATTAATTTATTGATATCTTACGTAATTAAGTAATACAAAATCCAGAAACTTCGATAATCCGATGCGAATCGATTAAATACCTAGATATAGTAGATAACGTTCGTAATACCCATAACAAAAGATAAAAAGAATTGCGCTCTGAGCCTCGTAATGAAGCAATTACTTACGGTAACATCTAGGCTTGACGTCACCCACAACCGTCTACAACCGCAGGATCAGGAAAATATGCAAGCAAACTAGCAAATATACGTTCAAAGGCTACGTGCAACACTCAACGTTTCTCATGCTCAGCTTCTCAACGGTTTGTTAGAAAAACCACAATCACTTCAACACTTCTTAATATATTCTTGGAAGGGAGGAACCTCGGAAATGAACAAATAATAATAAGAAAACATGTTTTCGTGAAATGATTAATACTATGACACATTTTTCATACTAATAGTATGTACTACTATTGAAAAAATGCTAACTTTGTTAATGTATATGAGCAGAGAGCAATGGATAAAAAAGTTACACTTACTTGTATTTAAGAAACACAAAGCAGTCAATAAGCACCGCCGATAAAAGTGGAAACTTAAAACTTATAGTTTAAAGTTTCCACTTTTATCACTTTTAAATAGTTGTATTTTTGGATATTCAAAGTAATTGTTTCATATCAAATTGTATTTGTCGATCTGTGTTATGCGCACTGGCTGCGCGCCATGGTCATTTTTCTTATGCATGGCCTTGCCAAAATGATTCTACTCTGCCTGATGGAAAGAGTAAGCGGAATCAAAGAGTGGTGGTCACCATACTCATTGCTCGTACAGACAGTGCAACAATGCAGTATGGTGACGTACACCAGGGTGGCCTAGTGATGCTTCTGCATCATTGGGCCTCCCGAAGTCTCCTGGCAGAAGCGGCGAAGTAACCACTATACACTATCCGTAGTCAATAAAAATAAATCTCTTTGTTGTACACCAGATAGATACATATAATCACAGATTGCAGACACGCAGACAACAGACTGCCCTGTTGGCCTAGTGGTTTAAGCACTTGCCGCGCCACTTTCCACCGCCAAGCCGCTAAAAACAAAAGGAATAACTTAATACTAAAGTAGAAAAGTTATTTATAGAAAAGGTTCCTAATATACGCTCTTTGTTTTACACCTTCATTGATCCCTAAAAATGCCCAGTAGTCATTAAAGCGATTACACGCTTGGTGTTTGGTTAGGTCGCTAGCCCTCAGGCAAAGCCGGCAGGCTGCATCACGTTATAAGATTACATGTATTAATACAGCGCTCGTAAATACGTCAGCCGATAACCGGATACCGTGATATTAATCAGTGATACACGAACGGGAAGCTGAGCGCGTCATTTTATTGTTTCGTAATTGCGTACGCGCAGTACACATTATAAATAATGGTATCTGAACGAGTACAAAATACATAGTGCGCGTTTTTTTAAAGTTTGATCCGTGATAACGAGAATGACTTCATATTTTATGAGAATGAAACTCCGTTATTTATTTGATTTATTACAAAGGGCGAAAGAAAGGAAAACAAAATACGGGGCAACCTATGCAGAGGCGCTCATAGCCCAGTTGCACTCGGTGATTAGAAACAATCACCGAGGGTAAGCAACGATGGCGCGGTCAGTACCTGGATGGGTGACCGCTAGTGGCATGTTACCATGAGCGTCTCCGGGATTCGGAGGTCACGTTAAGCAGTCGGTCCCGGTTGTTATCATACGATAACAGTCGTGAAGCTTAGTTGGAGGCCTTCGGGCGGCTTAAAAACATCCAACGGTAAGATTTACGTAGCCACAACGTATTCTTGCCAGTCCCCAACCCGCACTTGGCCAGCGTGGGTATGTATGGCCTTAACCCTCTCCTGAGAGGAGACCCGAGCCCAGCAGTGGGACATTATGGGTTGTTGTTGTATGCAGACTGCCGATAGAAATAAAAACATAGTCACTTGTGTATTGTATCGTCGAGGAAGCGAGCGGTTACGATGAGGCGAGTTACACGCTTTTTGTTCATCCATAAAGTACACATACACTGTATACCTATAGCTCATGGAAAGCGTATAGTGACGATGATGCGAGTTCCAGGATTATTGTTCACTCAAAATGTGCTCCACGTCCTTAAAGTAGTTTTCACCTCTAAAATGTTTAATCTGACATACACAGAACGGCATATATTTACACATTGAAACCTTGTCAGGTGAGACATCATACGACCTGCAAATTAGTCTCACTTGTTGTCACGTTGTCACACAAAATATCCGGATATAAAAAAAATCCATCTCATTTACAGAAGTTACTCAATTAAAGAGGAGTGATTATTAAATAAAATAACGTACTATGTAATCATTACAAGTAAGTTTTAATCTTTATTGGAAATCTAAAATAGATATTAATTAATTGGTATTACATATAATGACAAAAATATTCAAGCACTTTTTTTTTATAAATAGTACAGTGGGACATCAAACGATCTGTAAATTTGTCTCACTTATTGAGGTATTCCACTTATTCAGTGTCTCAGATATCCAGGTATAAAAAATATGTCTTATTTACAGAGGTTACTCAGTAGTACTGGAGCGAAAATAACATACCATGTAATCATTACAAGTAAGTTTTAATCTCTATTGGGAATAAAAAACAGATATTATTAAGGTATTTAATATAATAACAAAAATATTTAAGTACGTTTTTTTTTTTATAAATAGTAAAAAAATATAAAGAGAATGTATGAATTATCAAAACTATAATTTTAGTTTGTCTTTTGGAAGTATCAGCCATCACGTGTTATTCGATATCATTATTTTTTTCAAATATGTTTTGTTCTCCAATTTATGTCATTTCAAAACAACTGTGCAAAGTTTCTAGTGATTTCACTGCTTTTCGTTTAGATTTTTTTTCCTAAATATACTTCTGAGCCCATTTTACCATCTATTTAATTTCCAAACAAACAACACGATGTTATCTCAGTCACAAAAGGCGCCTTAAGTGTTTCATGTAAGAAAATAACTAGCTCTATATCATGTTTATAAACCACCTTGTCGGGTATAAATAGGACACGTAGTTCGATTTCCGGGGCCAGTACAATTGCTATTGATTTTTTCTGTTAACAAAAATTCTTGGGTTTGCAGACCACCTGCTGTTACACTGGGGAGTCTGGATACACTACACTTAACGACACTTCGTTTGTACATACAAGTTTGGACTATAATCTTGAAGGTATAAACCTAATTTGTATGTACAAACGGAGATAAACTTGTGATTAGATTGTAGGAACTCAACTACATGCTAATACTCACACACAGGTATATTCTGATTATCCAAAACATTTTTTTTTTCAATATTTCACGATATTATTCTCAAATATGAATTGTTGTTTTACATTTATCACATACTAATTATATTTACTCTATTTAAAAATGATATCTTTTAATCAAAACATAAGGACAAATTTGAAACCTTACACTCATATTCAAGAGATTTCTGAATCAACAATCAACCACTAAATAGGTACGTATTTTTGCAGTTCAACCAATATATTATTTGTAATATAATATTTCTGTATACGTGATAGGCATGCAATCAGATACATTGAACATAAATAATACTTTTTTTATCTAATTAATACCTACTTAGCGCTGATACATTCCACTATAGCAGTAATTAACTGTAGCGACAATTAATAGCATTTTAAAATAATTAAGCAGAAAGTTTATGGTTGCATATTATTTAACTGTCGTGGGTCTCGTTTCTTAAAGAAAGAAAAACGATAAATCAACAATAATAAACGTTGAAATTTATTTGAAAAAGTGCTAAAAGCGTCTAATATAAAGTACATTACTGTCTCATATCCTTAAGATAATTAACATTATAGCAACCATAAAATTACGGAGACACCACGAATTGAAGACCCAAAAGTATAAAACTAAAATTGATCGTAAAATCGAAACTACAGAACACAATAAAATATGACTTTTAAAATCGTAAATATCGTTTACAATTCACAAAAGACGGACTAAGCAAACCTACAAAGAAGTCTCAAGTATTTTTATTATTTCTAGTACAGCAATATCATTAACTTAGTTGCTCGTTTGTCGGCAATGAAAAAAAAACCCTTTTCTTGGCACGTGGCCAAGAAAAGGATTTTTTTTTAACCATTCTCAGAATTGAGAACATCTTACCGCACATTTTTTTCCCAAAACATAAATGCGAACTTTTAATTGTATCATTCATGTATTAACGTTTAAAAATTATAAGGAATATTGAATATGATGTAAACCAGCAATTGTATAAGTTAACAATTATGCGGTCCCTTGAATTGTAATGCGAGCAATTATTTATTTACAATGACTATCGTCATTTTTGCATTCATATTGTATTCAATAAAAGGTAAGTTAATTTCACGCTGAAAATCTGGATTATTTCTTTTGTTAGAAACACAATTCATACAAAGGAATTACGTTAGTGGAAAATACACGATTCAATATTGTGGATGTACGTAAAATCTATGGTACAAAGTGCACATGGGCATATCACTCCGTTATCGGCATAACTATCCGCGTCACATCAAGAGGCGTTCCTATTTTAAGGTTTGTTCTTAACCGTCGTATTCAAGTGCCTTGTCTTCGTGACACTTGAGGGTTTAAGTACAAAACCCAGACATTTCACGTCGTTTGTCCCAACACCTCCTGGCGGCGACTAATCTCTGGAGGATATGACAAGTCGAAAAAAATTGGCGCCATCCCCTAGTGCGCTGTAACTGTCTGAAGTGTCGTCTTCTTTGTTTATTCTCAAAATGCACTTGGCTCTGTACCTGTTCTATAACCCATTGTTAAGTTTTTGTTGAATTCTGAGGAATATTAGCAACGAACACGTGCTAGCTGGGGTATTGTTTCGTTAGTCGTTTGAGTTGAATACCGAGAAGGATGGCATGGAGCTATAAACGTTCAGTTTTTATCTCAAGTTGTTAAATTAAACCGTAAGTGATATATCATACCAAGGATATGAGTCTACACTAGCTATTAATGAATTTAATTTGTTCGTGGATCAGGAAATAGTTAACATCCAATTGCAATATGTAGTTATTAATTTATAAATATCGTATCAACTGCTGCATATATAAGGCAATAAATAGGAACGAACAATTAATACTATATAAATGCCCAAACATTTGACTTGCGTGGATTGGAACAGGTTTATGACTCATCTCGATCTCAATTAGACGGCGCATGTATGACCTAATATTTTTTTAACACAAATATTCTTCACCGTAACAGTCCATGATACGATATGGGAATACGTGTATGTTTATAAAAATGATTCTATAACTACTCATATTTACAGACTGAATTTTTACCGATGAACTTTTTTTGTTTTTTTTTTTACGTGGTGGAATGCCTTTACGCACTTCGCCCCCCCCCCCACGCGGGGACAGGGGGTTCACTTTGTGTGGGGCTCCTGACTGACCCCAGCCAGACTACCCACTAAACCACCACGGTGTGCCACTCTGCGCCTGAGACGGGAGAGATCCGGGAACCGCTTTCTTACGCCATCCGAATGGATTATTCTAACTACTTTAACCAAAAGGTTTGATACACAAAAGAAAATACTGCAGTAAACTATTAATATTGATCATAACTAAAGAACTTTCAACCTAAAGAGGCTAAGCTTGTTTGAAAATGCTACTGAAAGAACATTTTGGATGGTAAGCTCTTGAACTGGACTCGAGTCGAAAGAAATTTAAGCGGCGAAAAATAAATCTGACGATAAAACAAGTCTGCACTATGATCTTTCAACAGCACGGCATCCGTTAGCATCCACATCTGCAGCAATTATTACATACACTAAGCTCTTAAGCTTTATGACCTCAAGTATAGGAAATGAAAAAATCACAACTTATCGCTTTTGGAATGTAAAAAAAAACATGTGCACATGTAACTCATTAGTCAGGGGCTGACATTTCGGTTTCAAATATTTGGCGATGGTTGCAAATCTCGGCGCCACTGCCACGAGAATTCCTTTAACGGAAGCCGCCAGAGAGGTTCTCTGGCGGCTTTTTAAAAGCAACGAACGTTTCCAAGGAACGGCAGCTATAATAATATTGGTTGAGACGGCTTATGAACACAAAATGACCGTTGGATTTATATCGAGTCAGTGCTAATGCATGCGAACTACTGAACACATGCAGTTTGTTTACTTAACGATTGTCCGGCTCATATTTTTACATTAAGTTTTTTTTTACAATGTTGGCGGCAAACTTATTTAGGTTTTGCCTGTTTGTAAATGTTATCGTAGCCTTAGACTAGTACATACCAGTCACTATTCTTTAATTTGAGTGACACCCCGCTCTACTTTGAGTATTTATAGAGAAACTGTGTATTATATGTTGCAGTTCACTGGTGTCCACAGGAGATAATGTATGTAATGTGTTCCACTTCTGTTAATAACTTTTTTCCTCTAAACACAACAAACTAGACACTGTTTTTTTATTACACATCTTGCATACCCATGTGTATTAATAATAAATATTTAGAACAGGAAAATCACGTTTCAAAAATTGCTTATAAAGTCCCTCCTGATAAATGAAATGTTTTTTTTTGTTTTATTTGTAACATTAAAAATATAGTGTTGACAGACAAAAATCTTAATCCGTACCTGTAGTTATTTAGGTAACTGCAATAACATTTATAGATCCTAAATATTATAATAAACACGAATGCAATATTCATTATTTCTTACATATCAGACCTAAATCACTACACTAATTGTAAAAATTCTTTCACCAATATAAAGCTACTTTATCGGTGAGTCCCATAAGCTTCATTACCGTGAAATCCGACAAATACGCGGGCGGTGTCGCCGGCAAAAGCTATAATAGCATACAATAATGGTGAACACACTGATTAAACTTTACCACCTTCAACAAGACAATCTATGAATTATTTGCTTTAGAAAAATCTATGAATTAAATAACCTAATTGCTTTGAGAGCCCCACCAAGATTTTTATGTTGTCCCGGTCTTTCCTCGGTATTTTCTTAATTTTGGTATCTAAATAGATCTATATTCAATTGACGGGCATATTGACTTAGGGTCTAATTACTCAGACTGCTTCTCTGGATTAGAAGTTTGAATCAGTAATCACTTAGTTGTTGTAGTGGGTTCGAATCGCACACAGGATAAATGATCCAAACAGGATCAATTTATTCGTTCTGGGTAAAATTAATTTTGCTTCCATACGGTATATGCAGCCTGCTTACCATTGTGCAAACAGAAGCCGGTTTAATAGAAGATATGGCTCCGTAACGACTATATTAAAGACACTGTAAAATTCTTTATACTCATATTCTTTACCCTTCTGTACAACATTTTGTTCATTCCATCTACCCCTATTTAGCTCAAAAAACTGTTTGAGTTCCTTCATGATACACATTTGAAATAACTAAGGTCTTCTGAGAAACTACGATTGAAAGTAACAAAACATTCTACAAATTTTTATACTAACTCATTTTACGTAGAAAATATAAATATGTAATTTTATATAAATATTAGATATAAATAAGCAAATTTAACTTCAAATAGTGACTTTTTTATTACAACTCAGTGTTCTTGCAAATGTTCTGTATCAACAAAATTAATTAATTTTCTACCGTTTCTAAAGAGTGGTTTTCATTCAGCAGCTAATAACCTATTAAGTTATGGGTCCAAGAGACTCTGAATATAGAAGTACAAAATAAATCAGCAAAGAAAAAGTTATAATTGTGTTTGAGAAATCTGACAAATAACCTCAAAATGGATACATATAATGGATGGAGTCGTCTTCATTCAGAAGCTAATAACTCACTCATAAATATAGTAAAATACTAAGAAATTAAAAGAAAAAATAATGCGTCATAAAATTCCTTGGCGACATCATCATAATCGCTGACTGGCAACTTTCCCAGAAGGTAATTCCTAAACAACACATCACGCGAGAAATATATTATAGACGCTGGAATCCCAATATTAAAAAAGCTATCGGAGATTCCATAAAATGTATATAGTTTCTGTGAAATCGGAACACAGTCAGCCTTAATTACTTACACTAAGAAAAATATCACAGTGCTTACGTCAACAATGACATCAACATTGAAAGCGTGACTCTAAGCAACATGACGTCACGAGTGAAACGCAATATACATACATGTATGTCAATATAAATCACGCAAAGGTCGCAAGAACGATTATGCTTCGGGCAGTCGCCTTTGAACCGGTCTGACTTCTCGCAAGCGTAAACATATTCAAATAAACAGGTTTGTACAAAGTTACTTATATTTGCGAACAAATCACGTTAGTTCTGTGGTACAGTCCCGGTTCTTTCGTCGTAAAGAAACGATAATAATAAAATCTTTAAACTCTTTGGTATAAATATACGCAAAGTTTGGTAAATAAATAAGGATATATATATAGTAATAATAAAGCCTTGCAGGAGCTGGATGCGAAAAGCCATAGATCGAACTAAGTGGCGTGAAATTGGAGAGGCGTATGTCCAGCAGTAGACTGCGATAGGCTGATGATGATGATGATGATAAAGCCTTTATTATTTCCCATCACTTAAGACTAACATGTGTTAGTACCTCTTAAAGCTAATTTCACTGATAATACTTATTCTACTACAATATACGATTCTTATTTTTCTAACGAGTAAATGAGTTCTAAGTGTTTTGTTGTAAATGGTTATGATCATGGATTCAATATTCCGACTAGTGGTGGTATCCGAGACTTTCTTGTTTTTTTGGTCATTTTTCCCCCTCGGAGACCTGGCTTGCGGGAGTCATTTTTGTAGTTTTTTTTACTTTCTTTTTTTTTACTTATTTTGCTTGCTGGTTTTTTTGTCATTTGCGATTCCACGGTGGATTCTCTACATTTACTTTGATTTTCAATAAGTTTAATTTCGCGCGTGCTCGATGTACTCGAACGCTTTAGTTCTGTTGGCTTTCTTCGACGTTACATATGATGGTTCCCTTGCCAGTAGTGTACTGGGATTTGGTGAGGAAGATGGGTCCCTTTTTTCGTTTTTCTGGATTTACAAAATTTGGCAACAAAATAAAAGTACGAGTAACAAAAAACGATTACGTAATAAATATGTACCCTACATACATAAATTGACCTAGATTACCATGATTAAGCAAAAAAATTATAGATCCATATAAAAAGACGCATGTCAAGCTACATTAAAATATGATGGAGCCGTGGGAAAGCCGTGCTTCGGCATAAATAGACCAGCTCGATCGAAGTGATACCACGACTTCACAGAAAACCGGTGTGTAATAGCGCTTAAGCTGTGTTTCACCGAATGGGTTAGGATACCAGAGGTCCATTCCTTAATCCTTCCCCTCACGCCCCCTCTTCTCCTCCAAAGGCTGGCAACGCACTTAGAACGTCTCTGGTGTTACGGGCGGCGGTAATGGCTTACCATCAGGAGATACGTCTGCTCGTTTGCCCACTATTCCATAAAAAAACAGATCAGTATGGTCATTCCATTACTTGAAATATTATAATAATAATAGTTTGGGTTTGTTCCATAATAGGACTTAAACAGTTTCTGAGATCCATTTATTGTCTAGAATCTTTTTATGTGCGCTACTTGAGCTTTTTAATCAGTTCATGTCAATGTTTGAAGCATTTTTAACAGACCTGTCAGTTATGAAGATATGACTTACAGGAACGTTTAGTCACGCTTTTTATAAACAAATAGTTTATGCACGCGATTCTGCCCGCGTATATGTCGGTTATCGCGACAAATAGTGTGTTATTCTGATGTATTAGCTACATTATTGTGAAGTTTCATCTAAATCCGTTCAGTAGTTTTTGCGTGAAAGAGTAACAAATATCCTCACAAACTTTCACGTTTATAATATGAGTATAGATAATATATGCAACGAAAACTACAAGTTAGCTAAATACAGATGAATAACGCAATGCTACTAATGCACAAGAGTGTACGCCAAAACCTATGAATCAGTAAACCACATACGGCTGAATTGCATTAAAATAAACCGAACGAGGTAAACTATTACAAAGTAGGTGTTTCCTCGTGTATTGTCTACGCATTGTACGGCTCGTGCGAGGATCCATGACTTCGCGTGCGTCATCATATTGCAACTGACTTTTGTACTCTTAATTTGTGCATATAATAAATATTAAATGTGTCACAATGAGTAGGTTTTTAGCAGCTAAAGTAAAAGAGTTAAGGTAATAATTATTCGTGTCCATTTATCGAGACTCTATCTATATCGAACCAAGACAACTCATCATTATCATCTTTCAATCGACTACTACTGAACGCCACAGAGCTCAATCGTCAATTCTTCACATCAAGTTTTTCTCAAACGTAACGTTTTGCACAGATTGACACTTCATAGAGGCAGTCTCTACACTAGAACTCCTCTAACAATGCGGTTATCAAGTCTATGAACAATATGACCTGTTCGTTGCTACTTTAAACTTGCGAATTCTGCTATTACACCAGACATCTATTACACGACAATCCTCTTTGCATATCCTACAGCATTAAAGATGACAACACTTCTAATGAAACAAAGGATGAGAAAATTGCTGCATACTATGAGAATATTCTTGAATCGTGCAGTTGCTTAGAATTGCTAATCTAATTTTAATTAGAAGTTAATTGGACCTGGTATATTCGCTGCGTTTCGGCGAAATCATTAATGTACAATATGAGAGATTACAACGACTAAACTTGTTGCGTGAATAAGTGAACTTTTTTTGGGCCCGTTTATGGCGACATGTCTTTAGAACTAACTACACTAATTAGTGATATTGGCTGCAGGGCCAAAAGTCGTTGCTTCGATTTACATATGGGATTACAATTGTGTCTTCAATGTAAAGTTGTTATTTCCCTTTAATATAAATATGTTATATAGTATTCGTCAATGCAGGCTGTGGCTAGTTAAGGATGAGACAGTCGCGCATGAAATGCTTCAAGCTTATTCATATGTAATTATGACTTTATAGGTGCACTAAAAGTAATAATATTAAATATTCTTTCGGTATATCTGTTAAGTCCGCACATCCCATCACCTTAGGACACCATAGATGATGAGCCGTGATGAAAATAACAAATGGCTTTGTAGCAGTCCATTAAATAAAAAACCGAGACTTAATTAAATTACTTTAGTGTTCTCAATTAGCGATGTATGTTTAATCAGTACATATTAATTTGTAGTATTCAGTTTCATTAGTATATAACGTACGTATGCTTAAGTTTTTTGTGCTGGCTATTCTTACCTAAGCGTTTGATGCAAAACCAGATGTTTGATTGAGAGTCATAGTTCTTGTAGAAAAAGTCTCAATACTAATTTTCCCGCTTTCCATCGAAACGATCGTTTTCAGTTCACGAGACGGAATATATAACATGTAAACTTCAGTGAGGATAAAGGCGGTCAAACGCAGATTACAATTAACATTTTATTTTAGACATATCGTTGAAAATATATGACACGTGTTAAAAGACTTCCTCTAGTAAAATTGAGGTCGTGAGGCAATTGAATACGTATGTTTTAGCACGTAGGTAAGTACCATGCCTACTTATGTATATTTATGTTTGTTGTGTAAACAGGATAACATATAAAAATACTGCAAAGGTTCGAAGTCTACGTGACAATATAAACGTAAAAATACCTACATAAACATGCACAAACACTAATTAGCATTTTAAAAATATCTAGCTATTTTGCTATTTCTTTCGCAATTGCATTCCTTTTAGTCATAAAAATATCCAAATATGTTTACAACAGTGCAAGATAGCCATAATAATCCTCTTAGGTCATTATAAAAAACCAAAGATAAATAACAGTCAACAACTTGTTGATAATATTGTATTATGAACGTGTAACAGCGGTACATGTTTACCAGCACTTGGATTGAATTATGTGATCGTGATCAATCTTGCGCGTGCGTCGGCTTTTGTATACTATCGCTTAGACTCAACGCACAAATTGGGTCTTGTGTCACACTATGTTGCGGGGGATTTTCCAAACATACACGGACACTAAGAACACCTTACACACTTTACAACAATTTGTGGATCACACAAAATCTTATCCCATGTGGGATTTGAATCCTTAACACCTTAGCGCAGTGGAAAGCAGCTTAGCAACCTCTTAAGCCACTACTCCATCCTATACAGAGATGTACCCTATAGGGTTAGCGTATACGTGTTAAAGTTATAATGCTTCAGAGAGTATAATATAATAGCATTGGAGTTTCTACACATCAATTTTAAGCTTAAATAATAGATAGTTATGATTCAAGTAATAAATGAATGTAATACAATAACCAAAAACTAAGAATTTGATAACCTTTTCAAACACATTGTACGCATCCGCGCAGGCGTGCAAGTAGGCCCCATGAAGAGTTTGAATTTCTACCTGTCCTAGATTTGATGATCATTTGAGAATATTGTTTATATATAGGCCTGTCAAAGTGAGTATACTCCGCCTGATGAAATAAATGCATGAGGGGAATCCAATAATAGAGGTCACCGTACTCATTGCGAATGCAAACTGTACAGAATGGCGATTCATTGACCCACACTATGGCTGACTATTAAGATGCTTCTGGTTCATCTGGCCTCCGGTTCGCACTTACCAACGAAACACGACAGCACGAATGCTGTCATTTTAGGTTGGTGTTTTGTAGCACCCCGATGGAGCAGGCCTGTTCGTGCTGAGATCAGCACGGGTCTACTACCTAGAAAATTTAAATATCTACTCTATCTTTGCTTTTTTTGATAACGATTACATTTAGCATATTATTCCATGATAATAAAGGTACGTGACAGATAAGACCTGAAAATTCTGATAGAATTTATAAAAGGATGACTGATTGATCTAGACCTATAAATATTTGATCTTTGAAAGTGACTCTGATTAACTGCTGAACCGATTCCGAAGAAATTGGTCATGGAAATACTTTGATTCCTTAGGAAGTAATAAACATCTTCACCGCGATAACCGATATATATAAAAGCTGCGGACAAAAACTAGTACTCTATAACTGCAATAAAAATAACTTAACACATCTCGCAAACCGGTGGCTGATCCCAAACTAGATAGAGCTTATACTAAGGTAACCAGATTACTGATAAACAATAAAATCTGCTGTAATATAATCAATAGATGTCCAGTCAGTCTGTGACCATGGGCTGTGCAACCTAGTCCAAACAATTTAAGGCTATGTACTATTCTATAGATTGCACATATATTTTAAAATATTTAAATATTATAGAACACGAAATATAAGTTTCAGGACATCAAATAATAAAGAAACGGTAGAATTTAATCAAAAATGTACAAATCAGGTGACAAATCACCTGATTTGTACGTTTTTATTAAACTTACAAATAATGATATCATTATTTTAAGCATTAAATATAATCAGGTATACACTATCAGTAAACAATTTATCTCAAAAGCGGCCTATAGTTTTTAGAAATCATGCAGCAACGATTTTAATCACACCACTGAAAACTAATCGTGATTAGCGAGCGCAGTTTATCGCTCACGTGAGCGGCGTCTAGAACACTCCTATTATCAGACCCTCAAACAACAAGACACAACAAGTTTATCAGTTTCACGTAATGTATTAACCAGGTCCTGTTCCACTTATCTTTGTCGATTGCACAATATATTTACACACCTTTTTTTATTCGGTTTACAAGTAAATAAAAAACATGAATCTTTTTTATCCTATACCAGAAACGACTCTAAGAATAATGATGTACAAGTTGAAGAAGGAACGAACCCAAGAGTATCTTAGGTGTCGGACTTGCGCTTAGCTGATTGCGAAAACATCGTTTTGCACACTACCACCATGACCCTAATAATACTTATTAAACTTAATTTAGCTTACTAAGAAAATGAGTCCTTAATCTTTTGAACAAACCTCTAATCATATTTGAATTTATCTTATATATCGTTAGTAGGTGCAAGATTTTACTAATGATTTATGTTTAAAGCTTTACAATTGGAAAATCGAAATCCACAATCGAATTCAAAATTGTCACCAATATATATTTTACAAACTATACTCAAAAATCGATTTGCACAGGCGTTGATGGCCATGGAGCCTGATTAGGATTTTATTTGTATTAAATAGTGACTGCCAGTTCAATCAGATGTTGTAAGTTCGATTCTTACTCACAATAAATAATTGTGCGATGAGACAATGATTTGTCCTTTATCTGCATGTTACCGCATTCAATCTGTCATATTCATTTTTATATTTACAAATACTTATGTATATTTATCAGCACAGCAGTCTATGTATTTTATCACTGGTTCTGTCTTGCTTGGGATCAGACTGTCGTATGAAATGATTGTTTTGCTATTTTACAATTACCCTTAAATGAGTCGGATATAATATCATATCCGTGTGGTTACAGATTAAAAATATGGAGTGTCATCACTGCTATTCATTCATTGCTTGCTTGCTGAATGTCGTAAGAACAGTAATTTTCGCCGTGGGAGAGCCACCCTTCGGCATGAATGGACCGGTTCGACCGAAGTAATAGCCCGGCCTCACAGAAAACCGATGTGAAACAGCGTTTGAGCTGTGTTTCATCAAGTGAGTGAGGATACCGGGGGCCCATCCCACTCCCCATCCCCCAAAAGCCAGCAACACATTTGTCATGCCACTGTGTTTGTGGACGGCGGTAATCGCTTACCATCTGGCGGTACTTCAGCTCGTTTGCCCCCTATTCCATAAAAAAAAATTAAATTGAATCTACGCTGGTCCACTTTATTGCAAAGAAAAGGAAAACTAGGAACAAACAGTACACCAACCCGACTGGTCAGCACAGTAAACCTCCTTTTTACGGAAAGAGGAGGCCTATGTCTAGCAGTGGACTGTTTGCTAGTTTATGATGATAATCTTCTAGTAAAACAAATTTCAAAATAAACTTTTATCGTCATAGGCCTATCATTGAGTAAAGTCAAGGCCATCACAGCTCAGCACTGAAGTTATCCAAATATGTACATTGGAACAAATTATATCAGTTACTACAATCTCAAAAGTACCTAAGTCAAGCACTCGATGCCACGTGGTGCTCGAACATACGGCAAGACTATATTTAAAGTGACGTTTTATATTTTATAATAGTTATAGACATTCTTATCAGGTAGTTATATTTAAATGGTTATCACCCGACAATTACATGCGCACGCGCAGCACAACAAGCAATACACAGAGACTGGTATAAATAGGAAAATTCCTATTATTGTAGGTATTTGTAAGAACATGGCTTAGGTGATTAGCCTGATTGTTTTATCTGTATGACAACATTACAAATAGCTATTAAATGCCTTCATTCATTAGTGTACGACATTAGGAGTAGGAAAATTTAGCAGTATGACTATTTCAATTAAAAATATTCCTGTGGCCTAAACTGATGGAAAAATATGTTTTAGGATAAGATGAAAGATTTTTTTTCATCCACAAGCACAGGTGTTAGTAAATATTTCGATAAAAATCCTTTGGAAAAAATATCCCAAACCGTCCAATGGCATGAAATTGTTAGAATAACTTGATTTCGTAACAGTCAAATCCAAATCCTCACAAATATAAATTCGATACATAACTGACATACATTCTTCCGTTAGGGATTTATAAACAAACAATATAGGTATATGATGGTTTAAAATTTTAAGTAAATAGCATTCTGAAATATCTACTTTCATGAAAATACATATCCATTTATTTTGAAGTCTAGAAACAGTTTTCAAACAATCATATATGCATAACAATTTAAGCACGATGCCGTATGTCGCAAAACATTAAGCCTAGATTATACCTGTTCTAGCTTTAGTGCATTGGCTTAGAACAGCATACAACTTAAAGATAACATTTACATAATAGCCGAAGGAGGAAAACCCATGACTCACAAATTTTACAAACATCTACGATGATAACAAACAAGCGCGTATAAATCTAAACAGATTGCCCCAGACACGAGAAGGGAATCGAATTCCCCAACCGACGACTAGATCAGATACCTAGTCAACTTAACATTAGGTATTCATTTGTGGCTACTTCCACATACAGCGAATCATAAATATACTGCTTCTGCGTCATCTACCGAAGATATACCGAAGAGTCGAACTACGGAGTAACCAAAGTACGAAGAAACTACCAATACTAAATCGCGCAATAGAAGTTCACGCGCCGAGCACCCTTTTCTCCACATATACGAGTATATATATAAAATATCCGTATGTAAATAAATAGAGAAACATATTTTAATTAATAAAAAAATCTAATTATGCACTTGCGTCTAAATCATAACAAAATTGCTACTTTTCATATACTATCAATATTTCAATAAGAGAAGCTAACTAAAAATCCTGGGAAATGGGTTATTTTATTAAATTGATTCATATTTTTCAAATATTTCTTCTGCTAGTTATCAACCGAGCACGAACACACGATGTTTTACGTGCTACAGCGATAGATACATTCGCTCAACCGCACGAGATTGGGTAATTGATACCGCTCTGAAACCACATCATTATCACACGATATCGTGTTTATTCTAGGAGCTAGTTTCAGTTTTATATTGCGCTATTACTTTAAAGTAAACCTTGAATTTTATTGATACACGTCATACACGTCATCTATTTGCTGCTACTTTACTTAACAGAATTAATTGGTGGAAATTTAACGGTTTTGTCATCATCAATGGCATCTAAGAGTGGACTTAGGCTTTTTTCAAGTTTTATAATGCTGTTGTTTGGCAGAATCTGCTCAACGCCCCTAAACTAATACGGCGTGGTGACAATCTGTATGCTTAATCTCGTACACTGAAGAACGTTAACAATTGTAATTGTCACCAAGCTATTTTATACGCACTTCAGTGGAATGAAGGGAACAAGTAAAATTATTAATATATTCGTAATCAAATCGTTATCGTATATCGTGTATCGTTAAAAATACTTTGTAATGATACCACACTTGATGTATTTTGACATATTGACAACATTTCTTTGAAATTATGTTTTTCTTCTTTCGCAGTCGGGTACAAAAGTTCGAAGAAAAAAGATAAAAATTCCCTATTGTCTTATGTCTTTATTTCGAGTTACTTGCTTGTATGTAATTCTATACATTCTATTTGACCCGGTTTTTAAGAAATATCGGATGAAAAAATATCAGCTCCTACGTTTCTTCTATAAAAAACTACATAAATCTGGTAGTCTTCTGTATATTCCAAATATCCTTAACAATTAACGAGAAATCCTATTAGGAATATCTGCAACGAATTGTCGAGATAAAATCATTATAGATTTTGTTTGAAATAGGTATTTATAACGAATGCGTTACAAGTTCCGTAACCTGTATTATGAATATGCAATGGCGTGAGCATTGATTGTTGATTTATTAAGATATAGTACTCGTGTAATACTCTAACAGCCTTTAAGTTCAATAGGCACAACCAACCTGGATGTGCACATCATCACACACACAGACGGGAGATTTAAAAAATTTCTCACCGTACCTATACATTTTCACCAAACCGATTATAATTACGGCAACTTAACATACTTGCCATACTTATATTGTATTTGTTACTGACAAACGACGAGCACACATGGAGAACAAAATTATAAACGATGTTATAAAAGTAGGTTTAAGGGGAAAGTCCCGTAACATTTTATAATTACATGAGCAATATCCGGCCTTGCTACTAATAACATTGTATAAGATTCCTTAAAAATCTTGATGCAAAAAACAACGTGTGCAACATACTACGAAGTAAATACACTCGTTGATTAGATGTTGTCAGCAATTTTTTCGCTAAACCTTTTATATGACTGACTTCACACGTCTAGGATACCAATGACGTCGTCGTCTGACCACTGACAGACCTATATTAATAGGTCTGTCAGTGGTCAGACGATTTCGTCCAATCGGTGGTTATCTATGTGTTTGTGTGAACGTTTTATGTAGTTAAGTAAGTTGAAACTCATATCGATGGAACAGTGAATATCGATGAAATACTTAAAATACATATATGTGTTTATATATGTTTGAGTATTTCTTTCATTCTTTTGTGTACTGTTTGCAGTTAGTTTCATACGGAAACCTCTGTGCACCACTTACCTTACAAGATTTCTACACCACCCTAAGGTTGACTGGAAGAGAATGCCTTGGGCCATTAAGTCCGCCATTGTACAAAAGTGCATAAAGTTTTAAATAAATAAAAAATAAATAATAACAATAGTTTCTGATTATGTCGTCCAAAGTTAAAGACTAGTTTTAGTAATATATGCCATCAGGATATTTACCATAGTAGAATAAATTCGACCTCTCTCATTTACTTTAAAAATACGTACTGTAATGACTTACTATATTACTTTTAGCGTAGAACTGAAACGTAGATAATGATTACGACTAAGTATATAAACGGTTATAGTCGTCAGTGTCGTGTGTTAGTGTACGTCAGTTGGTGTACGTCAACTAAGGTACTATTTTATAAAGTACCACTATATAAGTAATACCAGTCATATATATACAAAAAAGTTAAGGTTTAGATAAAGCCGGACACACATATACTGGAATATAAATTGCGTTAGAGAATAAGATGACATAAAATGTATAGTAAGGAACAAAAAAGTAGTCTAATGATTTAGTCTTATTAATATCGTCGTCATCAATTCTACTATAGATAAATCTACGTATAGATGTTTTGTTTAGGCATCCATCCATATACCAGACATTAGAACAGTACCTTCATCTTGCTGTTTGAGCGAAATGAGCGATCACAAATTCACAACTGCGTAGAGCTCGGTTGATGACACATTGCATAAATAATGTAGGTAGGTAAAACATTATAGTAATTGCAATGTACGCTTGAAAATGTCCGGAATCGGAGTAAACTTAAATTATGAGTAATAATGACGGTGTTGAAGCTGTGATACAATCATCGCATACGTCAGAGACCATTATCCTCTTGTTACAATTTCGATTTGACAGTGCACTTCGATACTTTAATAATCTCGAGATAGCAGGATATCCTGTAATCAGAAAATCATCGTATTAAACTTAATTATATGAAGATCTTTCACTTTGATAAAGAAGTCTAAATATTTTTGAAGTTAAGAAAAGCCAGTTGTGTGCTGTTTGGTAGCTATCCTTAGAGCAATTTGGAATACTTTAATTAGAACGAAACTTAAGATTGTTTTTTTTTTTGACAACTGCTGAACTTGGATTAAAACCTGTTTCGCAGGGGACTTTAAAAATCATTCATGATACGGACACAAAGAGCACCCATACTGAGAACAATATTTGTGTATCATGCAAAGTTTTGTACCATACGGGGTTTGAACCCACAACACTCACAGACTAGAAAGCAGCGAGGTGACCACTTAAACCATCTAAATAGTAAAGTGTAAATAGAAAGAAAGTCTTTGTTGTTCAGGAAAAATACAGTGTAATATTTTAAGAAAATAATAATAGGTAGTTATAATGGGCGGTATTATTACAGTCAGCCGTATACACAACAATTGTTAGGTGGGGTTAGAGTCAGCTATATCGACAATCAGTAGTTTGCCAATACATCAACTTCACGTACGTTACTGCCACTGATTGTTATCTCGGCAAACGATAGGGCGACGCAACTTTATTGACGAATGTAATGCGTGCGACACAAGTTGCGCTCGACATTTTTTTTTTAATTATATAAGTCGGAGGCAGGTTATCCACGGGCTCAGGAACAGAATTTTTTTCTTCGCTCATGTTGAACAGATTGTTAAAATAAAAGCACCAACAGAAAAAGCATATTCCTTATAATCGTAATCACAATAATTCGTAAAATGTAATCTATCTATCTACAGTCCTTCACTCCAATAATTCGTGTATTCTTACGAATATTACTTTAATAAACGGATTATTACTTTAGCTCGAACTTCGAGCTAAAGTGAGCTACGTGGCTGGACAGCTACTTGGTTGATATTTTATCTGGCTACAGTCAAACGTATCTGACTAGTTACGAATGAATGACAGGTGATGGAGCCGGTGTTGCCTCGCCGACATATACAATTTACACATTACCATAATTAAAAATACATGATTTCCTAATCATTGTATACAATGCATTTGTTAGGTAATGATACACACAGAAAACAACCAAGTTAACAATCTTATGTAAAGCCAGTTGTAGAGGCAGAAGTGGACAAAAATAGATTTTTTTGAAGCTGGTTACAAACTCTTTTCAAACTAAGCTGAATAAAATAAAGTTATTACCTGCATTTAAACAAACGTCTTTTTTTTATAAAAGTAACGAATTATTTTAAAAGAACACCTCGACTGTGTCAATGTTACTTACTTGAATAAACCATTTAAAAGACTGTCAAGATGGTTATTTAGTTTTATTACCTCTACAAATAAAAAGCAAAAAAATCTATCCTCATTACTTTTGAGGAAAGCGGTCGCAAAACAAAGGAAGACTGCACTGCCCAAACCCTATGTAACAGGTAGCAATAGAAACAAAAATGTGCATTCGGGTCCAATTTGATTGCTCACGCAAAGCTAATCTTAGAGGACGCCACCGAACTAAAACGTAAACAGTATAAGCGCGGCAAAAGTTTCAATCCGATTTATATATTGGATTATACATAGTTTCAAGTATTATCATCAAAATGGATAATCATTATGGACGTTTAACTATTCCGGAAGTGACGCAAATAGTAGTCTTGAAGTGAAACCTTCTGCTTCTCCTTTACGTTTTGAAGATGATAAAGATTAAGACAATAAAGAGGAAACTAGATCTTTATTTATGCCAGATATAAACAAGCTAACAAACTTTAAAGATAATAACACGAACTGTAGTTAAACTCCTTTAAAATGTCAAACGTACACAATTACTTGGTGATAGATAGACAGAGTTAATGCAAGCATAGAAAAACCAAATAAAGTCAGTACAAATGAATTTCTGTTATTTGTGAGAATGACATGTTTTGATAATAAGTTATGGCACAATGCAAAGCTACCATGAAAGAACTGGTTATTTACAGCTATCTCCCGTTGCTCACCAAGCTTTAGATCTTCACAACATTGATGTGCATTTATTATTTGTAATTTTTTATTTTATGGAATAGGGCGCAAACCAGCAGATGTATCGCCTGATAGTAAGCGATTACCGCCGCCCATGGACACCCGTAACACAGAGGAATCATAAGTGCGTTGCCGGCCTTAGGGGATGGTGAGGGGGATAAGGGGAAGTGTTGGATTAAGGTCCTCCGGTATCCTCACTTACTCGGTGAAACACAGCGCAGACACTGTTTCACACGGGTTTTCTATGAGGCCGTGAGGTATCATTCCGGTCGAGCCGGCTCATGCATGCCGAAGCGTGGCTGTCCATATATATATATATATATATATACATTCCTAACTAAAGGACAGATAACACAGGAATGATACACAAATGCTATGCAAACCAAAAAACAAACTTTCCGTACGTTAATGTGCCAAGTTATTAATGCATAACAATTCCAGCACGTGCCTCATAAAAGAGAACAATTTCAAATGATAAGTGAGCAACAAATTAACATTTTTCCGCTCCAAACATTAACTTAATGGAATTTTTATACACTAATGAACCCGCTAGAATACTTAAATAATACGTTTTGTATAAAAATCTGACCCTTCAGAAAAATTAATCACAAAAATAAATTCTCACAAAACCTTTATCAATTTTGCGTAAAATAAATAAATATATATATACAGTACTTGTACATGGAAGTATCAAAGTGGGTGTATTTCGGAGAAAGCCCGATAATGAGCGCGTGTCGATACCGGACGCTGTGGACACACATTATCTCATCGGCGCGGTGGCGCGGACGCTGCGTAGGCCGAGCACCCACTCGACGTGCGCGCCGCTCTGACTAATACCCACCTACGTACAAGACCGCTACTGACGGCGCCGGCGCATACGACCAAACACGAGCACAACAACATACATACTGACATACTTAGTACAGAAAACCCGTTGCAAAGTATGATAATTCATTCGAATATCATTATTAGGCAACATAATTCCCTCATTTAGGACGCAGATCGTGGCTGTAATTTCGTCTGTCAATAATTATTACATCCCGTAATCCCTGATTGATGACTGCCAACAGTAGCCGGCAGGCCGATCACAGTATAATTGACGCCCGGCCATTGTATTGTGAGAGTTGTGGGCCCGCGCAACCATCGACTCCACACTTGATTGATCGCTTTACACTGACATTACATTGCGACATTGATGCATAAATCTGTTCTTAATTAGACCCCACTTTAATTAAATGTAGACATGATGAAATAGAAGCGCTGTTTGATCAGCAACAATAATACTTGATTAATAATTACTTAGAGTTAGAGCTATTGGAGCATGTGTGAAATGACAAAATACTCTGCTATGGGATCCGTAGGCGAACACTACAAACAGCTACAACGTTTGATTTACAACCAAATTTTCTACCATTATTCTTTCGCTGCTTTAAGCCTTAAGATTTATCCTAAGCCCACATATTAAATATAAACAAAATCCCATACTAGTCACTTTTACTTAATTTATTTATTGAACAACTCTAATCTCTGCAACAGGCCACAAACTAATATGTTATCTAGTCAAACTCTATACAAGGGGCTATCCAAAACAGTCCTAGGTTAGACAGTAGCGAGTTAGCATAGAATCCGCAACAGCGGCAATTACCGAGGCCAAGCGTCGCGGCGTGCGGCGCACGATTGTTTACGGCGCGCACGCGCGACTAGCGCGTGTCCCCCCGCACCCCGCGCCGGCAGCTGCTCCGCACAGGTGGCGCGTGTGGGAACTCGACGGCTCTGTGCGTTCCCACGATCAGCTCCCTATATAAACCCCCGCCAAGCAGCGAACATCGCATTCCGCGTTCAACGCTTAACGCTAACGCACGTTCCCCTCTCGCTCACACAAATGTCCAACATGTCTTACGAGATCGCGTATTCGATCGCAGACGACGGCCCGCAGCCAGTCTCGCGCACTTATCAATACCGCAAAGTGATGAAGCCAATGCTTGAGCGCAAAAGGCGCGCTCGCATCAATCGCTGCCTTGACGAACTCAAAGAGTTGATGGTCAGCGCTCTTCAATCTGAAGGAGAAAATGTTGCCAAATTGGAGAAAGCCGATATTTTGGAATTGACTGTTCGCCATCTTCACAAACTCCGCCGCCAGCGTCGCTTGTCACTGAACCCGACAGTGGATGCTGACCGTTTCCGTGCTGGATTTACACATGCTGCCAACGAAGTATCCCGCTGCTTAGCTTCCATTCCAGGAGTGGATGTGAGGCTAGGAACTCAGTTGATGACACATTTGGGACACCGCCTCAACGACATGCAGCGAGCGGCTGCCTCTTCTGACACTCCACCGGCAAGCCCACCAAGTCCTGCTCTGTCTACTGCCTCCTCCACCTCTGGATATGTGACTCCATCTCCACCAGCGTCACCCGTTCACATGCACACAGCAACTCCTCTGGACTGCACCACCAACACCTTCACCAAGAGTCCTGCAGTGTGGCGGCCGTGGTAAACAGTTGTGACTGGAGCTGGCGGACCCGGCTCCGCGGTCACATCTGTTCCAGCACCGTTCGGAGTCGCACACGCACTTGTGTCCGCTATCATCCAACAGTTACAGTGATACGTGATGATATCAAAATAACTTTAGATCTCACAGTTAGTATAAGTTAAAAAAATAGTTGTAAGTTCAAACTTCAAAGCTTTAACTGAAATTAGGAAATAAGTGTAATTGTGATATTAAAGAGTAATGATATTATTGTATAAGAAATGTTGTATCGAACGTTATCAAGTTCGTATTGTTATATTTTTATCGTTGCAAAGAATTCACATAATTGTGAAAAAATACAAAAAGAGTAAGTTAATAAAAAAATATCTACTTTATTTCTGCATTTTATTCCAATAACTACCCCAAGTTTCATAAAGAATATTGGGAAAAACAGTATAATTAAAAATATAAAACACCCGCCGATTATGAATGACGTGCCTAAACAGTTAAATATAAATGTAACGGCCGACGAGACGGTGATAAATATTGAAAGAGGTTAAGGTCTCGAGTCTAACCTTTGACATAGCTCGAAGCGCGTGCTTGGTAACTTTCCTGTTTACGTAGTACACTTTAAATGTTTTACACTCCATTAGTGGCGCTTAATTTTTATTAGTCTGCTGCTAGGTTACACATAATCGAAAAATAACATATTTATTTTAATATGAAAAATTAGAAAAATGAATTAGTTAGAAAAATGTGGTGACAAAGTGTAGAACAAATCTTAACTCTATAGCAACTTGTTGTGGTCTATCGCCTCAGACATATGAGATATGATGTCAAACGCATTAATTATCCGATGAGTTGATGCCTCATTGAAAATAAACACTGATGAATCAGCTGAATCCGGTTTTAATCAAAATTAAGTAGTTAACAAGTCACGTAAAAGATTCATTATTTTGGATGGATTGAGTATCCAACTTTAAGTCTTTTTGAAATTTTGAAACCAGACTTTGATATTACTGATGAGAAGTTAACAGAATACGTTTGGTGTCGCATATCGTAGAGTGATGACGCGAAGAGTGGTCAATTATAAGCAGTTGCCTTAGATAGCTATACACTAATAAGAGAGAGTTTTCGAGACCTACGTCGAACAATGGACTATTGGAGACCACTGAAGATCTCTTAATTTGTCATGGCTTAATATCACACACGACGTAATTCGGATACATTACCCTAGCTGTGATCTGGAGTTGTACGAGAATAATGAAATAATTCAAAATGTGAGATATACTTTAAGGTTTAGTTTAGTACTAGTTTTTGTCCGCTTCTCCGAACAAGTATGTGTCGGTATCGCGGTAAATTGTAATATTGATGATATCCGCCCTCAAGAATCAAATGATATCCAATGTACAATTTCATTCAAATTTGCTTAGTAGACATACACACACAGACACTAACTTTCAAATTTATAATCCTTATATTGACTTCTGAACTTGTTACTATTTAAATCTCAGTGTAAATAAAATAAAATGTATCATTATTCTTTAACGCAAATATTTAAAAATTAGAAGTACGCGTTCTCTTCTCTTCTGTCCGTTTTACACAGATTTTTTTTACATTTTCTTAACTTTGGATCATATACCTTGCAATCTTTGTACTTGACGTTTTATTATGTTAATCTACAAATCCACTTATTGTGTCTTGCTACTTGAACGTTAACCCTTAAGAGTTTATGCAATAAGTAATGTTATAATCTATTCTTTGATAATCACAATCTATTCTTCGAATAGCGTCCAGAATCGAACTTGCTAATCGTGAAGATTGGGCTAGAAATTTATTATACAACGAGCCACACACACGTTTACCTACACTATTTAATTCGTTTTCAAAACTAAGAGTGTTGATCTTGGTAGGTAAATACCCTAACAATCATTAATTCATTTCATATATATTCAATATCTTTTCAATATAAAAAAAGATTTCATGACCAACGAATAATTACAAAAGTAACTTTTAACATCGAATAACGAGCCGTTCAATTTTGAAACAAAATCAAAACTAAGACATCCTCGTATTTCAATAAATATAACGTGCATTAACACACTTACATACTTAATTGATGTAATTTGCAAATCGTGCTGTTCTGAGCCTGATCACATTGAAACTAGTAACGCCATCTATTAGTGATCTAAAAAGAAAAACCTCTATTATTTATCTAGTAGCGCCATCTACTGAAAAGCTTTTGCAGTGTAGAGAGCTTTTGTAACATGGTGTTTGACACCATAAATTATTTGTCCAGTACCGCCATCTACTGAAAAGCTTTAGCACTGTAGAGAGCTTTAATAATATGGTGTTTGAAACCAGAAATTATTTATCCAGTACCATCATCTATTGAAGAGCTTTAGTACCGAAGTGAGCTTTAGTAACATGGTGTTTTACGCCATGAAGAACAGCTTAACTAGAAACTTTCCAATTTAGGATGCTAATCACAGATTCGTTAACTTTTTCGTATTATTATGGCTATTTAGGCTTATCGAGCAAACAATAGACATAATAGACATCATGACAGTAACCAGGAACCACTAAAATTATGTATTTATCTGATGAAATGGGGTTCATAGAGTGTAAAAATTATTTTTATATTTAGAGCGAGATCAAAAGTTAATTTACAAAAAAAAACTACAAAATACAGCAATCCGCCATGTTTAGGTGGACACCAATCAGAGCGAGTTACGTCACATATGTATAAATGTCACTTTGTTCGGATATAATCGACGATCACTTTACTGCTTTTGTTTTTGTGCTATAATTGACACTGGTGACAAACGGTGACGTCTCGTCTGTGACATGACGCCGCAAACAGACGCCATGACACCACCGAGCGTTTTGGCGTGAATTTTAAACTTAAAATTTAAATCACAATATTTTCCCACTAAATCTCTATTATTAGTAAAAATATGACTGTTTTACTCAATAGGAGAAACTTTCGAATATTATAAAACAGTTTTCAAAATAAGTCATCATGCCTATTATAACATACATAAGTTTTAGCTTCGTTCCAAAGCAATACCATTAACTCCGCAATGCTTAAGTTCAAGAAAAATTGTGTTATGTTCTACACAGTCAAAAGGTTTCGAGAGTTTGCAAAATACACTTATGACATCTTGCGAATTCTGCCATTTTGTTGCACCATTTTACTTACTCCCTAATAAACAGTGAACTTACAAGTGATAGAAGAAGAAAAATCATTGCACCAACTCCAAATAAAGTTGAGAAAAAGGTAGGGAGATGATGATCTTGAATATAGACCCCTTTTTTATCGGGTCTTCTCTTTTAAAGGTAATTTAAGAAACTCTCCGAATAATCCCTGGCACAACTTTACAAATCATTGTATATAGTTAGTTATCTATATATATAATTATTGTGATCTTATCTATATATATATATAGTTATGTATTATAGTACATATGTATTATATTGAAAGTTATCCATTAATAATTAGTCTTCATAATGTCTGAAATCAGGGGATATAATATACTGACAGGCAACTGTTGACATAGATAAGTAGTTCTAAGGACCTTTCTTTAATGTCATTAATTTCGTAAAAAACAATGAGTACCGTTTTTACAGCCCGCCAAAATAAGATGCAAAAACATGGTCTCCAGTGAAAGGCCTACCGCTAAAGATAAGGGTAATAAAAATTACACTTCCATATTCTTATATAATTAAGATTTAAGAAAGTTAAGTTAATTTATATACATTTTAAAAACTCAAAAAGTTCTGCCCAAAAAAATTTGCTCATCTTTTAATACTTAACACAACCCACTTCAAAGATTAATATTTTTGTCCATTTTTTACGTTAATTGTTTTTATTACTTCATATAAATGAAAGCACAATACGTCAGAATAACGTGTGGCAAGATACAGCTAGTTAGTCATAATATGCTTAGGTTTTTAATATCAAATCCCTCAATAAAATACGTAATAAACCGCAAGAGATACGTACGTACGTAAGCCACGCTTCGGCATGCATGGGCCAGCTCGGCCGGAGTGATATCACAGGTTCACAGAAATCCGGCGTGAAACAGCACTTGCACTGTGTTTCACCGAGTGAGTGAGGATCCCGGAAGCCCTTATCCCAACCCCTCCCTGTGTTTCGGGTGTCCATGGGCGGGAGTAATCGCTTAACACCAGGCGATACGTCTGCTCGTTTGCCCCATATTCTATGAAAAAAGAACAGAAAACAAAAACTTATTAGTTAACAACCATACTGGTTTATTTCATTACATCAAGTCAACTGTCTTTTACAGTTCTCAACAGGACATGGGTCTCTCATTAGAAACTTGTTGGCTTACTCTACCACGCTGGCCAGGAGGGTCGGTAAAGGATTTTTTCAAATTTCTCTTCTTTTTGTAGCTCTGTTTTCCTTTGTAGTTTGATTCTGTTTGGCTTTTACACAAGATGCATAGGTGTGGTAACAGTCCATAATACTCCCTACTAATATTATAAACGTGAAAGTTTGCATGGATGGATGTTTGTTACTCTTTCATGTAAAATCTACTCAACGGATTTGGATGAAACTTGCCTTAGTCATATAGCTTACACATCAGAATAACACTTAGGCTATTATTTGCCGCGATGACCGACATAAACGCGGGTGGAGCCGTGGGCATAAACTAGTGCTCCATATTCTAAATCCGACAACGTGTATGGTTTATTAGCTGATTTACTTAGTATATATAAAATATCTTTTCAATAATGTTATATAATACGAACCCCTCGTTGTTCTTATCTGCAATTTTATCAAGATAATTTTCTAAAAACAGATTAATAATATTTATCATTATACGATTTACTAAGTAGATTAAATTGATAAGTCATTCTATGACGGAAGTTTTAGACTAAATAAAATTTTAAATTAATATAATATAATGTGTAATAAGGATAGTATATATATATTTAATGTGTAATAAGGATAGTATATATATATTTATACAGTGGGAGAGCCACGCTTCGGCATGAATGGGCCGGCTCGACCGGAGTGATACCACGGCCTCACAGAAAACCGGTGTGAAACAGCGCTTACGCTGTGTTTCATCGAGTGAGTGAGGATACCGGAGGCCCATACCCCAATCCAACGCCCCCTATCCCCCTCACCATCCCCTTTCCCCCCAGGCCGCCATAGTGTGGGTCACCATGCTGCATTGTTCTTTTTCGCGTTGAGGATGGTGACCACCACTCTTGGATTCTGCTCATGCTTTCCATCAGGCAGGGCAGAGTCATTTTGGCAGCTTAAATATAAAAAAAAAAAAAAACATATATTAGACACCGCGATACTGTGCTAAAAAAAGTAATGAGTATAACGGGCTCGTAGAATATAGTGAAGAATAAGAATGCTTAGCATTACATTGTTAATTATATTTTATGTAGATTAATTTTCCAAACACCTTTTCTAATAAAATACAAGGTTCGATTATTAGTAAGTACCTTGCTTCTAAATCTGAATGTACAAAATTTTACCGTACATACCTAAATATTGAAGTGACTTTTAAAATGTAAATCTGTAGTTAGCATTTGACTCTGACTTTGACCTTCATGTGACATTGCGATTATCAGTATTGATAAATACTTGTATAATAATAACGAGCTCTGGTTCTAAACGTCTTAGAAATCAGAGTGGATGGGGGAATCTGTTTTTTGATTTCTCTACCATAATCACATTTTTCCCACAATAGGTAGTATTAGTTTATGCCTGCGGCTCCGCCCGCGTATATGTCGGTTATCGCGGTAAATAGTAGCCTATGTGTTATTCTGATGTATCAGCTATATTACTGGAAAGTTTTATTCAAATTCGTTGAATACTTTTTACGTGAAAGAGTAACAAACATCCATAAAAACTTTCGCTTTTATAATATTAATAATAGGATTTCCAATCCATTGGATGTGTGCAAGGTCCATTTGATTCGAAAGGCATATGTCCAGCAGTGGTTAAGATATGAATGATGAAGTTGACTAGAAAAATGAAATAATTCTAATAAGGTAGAGAGAACAATTCAGTTGAGTCTTGAATCTTTTGTCATTGATTCTCGTCGATGTTCGTTAAGGGGATTTCCACTTTCGATTACCAATTTTCCTTTTGCATTTATTGAACGTCCTTATTCTAATTTTACCTCAGAGATTTTTGGCCCCCTTACCACTTTCCTTTCTTGCGTTCCACATGAAATGTTCCACTAAAGAATAGTAAAGAGTACGAAAATAATTAAGATTGCAGTTTTGTCGACTTAAATTTAAAAGCAAATACCATCAATATAATATTCCGCCTATTTCCCAGAGGGGTAGGCAGAGATAACTGATCTCCACTTACTACGGTTCAGACATAACTCTATCTTTTTGTACACATTGATCAATCACTTTATACATGCTCATCGATTTCTGGTGCCTTTCACATGACCCTTTTTTAGACCGACACTTTCACAGGTATTCTATTTATTTCGTGAGTCTTCTATCATCTATCCACCAAACCATCAAATCTTTATTTCCTTGTCTCACCAATGATGGCATCATTTTATGACTCTTTTGTTCATAGACTATTAGGTATTAAATGTGATTATTCATGCCTATGCCTTACTATGTTTTATCATTGGGAATACCTTACCGAATTATCAAGCCACACTATACCGAATGATTTAGATAACAAATATATGACTTTTTTTATTTTATCATCTCTATACGATTATCTGTTAATGTAGGGTATGGTTGCAGGTGTGTTAATAGATTGAATATAAAGATGGATAATTGGTTTACAGAGATTGGAACACGAACAGAAATTTTTTACACTAAAAACATAATTCGGAATTCAATAAAGTTAATATTCGTTAACAAATAATAAAAGGAGATGCAACAATAGTTGGCACCTGCATTTTAAGCAAAAAATGCCTGTATTAGCAGGGAACAAACTGCCATTAAAACAACAGTAAACAGAACGGAATAAGAGGGTTACTTTACAGACCATACACATACACTATATAGCTATCTAAAATGTGTAATTTTATATATAAAAGAGTAACTTTCAAACATGAACCAAATTTCTTTGATCTTTTTATGAACTTCTTCTTTTGATTCTAATAAAAAAACATATTTTGCACTAGCGATGCATCGTGTATTGCACTTGGAAGAAAGGAGTTATTACCAAAACTATCAAAAAATAATGTAGTAAAAAATCCAGGTTTGCGGCGGTGTGATGTGTCGAAATCGAACCGGCTAAAACCACACGGTGTGCCACTGTGTGCCTGAAACAGGAAGAATCCGGGGCGTAAAATATATCCAGTGTCGTGAGGAAATTTAGACACATTCATGAAACAGACGACAGAACACCCAACCTCAAAACAACAATTTGTAGATCACACAGTGTTGTCTCGTGTCAGGATCGAACTCAAAACTATTAATGCTGTATTAAGTGAGGACCGCTTAAACCACTACGCCACCCATGCAGGCTGAGTATAGTATTATTATTTTCTCTTATTTCTTACTTTGCAGTCCAGAAGAAAAAATCCTGCCATACGGTCAACGGGATCAGTTTCTCACAGTCGCGTATTATTTTATCTAATTAGGTACCATAAAGGAGGTCACAATTGTGGATGACTCAATATTGCAAATTATTACACGACACATATTTTCATGTATTGATAAACTGTAGAGTTAATGTCACACAATTACATCATTCCATGAAATAATGAGAAATTATCTCATTATTTCAAATTGGTTCATTGCTATTGAAAATTATATTGACATGGTGAAATAGTCGTGTCATTGCAATGTAGCCGTTTTTTTTTATTTTCATTAAGGGAGAGTAATTTTCGCAATCTCATATAAAAAAATCATAACGACTGTACCAAGTACAGGAATAAAACTACAATCTCTATATACAATACAAGGAATTTCTTTGAGACCTACTCAATTAAGCTTTATTGTTTATTTTTGTGAAATCATAACTCCGTTGATTATAAAGGGATTTATAAACATTTTACGATGATGACAGTTTATAATATTCTGTTGACTGGACACAAATATCTCCTTAGTAAAGTTTTTCCTACAGTACCACGCTGACTAAACAAGTTAGTATATGGTTTGTGTCAGTTTCGTTTCTGTTTGCAGCGATGTTATCGTTATAATCACCTGATACGACAACCACAGAATGGAATTGAGTGAGTGAAAACCACATGTTTTTTTATTCTGATACAAAAAATACAAAGCGAATTAAAAATGGAACCAATATTGAATATAAATACATTTTTGAGGGAATATATTCAAAGATAGGTAGCGCACGGTGGTATGAAGTAGAATTTTGTAAAGGGGGTCGAATAAACGAACGGACGGGTCACCTGGTGGAACAGACCACTGCCGCCTTCGTTCGAGTTCCTCCCACCGTGTTGTTGTCGACCACACAAACATTTGTGGACTGCCAACTAAGTTATTTTGTGTATTGAAGTCAGTTGTTTAGACCTCAGTAGAATTAAGCGCCTAATGTTTTATTTTGTTATCAATATTCTCTAAGTTGGCGATCTGTAATTGTTTGGGGAATAGTTCGATCCAAATTGAATTCATAATGATCTGATTCGGTATGTTTTTTTTTATTATCTTTATACATACATCAAGTCACTGCTTTCTTACTGTCACTGCTTTCTTCCCATTGGGCAGTCGATTTTAAACTAGTTTTGATATCATAATTATTTCTTTTAGACAAAATGGGGGCAATGGATTTACCTGAAATGTCTATCACCAAGGACCACCACGTTTTACCTGCCTTTTAAACTATACAAAATTTCGAACCTATATATTAGTTTTTTTCCACTAAACAGTCAATTAATAACGAATTTCAATACAAATAGTAGGTAAGTTACCTATAAAATTTATTGGCAAGAATTTTTCTTATTATCATCAATTAATAACTTTGGCAGTATCCTAGAACTCAAAATAAACTTGATAACTTTATCACGGAAATATATCAATATTACACAACATATTAATAAAATTAAAAACGACTTCGAGAATAATCAGCCTTATCATAAAGTGAGTAAGCATTAACAATGTACGTGCTTGAGTGCTAGTCACTGCTTCGATCTGTGTTTCGAATGACTAGCGTACTCGATGGATAGGTATACTATGAAACAAGTAATGAATTTAAAAAAAAACCTGACTGCCTATATTTTTTTTTTAGTTTATTTAGTATGGTTTGATTGTTGATGTACCCAGTGTCACTTTCGCGGCTAAGTCGAATCTATTGACACCACTCACAAAAAAAAACGGCAAGCCGGTCAGGTTGTAGGATGTGCCAAAGGAATATACATACGTACACTTAAAACATAACCCTCCTTCTTTTGCGGCCGGTTAAAAAGGTGATAGGCTAGTTGTATGTTTAAGAAGTAATATTTTTTTTTTCTAAAGACAACCCTTGCAGTAAAACTGCATCCAGTATTGCTGTAGACTTCAGAAACAAATATAAAAGGGACTTATAGAGTACCCAGACACAGAACAACAAATTCTTGATCGCCCAAAGTGTTGTTTCATGTAAGGATTAAATTTTGAACAGTCAGCGTCGTGATAAGCACGGGTGATTGCTGAAACCACTACATCACTCGCCATCAATATTCCGTATTAAGTATAATTAATAACACCGCCGTATCTCACAAATCCATCTATTCCCTGCTACCGGATTCACGGCTGTTGATAAACATATTTTTCAGTGCATATCTACATATTGTACAACACAGGCATAAAACAAATAATTAAATGATCGTACACACATTCAACCAGCTTGAACTGGATATAAACCGAACCTATGGTCTTTGTTTGACTTGAATTAGCAGTCGAGATTACTAACCACTGGACAACCACTTGACATGAGTTTTTTTGCAGTAGTTCGCAGTCCCTTGGGTTCGAAAATCTTTACAAAAAAGGTATAATAGATTTTGTGAATAGTTTTGAACGTTGAAATAGATAAGCTTTAACAGCACTTGCTTCGGCATGAATGGGCCGGCACCACCGGAGTGACACCATGGCCTCACAAAAAACCGGTGTGAAACAGCAGTGAGGACCCACCCCCCAAAGGCCGGCAATGCACTTGTGATGCCTCTGGTGTTGTGGTGTCCATGGGCGGCGGTAATCACTTACATTTTATTTAATATAAGATATACATTTTTCCCCATCACAAAAATCTTACGAATTTTCGATCAAGTCACGTGTCCTGACACGAGTTTAAAATTTTTTTAACCATCACAAAAAAAGTGCACAACGCTGCTAAAGAAGTTTTGACTTTAAAAAAGCAATGTACTGTTGGATGATGAAATATTAGAGACACTTATTATAAACAATAAAATTAAAATAATTTCGAAGGCACGTGCATTAAGCGATGTGTGATAAGTTATCGGGTTGCCAAGCTAATTTAGGTATAAGAACTACGAGAATACATATCGACCTCTTGCCCCCAGTTAACTCCATTGTTTACTGATAACAATTATTACGCATTTTTCACATTCTCAATCTCAACACCTATTTTAGTGACGCAGACGTAAGAAATATCTATAATACCAATGCTATAAAATAACACAGAGATCTGGGTCATTTAATCAAATCTGAGGTCTGAATTGCGTAATGAAATTCGAACAAAAGAGCAATAAATGAGGATAACTTAAATTAAATTGTTTAAATCTTTTTTCCGCTCACAAATTTTCTATTAATTTTTGTTCCCATAATCTTTTTTTTTCTTAAATGAACGTCATGATTTTCCTTCCCAGCGTGAGCATAATCAAATGGTCATGTGATCCTGTTGTGTACTCCTAGTTACTCACCTTGTTAATACTCTAGTCGCTGTGGTCTACAGTACAGTGTGTTACACAAGCAGACCGGGCGAAAACTTCGCAAGAGAGGACCCTCAAACACCATGTCAAGAGTATATTATAGACTCACGAATCACACATGGAATATATAGAGCTGTAATTTGCATGTCTGTGAAATTGACCAGAGAACTCGTCAAAGTGAACATTTACCTACCAAATTGGTTATCTTATAAAAAAACGGCCGTGTGAAAAGCACTAGGAACTGACCTGCATGTATTCAGCGGTTGATGAATATTAACAAAGGAAAAAAGGAAGAGGTTGTTCAGGATCATTGTGAGTGGAGATCATTCATCATCATCATCAGCCTACCGCAGTTGACCGCCGGACATATGCTTCTCATATTGTACACTACTTAGTTTGATGTTCGGCTTCTCGCATCCTGCTAAAATAAGTAAGCTCAGGCGGCAGTAGACTGGCCATATTTGCCATAGAACCGATAACCGTCGGGGCAAACGGGTTCTTGAGTGGAGAACGCGTCTTGGCAAACCTGGCCAGGTGGAGTGATGATTTGAAGACGGAGATCATTTACCTTATATAAATGTATTGTAACCTCATTGCACCAGGCTTTATTTTGTGTACCATAGCTCTATTTATCACCACAACAGGCTATCGTGTTTGACAATAGGTTGTCTCCTAATGAGCCTACATTACATTATAATCCTGTCAGTACCGTTAATATCACTGATTAGTAATCTATATCATAATCTTTACAATTTTGGAATTTCCGTTTCTATTTTATCATGATTACCTACCTTTTATAAGCTTTTCTGTGTACTTTACTTTAACTATGGCCTGAAAAGATTCTACCTGCTACAACAGGTTCTACCTGCCTACTAACCCTGATTGACTGAAAACTGATATGTAACAAAAATAAGACTATAATAATTACGTCACACCCTGTGCCCGTTCCGGTTGTCATGAAAATCTATCACAATCGTTATTGGGAAGTCAATGCCCTCAAATGTACTGATAGTTAGGTTCAACCTTTAAATTCCTCAGGGTTGCAGAGATTCGATGCCAGTCGCTTCGTGGAAGAACTGATATTTAGGGAAAAGTGGTTGAACTAAAAGCCGACCCCAATTAACTTAAGAATAATAAAGGTTAGGAAGAAGGATATCTTTACACATCTCAAACACAATAACGTGATCATTTACTTCGGTATCTAGACTTCTCATAAACCTACTTCTTTACTTAATACATACAGATTATAGATATATATCACCCAGATATAAAATAAATTATCATGCTCATAACATGGTTATTTTTCTAGATAGAAACCCAACCTATCACCTAATGCTTAGAAGTCAGGGCCATTACTTGCTCAACAGGCCCGCAGAAATAAAAAATCTTCATCAACAAAAACAAAGTATAAAAAGTACATACGCTTAGCTGGTTCTATTAAAGAAACGATGAATATATTAATAATGAGAGACGTAGATGTAGTACAAACGCTTTTAAGGAGTGGAATGCGAAGTTCATTTCGACTTTGAATAGAAAGTAAATTGTCTTCCTGAGCAGAACTTTTGATAATGTATATATAAATTATGTCTATCTCATTGTAAACAAATGAGCTCACTCATAATTATAGTTGTGTTATGTTCATATAACACAAATAAAATTATGAGTATAATTAGTTATTTTTAGATGTTTATCTCTTTGCAAAATACCCTACAAATTGTTTTTGGGCCGAGACTATTATAACCTACGGAAAAAATGTGTTTACAAATAAAATATGTAGGACGACAAATACGTGAGTGATTTACATACTCATGGAAAGTTTACTGGTAAGATAACAATACGTAAGTAAATAAGGATATCAATCACAGCGACACATTCGTACGACACATGATTTTATCGCGTGTAGTAAGTAACCAACGACACACGCTTCATTTCACATGCACTCTTCACCTCGTGTATTTGGTATAGATTTTATGACTAACTCTAAAATTAAAATAATGTCTTCGCATTTCATTTCAGATCGAAATAAATTATTCGAAACTAAACTTAATTGGTATATAAACTAAAACGGCGAATAGGTTCCCGCGAATTTTTATGGCTATCATAATAAGTACCTACTCATTTACCTAATCATCTGTAGGATTTTTTACCTATATATTTCACATTAGAAAATGCTCATAGCAGTAACCATTATACATTAGTAATAACCTCTCACATCTCACACACAGTTCCGAACGGCCTAAACCCAAATTAAGCAGAGCCATATGATTACCAGATTGCTGAATTCATTGAGTGAGAATCAACATCTGGGTCAGTAGACAAGACTACTTTTACTGACACTAACCACTAAACTACAGGGTTGTCATGTTAAAAATCACCTTTTACATTACATGTACGGTTATATTACGTTTACAAGCGTCTTCTAAAATGTATCGATGCATCGAATGTCTTGTGGCCGAACGCAAACCTTTTCATGCAATTTCTGTATGTTCAAAAACAACTATAGATCATAGTGTGAAAACGAGGTGTTGTAATAGTAATACTGTTTTGCTAACACGAATCTCTGTGAAAATAATAAGTGATCAAAGTTTCGTCGATAGAAACAAAATGATATTCGCTTAATTGTACACCAGATTATTTACACAAGGTAACACAAAACTGGGAGGTACAATTGGTTGCTTTATCGCCCATAGGCAATGTCTTACAGGCAACCATGTAATGGAAAGAAAGATGTGGAAAGTATAGGGTAATGACGGGTGTACCAAAAGTTGATAGGAAAAAGAAATATGTATACATATTGTGTAAAGTAACAGTAACACCTAGTGTGGATGATTTAATAAATTAATAGAAACATTAATAAATAACCATAATATTAATTAATAGATTAACCATATTTAGTCAAGCGGAGTTTTGTGACCTAATTGAGGGTTACAAAACTCCACTGAACAGGTACTTCTTTAAATTAAAATAAGCTTTGTGATACCATTTTTTATATTATTTCTGTTCTGTGATTCTGTATTATTTCTTTCGTCAACTAGGGAGAGTCCCAGAAATTATATCACAAGCAGCACTTTCTTTTGTTAACATATCGGTCGCTATGTTGCTAGGTGAAATATTAACAACTCAAAAAAATTAGGAGTCTATAAAGGCTACAGTTCAGTAACCGCATTAAATATTTTAAATAAAAACTAGGCCTTTGGTAGGCTTAATAGCATATATTTCATATCGTAGATCTAACTTTTAACAGATCTAGCGTGTCTATACTTAATCTTTAAACTGCCGCTTATGGACACCAGCAACACCAGGGGCGTCACAAGTGCGTTGCCGACCTTTGGCCGATTGGGAAGGGGATGGGGGGAGGGGTTGGGGTATAGGCCTCCTGTAACCTCACTCATTCGGTGAAACACATAGCTGTTTTACACCGGTTGTCTCTGAGGCCATGGTATCTCTCCGATCTAACCGGCTCGATTTAAAATCACAGAGATCGTTTTATTTAAAGCCAAATTTTTAGCCTTGCCACTGCGCATGGCACGTTCTGATAGCGCGGTAACCCAGTAGCTGGTTGAGTGTTCTTTTAAGACGATAAAGATACTGATAAAACCTCTATACACATAAATATAAATTAAAGTGACTGTTTGTATTTCCTACTAACAGCTGAGCAGTAAATGCATATTTACAAGCTTTACTATCAAGTTTTTTTTTATAAATTTTGTTTGTTTTTCTTTCTGCTGTTTCTGTAAAGGTATAAAAGAACCGTGAGTTATTAATCATGCCAGAACGCAGCTAGTTCAAAATATAAATACCCATACCTATTCTCTTTTCGAATCAACAATTCTTTATTGAAAACTTGGATGTTAACATAATACACAACTCAACACAATTTCCAGATTGTGATGTTGAACATATTAATAGAAAACCTTTCTGAGATTAGTTTTGACTAGATAATTCCGTATTTAGATACATGACTTGATGCAGACTGCACATTCTGCCAAAAACATCATTGTTTTCATCAGACATAAGCACTTTTCAAAGGTCAAAGCATGTTTGCATCTGTTAATAACTTATTTCAAATTACTGCTTTACATTTTCTGTTATCGTTCGAATATTTTTTGCTATCTATTAAAAAAGTTGTTATAAAGGCCAGTTTTATCTAAGTTTTGTTTAAAGAAAACCGATTGCGTATCATCTTTTTTCAAATTTTGATGTACCCAGTGTTACTCTCACTCACTCACTAAATCGAATCTATTCACATCACTCCCATAAAAATACGACAAGTCGTTTAGACTCTAGGACATACCAATTAAATATACACACATACATACATAAGTACATAAACTCTAAAACATCATCCTCCATCTTTCGTAGTCAGGTAAATGGCTAGTAATACAAAATACCTAATAAGTAGAAACATACAAAAATTAAGTTTTAAAACTCCTCACTGCTAAAAACGTAGTGAATCATTCTTTTGTTCCACAAGTCCGACATTATACGAACTACATTTTGGTAAACAGTTTAATTGTATAAATTAATGCATTGACGTCACATTGACGTATTTAGAAACAATACAAGATATTTTAACACTAATTATGTAAAAAACCCCAGTTAAAGAACTTATTTATGCTCACAAACCTTGTACCGGCATTCATAGAAAAACTTGTATTCATATATTTTAATTATATTTAAAACTAGCTGAGCACCGCAATGTTACCCGTGTGACATCAACCGCAGGCAACGTCGCAGGGCGAAGCTGGTCTAAAAATTAACCTAACTTACCTCCTTACATCATCAGCTACCTACCAGTGAAAGTCCCGTCAAAATAGGTCCGTCCATTCGTTCCCGAGATTAGCGGGAACAATAGATAGGCAGACGGACAAAAATAGTAGAAAAATGACATTTTATTACCTATATTTATTAATTTTATTTTATTTTTATTATATGGACCGTATATAAAAATAAATAATAATAATAAATATTTCGGACATCTAACATGATGCCATCTAGTCCCAAGCTAAGCAGAGCTTTTGTTTTGGGTACTAGACAACTGATATAAATGCATATATACTTTTTTTGTAAATACGTACGTATATATATATAAAATATCCAAACTCCGTTACAAATATTTGTAAATCATACAAATTTGGTCCAACTTGGGAATCGAACCCGAGACCGCAAGCACAAATTTAAAAAAAACACTACCACTGCGCCACCAAGGCAGTTACATACATATGCATTTAGTAAAAAGCGGTTATTTATTATTACAAATAGACACTCCAATTTAATATTTGAGGATGAATAGATAAACGCAGTAAATATGTGCCTATGTTTCTTCATAAGTAATTATCTTATTTGACAGTAGTAGCTAAACATAGGCCTCTTCTGAGAGACATTGACATATTACATCATGTTGACCAGATGATGCGGAAGGTAAGCCGAGGAAGGACGGACGGACATGACGAAACTACAAAGGTTCCGACCACAGAATACATTGTTAATACAGAAAGATCCGACACGTAAACTACGGAACCCTAAAACACGTACTGCGCGTGAAAAAATTGCTTGTTATATGTAGATACTTTACATTTTGTTTCTCGCACCAAATTGTTTATTTTCCACTGCCAAGAACGGCACGTGGATAGCTTGATATACTTGTAAAGCCAAATAAAAATATTGCTTTTTTATATAAGGAGTTGCATAATTTGCATTTTATATTGCTCACAATAACTACCAAGAGTTGAATAATCTAAAGGTTTACGGCCATATCATCATCTCCCTAGCCTTTATTATTCCCAAGATTTGGGGTAATTCCACCGATTTTACCTAAATATCAGTTTATAGACGGAGCGGCTGGCATCAGACCTCAGCAACCTTGAAGGTGAAAAGTTATCCGTATATTATGTGGCCGCGGATGTTCGGGACGGGTTTTCCCCTCCATCCGCTTCAGAGGCCAGCTGCGAGGAGGCGACGTTACGCGTGTGCTGTACGTACCCTAAATTGAGAGTTTATTAATAGCAGACGGTGCCCGCTTCAGTGCGGGTAGACGCTGGGAGGGGTCCATTTGGCGTAAGAAAGCGGTTCCAGGATCCCTCCCGTCTCAGGCGCAGAGTGGTACACCGTGTGGTTTTAGTCGATTCGATTCCGACACACCGCCCCGCCGCAAACCCCGGTTGGGTGAAGGCCCGAGGGTTATCAGTATATTTAAGGGCACTGATTTCACAATAATGATTGCTATAGATATTCATGATAATCGGGACCAACAGCTTAACGTGCTCTCCGAGGCACGGGCAGGAAACACCGCCATGGTTTATGGCTATAAATCTTTCTTAAATAGTCCAATAAATTAAATAGGTACGTACATTTATACATGCATAGGGTAGAGCAGCCATTGTGACATACCTACCTGCTATCCACTTATGGTAATAAAGTTCAACTAACAAATTCAATGATATCCATCTATCGTTAACACTACGATAATTATAATTTATCGCTTCTTTTTCTTGGCTGGTTGTCTACTGTTTACATTAAGAAAAAAGATTAAATTAACAGAGAGAGATAGAAAAACGAATCTTACTAATATTATAAACGTGAAAGTATAGATGGATGTTTGTTACTCTTTCATGTAAAAACAATGAATGAAATTTAATGAAACTCTATACATCAGAATAATACATAGAATATTATTTTCAGCCATAACCGACATATACGCGGGCAACAGCTAGTTCTTAATAATTATAATATTTTCACAATCATGACATATTCGATAACACACGTTTTCTCCAACATAATCGCGTCATGAACAACAAATTACGAAAAAATTATAATTTAATCTTTTAAACCAACACTTACTGATAAATCGTGGGGTTTTGTCGTTGAATGATATATATTTCATCTTATTATCATCAAAACTTCAGTAATAGTTTACGGAAAATCTGTAGTAATGTTTAAATTCCCCACTCAAAAAGGAGAGATGGATAGAGGACTCGGATTTTCCAACAACGCATGCTAAGGTACGCGACTCTGCCCCAACTCGAGCTATCACTTCGGGGATATTCGCAGAATATATGTGAACATAGGTCAAAGTAACAACAATTTTTCGAAACTGATGGTATTAAATTAAACATACGATATGTCGCTAATGTATCAACAAAAAACACCACATTCCGTCCGAGCTCATTAGATACCATCGCTTACTTTGTCCTGTATAAACAACTATTTCTTTTGTTGTGTTTATCAAACAATTTTAAAGTACAAATAGGACAACACTTCTTTTAATTGCGCAATTAATTATAAAAGGGCTAACAACATTTTTATTTGTTGATATAACTTTCTAAAAATTATCAAGGAAAGTGATATTTTAACGAATTTAAACTTAGAAAATAACAGTATTTTATTACAATTTACAGAACTGTTTAGCAACTACGTATATGTTCTGTATTGAAAATTAATTACTATGGATTTCAAAAAACGTGTACTTGCAGAAAGCGACCACATGTAATCTAAATCAACTCAAGTAAACCAAAACATGCCACTCTTTTATTGCTCAATCAATAACTTCATATGTTTTACAATAGATTAATAACATGTGTTATAATGCAGCAGTACCTAAAGCAGGGTTAGACGTAATCTCGTAATTCTCGCGACGTCATCCTCTCAGAAGAGATCAATAGGTGACGTAGCGACTGAAGATAACTTATATCGTCATATCAGCACTGCCTCTTCAAATTGAAATCATTCCTGACCTTGCATTTTAAACAAATCAGCTTAACTTATCTAAGAGATAAAGGAGAAAAGACAAAGGATAAAATCCCTTTATATAAACTTTCCACTAGGTAATAATAATAGCACAAGGTTCAGAATCACTTGTGAGTAATGTTTTACTTGGTGTTGTCTACAGTTATTTGCCGTGGAATCTTCCCACAACGTCGATAACCTGCGTTATCAGGAAGGCGGCGCCCGCGCACGAGATCGGGTTTGTTCAAGTTGCTATTAATATAGTTTACATTAAACAACGATGACACAATTATAATGAAGAGTAAACTCTTGGATATCCACGTGTTTAAGTAAGTGCCTGCCACAGATGCTTATACTAGTAACGCAATACCTATCCAACCGTCGCCGGTGTGCAAAATAATTGTATAAATTATATTAATGAATGACATTGTTGTTGTATAACTATAATTTTGGTGATCTCGCAGCCGATTACGGCCACGGCGGCCAGTATCAACGGAAACCAGCCAACTGCGCAGGAGATATTATAGTGCACAAGTGCGTGCGCAAACACAGGTGCACTCTCTGTTCCCTCTCTCTAATAATCCCATGAGACGGTTAACCGAGACGACCGGGGAGAAATTAAACGCAAGCAAGCTTTACGTGCTCTCCAAGACACAAGGGGTTCAGAACCCAACTGCCAAACTCCGAGCTGTTATTTATTTCCATATCAGAAAAAATCGATAACACGTTTAGCCCTACCCGGGTTTCGAACCCTAAAATTTGTTTTTTTTTTTTTTTTTTTAGTAAAAAGACAACTCCCGCATTAGGAATACACATTCCTGTGTCGTGGGGATCTTTACAAACATACATGAAACGGACACAAGTACACCCAGACTTAGAACAACATTTTATGGATCACACAAAATGTTGTCCCATGTAGGATTTGAACCCACAACACTTGGCGCAGTAGGAAGTGGTGTGGCGACCACTGAAACCACTAGGCCAACCGTGTAGTCTTTTTTTTATTACCAGTTGCATAACTTCCCCGGTAAACCAAAGAGGCAGTCAATACTGTTATTAAACAGTGTTTGACAGGAAGGTGATCGGCATACTTTTAAATTTTGGAAATTCATTTTATAAATATAAATATTAGGCTAACTAGAGCAATTCTTTGTTCATAATGCATTGTAAAAAACATATTTTTTACATCCAGTTCTTCTAGTAAAAAATAATAATTTTAACAATAAGTGTCATGTCCCGTTATATCCTTTGAGTACGGAACTCTAAAGACACCCAGAGACAAAACAAATGACGCAAGTTAGGGTTACTAACAACTAGATTAATAGGCCAGTCTAGTTTGGTCCTTCTTACAAGAAGGGGCCGCGTTGAAAACATACATAGTGTGACCTCCGCCTGGCCAGTTAAAGCGGTCGTAGCACCGCTGTCTGCTGCGTTGGGTGTTGTAGGTTCAAACCCCACATGGGGCAACACTTTGTATAATACACAAACTATTATTCCGAGCCTGGGTGTTATTTGTGTCTGTTTCTTGTATTTATGTCAGTCCCCCACGACAGACGATAATTTCCTAATGCAGACGTTGTCTTTAAAAAAATATAAGATTTAAGAGTATATACTGCAATAGAGAGACATTCCTGTTTAAAAACAATCTGGTAGTTCAACTCAGGCCGACCTACTGTCTAGCACGAACTTTTCTAGAAGGCTAGAGAAGTGTAAGATCACATACCTTTATCATCATCATCATCAGCCTCTCGCAGTCAACTGCTGGAAATGGGCCTCTCCAAGTATACCTTTATTATTATTTTTAGTTACATTAATATATTTTGTTAACCATTTATTCCCCCTGTATTCCTCATAATTGTGTAAATGTATTATAATTAACGACTGACGATTCAATTAGATTGCTCGGTCCGTGGATACAAGCTTTAACCCCTTTAAAAGTCTTTAAGTATAATTCGGACTTTAATACAGTTTTCAACAATAAATAGTAATTCAAGAGGAAAGTTTTTTGTATAACTAGTTACGCCCCGCGGTGTTACCCGCAGTTGTTGTACCTTTACACCACCATCCGCAGGCATCATCGGAGGGTGCAGCTGGTATAAAAAAAATAGGAAAGAAAAATCAGCAGCACTTTCTTTCCTTTAATAGAAAGATGTAGTGCCTTTGCTGGTTTTTGGAGTATGTATGATTTACGTATATTATTGAACGACGTAATGGAGGTTGGATTTCGAAGTGCCGTAAAATTCGTCGTAATCGTCGTGGCTTCATCATCATTCTATCGCAGTCCATTGCTGTACATAGGCCTCTCCAATTTCGCGCCACTTGGTTCGATCTTTAGCTTTTCGCGTCTAGTTCCAGCCAGATATTTGATGAGGGCCTCTCCAATTTCGCGCCACTTGGTTCGATCTTTAGCTTTTCGCGTCTAGTTCCAGCCAGATATTTGATGAGCCTGTGTATATATCCTAAATTACATCTACCGCGACGCATTCTTAACTTAATACGACGTTGGATTTACTTAATCACAAAAAAACCATCAAGTTGCGTACAAAATTTAAGATTTCATGAATGTATAAATGAGTTTTGCATTTTAATTTGGAATGAATAATGAGAAATACTAATAAATACTAATAAATAATAATGAGAAATACTAATAAAGATATAAATCAATTTTCGCCTCGGTGGCACAGCGGTAGCGTAAGCGACTGCTGTGTTTAAGGTCACGGGTCCGATTCCCGGGGCCGTCCAAATGTTTGTATGATCTGCAAATATTTGTTTCGGAGTTTGGGTGTTTTCTATGTATTATGTGAATGTATTTACAAAAAAAAAGTATTTATGTACACATTTCTATCAGTTGTCTAGTACCCATAATACAAGCTCTGCTTGGTTTGGGATTAAACGGCGTTTTGTGTTAAATGTCCAAAATATTTAATTCACACAATCGTATTACTTGTTCAATTTCTTAATTGTGTATAGGGCTATATAATTGATACATTCTACTGGCAGAAATGTACAAAACGATAATAGCGAAACGATTTCAGCATTCAATTGATCTGTTTTATACATTACAGGGGCAAAGGACATCGAGAAATAAAACGATATTAACACAATCACTCCAGTTATATTCCGCACATTTAGAGAACTTTGTATCTAGCTTTGTTTATCATGTGATGAGCAGAGGTCTGTAGCTTTAGTAGTTCTTCCTTGATGAGGCGTGTGATTTCGGATTTTGCTTTGGCAACAGCGAGTTCTTGGGAACTTTCGATCGCAAGGTATAGTTTACGTTCGCCCTCAGGAGGAGTCTTGCCAGGCGGGACATAAGTGCCTCTGACTGTGATACCAGCTTCGGAATACTCGCTGATTAATGCTAGAGCCTCCTGTAAAAGAAATAATAATATTTTATGAAAAACACAAATAAAATATACTCTAACAAGTTTTTGACAAAAATTAACCACTCCTAAGTGTTTTTCTAGCTTGGCAACTTTAAATATAAAATCCCAACTATGTGTGTGTTTTAAAACTCTGACCAAAAGCTATAAAAGCCTGCTTATCAACGCTTCTTTTTAACATTAATGGTGCGACTAATAAGTCATACTAGTAAAGTGGTGACGAAGTCAATTTTGGCTTAAAACTATCCTTAAAAACAGAATATTTAATTATATGCATATATAAAAAATTAATTTTCGACCTTCACAGAAATTCATTTATTTTAAAATTAATTACAATTTATTTTTCTTAAACATATGAACTTGTTATTTATTTAGTTTTTTAATATTAAAATCGCCATGAATTGCCACACGCGACATATGTAAACAAAGTATTTTGTGATTGTAGTAGCCACACATTTTGTTAGAATGAAGATAACAGACCGAATTGGTATTATTCATGTTGTATAGGTATTTAGAGTAGCATGCATTTGAAGTTGCATCTTAAGCTTATACTATTTCATCAAATCTCATGTTATTTTTTTAGGTTACGGTGAATTTAAACAATGTGTTTCGGATTTCCAATTTGCCCAATGATGCAGAAGATAACAATAGGCCGTCATAGTATCACCATTTTTCATTGTCTGCATTCACAATGAGTATGATGACCATTCTTTGATTCTGCTCATATTTCCCACCAGGCAGAGTGGTCACTTTGGCAGGCCCATATATAAAAAAATGGAGGTTAAATTAACGCAATACTAATATTAATACGATTATGTTTTACCTTTAACTAGATAAGCTATTTACAAAAGTGATGGCAGCATCTTGATACCGTAACATTATTACGTTTGAGCAATTTTACACAAAAAAATATTAGAGCACCGAGCAATGCTAGTTTGAGCAACATGTTTGACAACTAATAACTGCAGAAACAGAAATTGCACTGTGACACAAATGCAACATACATCTACCTATTGTATAAAGGTTATCCGACAAGGTCATGTCGACCCCTAAGTAAATAAACAAATAAAAGGTTGTTCGCTCTCAATAAAAAACACAAATCGCAGCGTCAATAAGGTCGTGGGTTATCGTATAATCGTCTGAGAAGTGCCCAATTAAATAAATAGTAGATTTATAAAACCGCATATTTATTATTTGTTCTTTAAATGCAAGAAATGAATTAGTATTCACAGTAATACTATGAATTCGAAAGTAACTCTTATCGTTACACTTTAAAGGCTAAAGTGATTCCAATGAAATTAAGCACAGATATGCTTTGTTATTTTTTAGGAGAGACTTAGACACATCTTTACCGCATTTATTTTCGGATATTTTGACACACAACGTCATCTAGTCCCAAACTAAGCAGAACTTGTACTTTGGGTACTGGACAACTGATATTAATTAATACATATATACTTTTTTTAAATACATACCCAAAACTCCGAAACAAGTATTTGCAGATCATTTAAACATTTGGTCCAACTTAGGAATCGAACCCGAGACCTCTAGCACAGCAGTCGCATACGCCACCACTGCGCCATCGAGGCAGTCGATATACATGCGAACTGGGTCGTAGGTAAATGCGAATAAGTATATAAATAAATGTTCTAAGAAGATAATAATGAGTAAATGCATCTACCTTGCTGGTGACCCTCCACCTAGCTTGCTGTGGGAAGTCGTTGATCTCCAATTCAGTTTCATATTTACGGAACACCTCCTCGGCCGGTTCCGAAGCGCTTTCGTCGCGCGGTTGGTAGTTCAGGCGAGTGTTCAATTTCGCCGCCAGCTGTTCCGCTACGATTTTAGCCTGAGAATAAATATTGGATATACCACACATCGTTTTCTAGTAATAATCTACACGTACTATTTTTTGTAGTATAGGGCCAAGCAAGCATTTCCTCCGGATTAGAATTTGAGTATGGCCTTCGGGGTGGATTTTAGTAAAATCACAGTTTAGTAGGAGATCCCAAAAGATTTTTCACCCAGTCAAAGAAAAAGAGGCGAGCAAATAAATCACGAAAGTGAAAACTATCGTCAATTCAGACACACAAGCTACATGGGACGGAACAATATTACCTCATATGATCCAAAAATTGGTGTTCTGAATCTTGTCCTTGTGGCCGATTCATATATGTTTGTTAAGTTTCCCGCGACACAGGATTTAATTCTGGTGCATGAGTTTTTTATTGTGTACTGCCACTGCTATACACATTGCGAATGCAGATAATGCAGTATAGTGGCCTAGTGATGATTCTGCATCATTGGGCTTCCGGTCTCGCATTCACCAACAGAAACGACAGTAAGAACGCTGTCATGTTACGTTTATTTTCTGTGCGAAGGTAGTACCGCCCCGGTCGAGCCGACCCAATCAGTATGGCTCTACTGCCTTTTAAAAGTTGTGAAAGAAAGAGGAAGCCCAATGATTGTGGCGCTCAAAGCCCAGTTGCACTCGGTGATTAGAAACAATCATCGAGGGTAAGCAACGATAGCGCGGTCAGTACCTGGATGGGTGACCGCTGGTGGCATGTTACCATGAGCGCCTCCGTGATTCGGAGGTCACGTTAAGCAGTCGGTCCCGGTTGTTATCATACGATAACAGTCGTGAAGCTTAGTTGGAGGCCTTCGGGCGGCTTAAAAACATCCAACGGCAAGATTTACGTAGCCACAACGTATTCTTGCCAGTCCCCAACCCGCACTTGGCCAGCGTGGGGACGAATGGCCTTAACCCTCTCCTGAGAGGAGACCCGAGCCCAGCAGTGGGACATTATGGGTTGTTGTTGTTGTTTGTTGAAAGAAAGAGGAAGCCCAATGATTGTACAAGTTATGAAAGAGGAAGCCCAATGATGCAGAAGCATCTCAATAGGCTGCTATAGTGTGGTCATAAATAAATTAAGTCTCTTATTTCAGAGAACAACACAATAGTACAATATAACAAGAAAACCATACGGAAATTTTGTACTAACGTCTATTGATAGTTCAAAATAAACTTAACATTTCCGCTACCTGCCGTCGATATTTTATTTAAAAATACTACGCCCACATTAGGAATAAACATCCTGTGTCGAGTGGGACTTTACAAACAAACATGAAACGAACACAAAGAACACTCGGACTCAGAACATCAATTCGTAGCTCACACAGTGTTGCTCCATGTGAAATTCAAACCCACAAGACTCGAAGGAGGCGTGGCAACCGCTCATACTGGGCGAATCGTACGGTCAAAAATGAAATAAAACATAGACTATAAAATATTTTATTTAAAAATACTACGCCCACATTAGGAATATACATCCTGTGTCGAGTGGGACTTTACAAACAAACATGAAACGAACACAAAGAACACTCGGACTCAGAACATCAATTCGTAGCTCACACAGTGTTGCTCCATGTGAAATTCAAACCCACAAGACTCGAAGGAGGCGTGGCAACCGCTCATACTGGGCGAATCGTACGGTCAAAAATGAAATAAAACATATACTATAAAGGTGGTTACCGTGATGAGCGTGTGTGCGGAGGGCGCGCCCTTAAGGATGGCCTCTGCGGCCTGCTGCGTGGCTCCTTTGTGCTCGGCGCCCAGCCCCTTGGCGAGGTTGATGCGGGACGCCGCGCGCCTCGCCAGCCCCAGCTTGCCGTCCGCCGCGCCCGCGCCCGCTCCCGCTCCCGCTCCCGCTCCCGCCGGCCCTCCCGCACCACCCACCCCCGGCTGGAAACCAAACCCCGACGTTTACATAACCCGCTCGGTACCATCACCGCTCTACACAACACTAATAAAATATATAATTTATACTCTCGACTGTCGGCACTCGTTGAAACTTGTTTCAATACGTTCACAATAAATACACGGTTCCGCCTTTTTTTTTTTTATATTTAAGCTGCCATATGACTCTGCCCTGCCTGATGGAAAGCATGAGCAGAATCCAAGAGTGGTGGTCACCATCCTCAATGCGAAAAAGAACAATGCAGCATGGTGACCCACACTATGGCGGCATGGGGGGAAGGGGGATGGTGAGGGGGATAGGGGGCGTTGGATTGGGGTATGGGCCTCCGGTATGCTCACTCACTCGATGAAACACAGCGTAAGTACTGTTTCACACCGGTTTTCTGTGAGGCCGTGGTATCACTCCGGTCGAGCCGGCCCATTCATGCCGAAGCGTGGCCTTATGGCATTATCTAATAATCACATAAGTAAACTCAACGAAAAATAGTAGAATAAGCATAAATGAGTTTGATTCTAGAATCGAGTATTGAGTACTTATTTTATATGTACAGAAAGTAATTGGTAATTTCCTAGAATAATTAGTAACTTGATGAGTAATAATTTATAATGAAGAAGCATCACAACAGGCCACTATAGTGTGGCTCACCATGCTACTTTGTTGCATTCTCTTCTTTCCTTTATCCTTTACCGTTGAACTCTGCTATGCTATCTTTAGGTCGTATAAAATAAAATGCTACGCTGCCGCTATCTGATCGCTTAGAATTTTTAACTATTCAACGGGTTTTAATGCAGTTTTCAGCAATTGATAGAGTAATTGAAGAAGAAGATTTAGGTACATGTGTAAAAGAAGAGAAAATACGAGAATTTCAAAAACTCCGTTATGAATAAAACTATATTACTAAAGTGTAGCAATTGTTATTTCTACAAACTAAGAAAAAGTTCGAAAGCATTGTCGATTTTTGCATACAATTCAAGTCGTATTCATTTCGCTCAAAAATAATGCATAATATTTATAATTTACAAATTTATATTATACAATGTTAGCAGCAACTTATAAATGGTTTCCTGAACACTCACTTAAATCTAGATACTTAGATATTCTATAGGATGTTACAATAACTGTATTTTATTATTTTCATATTTTCAACACCTAAGATGCCTTTTTTGTGCCTTTGGTCCCCCTAAACAAACGAGCCTTTCTCATCGATTCAAATTTAGTTCATATATTGCAAAGGTCAATAGGAGTATCATTTTTCCATTACCATTTCAAAGATGTTATTTACGGATATTATCAAGTATAACTTATAGCCGTTCATACATTGTATACGCCTAGAAATACATAGAACGGGAAATTTCCACGCAAAAGAAGTTTGTGGGAAATTGGAAAACTTATTAACCTAAGTTCTGATGTCATAAAATAACTATCAGCTAACAAAAAGCAAAACCTGCATTCAAAAATTATTCTATTTAAAATGTTATTTTTAATAACTTATGGTTATGAACAAATACATGATAAATTTAATAAAAAAACGGAGCGTTCACATACACAGTTCAAATGAACACGTGCTTCATTCACGTGCTCATTTGAACTGTGAAAATTTTATCGAAACGGCTGAGTGACAAAAAAACAACTTTAATAATAAAAAAATATAACAAGATAAGCTGACATAAGAATCAATTTACAATTTATAAGAGTGTCTGTAGCGAGCATAACAGAATAGTGCCTAAGTTATGTCAGTACAACGCAAGTCAATAAACCTTAGTGGTTATTTACCTAACAATAAATTATAACATTTGTGTATGTGAAAAAAAATGATTAAAATGCTGATTTAAACAATGATACTGCGATAGTCGGACCAAAGGCACAATAATGAACCATGTGAAATGTTTTCCCAATTGAAAACCCTTACATACCTGAGTGCCATTCCACTCTGTCTACTGAAATTAATTAGAATCATTAGATCATGTATGTATGAGCTTTGCTTTTATTAATACATATTTGAAGAATTTTCTACTACGAAATATGGACAAAAGCTTATTGTCAGACATTTAAGGAATTAGATGGGCAACTAGATTTCAGTATGCAAGGTAAAGTTTAACTCATACAGCCTTAAGTACCAGTCCTGGTGTTTGGAAGTAACATTTATTTAGTTTGTCGATCGATCGATAGATGGCGTATCTCACAATTTCTGAATCGCGTTATAGTTTGGTTCACAAGGCGGCTTAAAGAGACCAAACATTTATTTCTTACCAAACTTTCAAGGCACATTTATTAGGTTCTATATTTGTGGGAAATATACATTATAATCCGGTACGGTGGTTTTATTGAAATCATCTCAAGTGACGCGACAGTGGTGTCAGAATGCGCTCTGCGTACACCTGGATTGTATTCAATACTATGCAGTATAGCCAGAGACCTGTCTCTCTCTCTACACCTTACAAAATAGGTTTTGGCTTACTATTTTTCCAAACGGGTTGGTGTACTGGTTATTTTCAGTTTTCCTTCTCCTTGTAATGCTCTTACAGGTTTACTGCGAACTTGACTATCTTAGTCAGCTCTTAAGACACTAATGGGGTGAAGAAGGGTGGAGACTCAGCGTTAAAATACATTAAAAGAAAATTGAAGAAATAATCCGACCTTAATTTCCTTAACAATTTTCTTAGCCGCAAGCATCGTTTCAATCTGTTGGTCGAGGTCACCTTCCACATCTTCATCGTCAGAGTCCTGCAAGCCAAGAGCAGCTTTCTGATATTTCTTCTTTTCCGTCGCCGCTTGAGCTTCAGATTCGTCAAATTTGAACCCTGTAATAAGTGAGTCAAGTAATGTTTTTGTTTGTATAAATCCATTGTGCAATTCTTGTCAGAGTAATATAAAATACCAGCTTCTGTCCGCGACTCCGCTCGCGTGAATGACGGTTATTGCAGTATATAGTGACCTACTGAAATATAGGCTATATTACTGTAGTTTTATCAAAATCTGTTTAGTAATTTTTGCTTGAAACAGTAACAAGGATCCATACTTACAAACTTTCAGATTTGTAATGTTAGTATTAAATCATTCTTATTGCTTACATACGTTATGTTGTACCAGTTTTGCGCAAAATATTTGACATAATAGATTACTGTGTGTGTTGAATTATAATAGAGTCTACACAAAAAATGGTTTTAAATGTATATTTTTTACTAGCTGACCGGCAAATATTGCTTTGCTATAAAAATATAAAAAAATTAGGAGTGAACTACCCTTAACATTTAAGGGGGTGAAAAATAGAAATTGTCCTATTCTCAGACCTACCCGATATGCACAAAAAATTTCATGAGAATCGGTCAAGCCGTTTCAGAGGAATTTAACTACAAACATGAGACACGAGAATTTTATATGTAAGATGACATAACTTTGATATACGTACCTTTCCCACTAAATCCGCCACCAGTATGGACTTTCTTGCCTTCCTTTTCTTGTGCCTCCTTATACTTGTCCCATAACTGCCTTAGCTCGTTCGGTGGCGTAGCTCCAGCCAGCTCCAACGCTCTCACCACATCCCCTGCGTATCTTCCTTGTTCAGGCGTCAGGAATGTCCAAGCGTAGCCTTTGTTGCCTGCACGTCCCGTACGGCCGCATCTAGGATAATCAACGATATATCATCAACAAAAGCCTTTAATAATCTACCTATGGACAGAGGGCCACTTCTTACAAAGGAATTTTTGATCTAACCTACCCGTTTTAGTTAACCGCGGGAAAGCCACGCTTCGGTACGAATATGCCGGCTCGAACGGAGTGATACCACGGCCTCACAGAAAACCGGTGTGAAAAAGCGCTTGTGCTGTGTTTCACCGTGTGATTGAGGATACCGGAGGCCCATACCACAATCCCTTCTCCATCCACCTCCCCACCCCCAAAGGTTGACAACGCACTTGTGACGCCTCTGGTGTTGCGGGTGGCCATGGGCGGCGGTAATCACTTACCATCACGCGATACGTCTGCTCTCATTCATAAAAAACCTACTGTACTGGTCAGACGGATTGGCCTCTTTCAATTTTTAGTGTGGGATAAAATTACTATCTACTATTATTAATCAGATGATTCTTTTATACGAAGCCATCAGCCAGCAATCTGCACGTGAAAGTGCCATAAAAATAAAAATCCAGAGATTAGACGAAAAAAAAACAGACAGATAACATTAATAAAAATGTTTTTTTTTTGTAAGTACCGTATATAATTTCATGTATATTCAGTGAAAAGCTATTAGTTTGAAATTAAAAACAGACATTTCAATTTTATTTATTTGTATAGATTAATAGATATAAATAAATTTATATCACATTCAATTGCAAATAGATGTCCTACAAGCTATATATGTGCATACCGACAACAATTAACAATTTACTTATCAGTAAAGAGAATAAATAACACGCTATCGAAATGAATAGATAAAAAATCGAAGGTCATATGACTCCACTAATATCGAAAACAACGTGACAATCGACAATAAACGTTTTTAATGTTTCCATTAACAATTTTTTTATTGAATTTCCCAACATGTTTAATATCGATCAAGTCTTTTATAGTCCCCTGCTTGATATAGGCCGCTCTTTAGAAAGAAAACTTTGGCCTGTGTGCTCGCAAATACTTCCAAATTGAGGTCAGGGCCATCAGAATTGAGAATACTGATACAAGGAGAGCTCTTAATAAACTTATAGGACTAATATGGATGGTGACCTTCGCGTATTCTTAACCTGTCACTATACGTACAAGGCAGAACCTGTCCTATTGTAACCTAATTGTTATAATAAACCAAGAAAACATTTTACGCTAAGTCAGAGTTCGTAAATTCGATTCAAAGTCAGAACATGGTGATTAACTTTGAAAAACTGTTTTAATGATGTTCGGAAGTATCTCCTATTGTCAATAGCAGGACAAACTTGCAATTTCAATTTTAAGTTTAGAATTCATGTCAAAACGCTAGGTGGTGTCATGGCGTCTGATTCTGAGACGACAGATGGTGACGTCGCGTCAACCAGTGTCAATTATAGCTCTCAACAGGATGTCATCCACATTTTTTATATATTTTTTATCATTAATTCCATCACGACGAAGACTTGAAGACTCGAAGACTTAGAATTGAAGACTTGAAATACTTGACATTGGCAGAAATAGCTGATCCGGCTGATTGCCATTCATCAAAAGAAGAAGAAGAAGAAGCTCTCAACAGTAAAGTGATCGTCGATTCGATTCGATGATATTTATTGTCGCTCTGATTGGTGTTCAACTTAACATGGTGGATTGCTGTATTTTGGTAATTAACGCTCGCTTTTAATATGTGAATAAATACGATGTTTATACTCTATGAACCCCATTTCATGAGATTAATACATAATTTTAGTGGTTGTTGATTAATGTCATCATACCTACGGTGTAATGAGCGTGTTATTGCGTCTGAGTGTAATTTGTAAATAAAAAATTAAGTCGCTATAATTTTAAAGTAACAGAAAAAAAAACAGCTTAACAGCTTTTCACTAAATACATATTTTACAATTAAGAACCTCCTCCTTTTTTGTAGTCGGTAAAAAACTCACCTATGCACATAGTCCTCATAATGATTCGGGCAGTCATAATTGACGACGAGAACCAGTTGTTTGACGTCGAGTCCTCTGGCGGCCACGCTGGTAGCCACCAACAGCTTCACTTTCCCAGACTTGAAGTCCACGATTGTTGAGTCCCTGTCGAATTGATCAATCCCTGTAACAGGCCATCATTAATATATTCGTCACTCAACAAAATACAATACACCGGCAGATATAAGCGTTTAAAAACAAATAAGTATTTTTAATACGTATTTCAGTTTTTTGTTCATTACTGTATAAAGAGCAACAAGGTACCGAATAGCCATACGTAGTACATAGCCAGGCGTTCCCCTCTAAATAAATAAATTATTCGAACATCTCATACAACACTATCTAGTCCCAAGCTAAACAGAGCTTGTGTTATGAGTACTAGACACCTGATATAAATACACTTTTTCTGGATATAATATTTATTATATCCAGAAATATAATCATCAATCCAAAGTATAATACGTATTATACATATAAAACATCCAAACTTCGATACAAATATTTGCAGATCATACAATCCTTTGGACCGACCCGGGAATCCGTGAATCCGAATTTTACCGTGGGAGAGCCACGCTTCGGCATGAATGGGCCGGCTCGACCGGAGTGATACCACGGCCTCACAGAAAACCGGTGTGAAACAGCGCTTACGCTGTGTTACATCGAGTGAGTAAGGATGCCGGAGGCCCATACCCCAATCCAACGCCCCCTATCCCCCTCACCATCCCCCTTCCCCCCAGGCCGCCATAGTGTGGGTCACCATGCTGAATTGTTCTTTTTCGCATTGAGGATGGTGGCCACCACTCTTGGATTCTGCTCATGCTTTCCATCAGGCAGGGCAGAGTCATTTTGGCAGCTTANNNAAAAAAAAAAAAAAAACACAGCAGTCATACTCTACCACACCAATTGAAAAGTATAAGCCCAAACGGGCCTATCAGTTGCACTGGTATGACACAGAATATATTTAAGTGTGTGTGTGTCGAATATTGACATACGAATTCTTTTTTGGTATGTGAGTATAAAATGTGTACATGTGAAGATTCCCCCGACAAAAAATTTCAGATTGCTTTATATCAAAGGACGTTATGACTTCCCCCATCGTTCGGTGGACCGTGTTGCTCTATGTGTTAAAAAATAATATCTTTCAAAGCTTGTAACACGCTTATAAATGACGGGAATAATAAAAATAAAATTATGCCGCTGCCGGATCCATTGGTCGCTGAAAATCAAAATAATCTATTAGTAGACTTGTATATTAATTTTTTATACTGTATATGTCATTTTATGGGGCCGCCTAGGGGCTCATACTAACAACCTACCAACGGTGTTATGTGAGCAGATGAGTGGCAGAAGGCTAAAAAGGCAACATATATGGGAGTATATTAGTCAACCCTAATTAATAGGAGATAGTTTTCTCACTGGAAGAACAGGGCTTATGAAGCCGATTGCAAGATAACTAAAAGAAAACAAAAAAAAAATGTCATTTTATACCACATTTTCTATATGACCGTTGCTCTAGTAATATAATACCTCTTAATAATCAAAAAGAAACAAACCGCTGCACCGATTAAATGAAATTTGGAATATAGATACTTTGATTCTTGAGGAAGGACATACGGCTACTCTTTATCGACAACCAATTTACTGCTGTACTATAATGAGGCCAATCGGAGACCTTTAATCTCACTGCCTTAATGTAATAACCGGCTGCAGAGAATTTAAAATCTAATGAACTTTAAAATATCAAGCTCTAATGGGGCAGTGTGACCACCCCACATTTGAGCTCGATATTTCAAAGCGTCACATTAGTCCCGATGCGTCCCGTTTGTAAGAATCAATTCTCATAAAGGTAACCTGTAAAAAAATTATAAGCCTGTAGTTTTCTTACGATCCTCAACTTATTCTTATCCTTTGAATAAATTGTATGCTTTGTTTAGAATATATATATATATATATATATACACATATACATATATACGTTAGGTTATACCTGACAGGTTTTATATATTTTTTTCATGCATCTAACACACAACGCCATCTAGTCCCAAACTAACCAAATCTTTCTTATGGGTACTAGACAATTGATATAAATACATACACATATACTTTTTTTGTAAACATATACATGAATAGAAAACATCTAAACTCTGAAACAAATATTTGCAGATTATACAAACATTTGGTCCAACCCGGGCATCGAACCCAAGAGGTTTGTCAGTACAGTTGAACTTTACAGGTAAACTGAACTGTGTATTTTACACAAATTTGCAGGTATGTCCTCTATTCAGGTCAAGTCTTATCTAATGGGTGTACCCGTCGAGTATACACTACCGTGTATGGTGAGCTTTGACTAGCTTGCTTAATATATGTTCTGTATTTTCTATTTTTCTGACTACTAGAAGCGGTCTGATCTTAGCCTTAGCCCAAGAATTGAGATTTTTAATACTATACAAAGTTTAAAGGTTTTTTAAATTCCCTTTCAAACCTGATGACCCCAAAGAACATAAATATTTTACAGTTTAAACATCTTCCATTTATAATTGAAAACGGTTGCATTCATTTGTCCACATAATAAACGGCATATGTATTTTTTTCATAATTATAATTATGATTCCCTTGAAAAAAAACATTCAAGTCTGAAAGGGTTTAATAAAGTTCATGGAAATTATACATTATCAAATAAAATGTTTAAGAGTCAATAAATAAAAAGCCTATATACAAATCGCTTCACAAGTCGAATTTAAAAAGTTGTCGAAGTCTCACCTCCGTGCAAACTCATACAAGAATATGAGGCCTTCATGAGGTCCTTGAGCAAGCTATCGGCGTTTTCTTGTTTGTCTACAAAGACTATGATGCTCCCCGATTGGCTGTACAGTCCCAGCAACTCCAACAGTTTGAAGAACTTAGCTTCTTCTTCCAGAATGGCTACATGCTGCTCTACATCTTTACACACCACACTCCGTCCGCCAACCTAGAGAAAAAAAGTGTCATAACTATTTTATTTGTTTTTTAACCGACTTCAACAAAGGAGGAGGTTTTAAATTCAGCTAATTTTTTTTATGTTTTTTACCTCAGTACTTTCGACTGGTTAAGTCGATTTTAATGATACTTTTTTATTTGAAAGCTGGTGCTTAAAGTGTGGTTCCATTTCAATTAGGTCCTATTCTTGAAATCGGTTATTTTCGTATATTTTGTTTTTTGTATTATCTTAAAATACAAGTCCCGCACAAGAAATGAATCCTGTCTCAGCACGAACACAAAGGACACTTTTTCAGAACAACAATGTTTGGATCACACAATGACCCACATGGGGTTTGACACAACAACACTCAAAGCTCAAAGACTCAAAGACGCTATGATATCCATACCGTACAACCAAATATGTTCTTAAAAGATATAAAGATGTACCTTACACTCGGCTTGACGAAAAACTTAAAACACCAGACTAATGTGAATTTATCTGTCAGATTAGAACAGATTACGGTTTAAAAAAAAATTTAAATATCTTTTTTTAATTATTATTCACACTTACAATTCATGTTCATTTATAAAATTAATGTTGACCCTAAACTAATTATGTGAAAAAGACATACACAAAATAATGGATCATGAAATTTGACCAAAAAAAAATTAATTTATGTTTTGCCTCTATCATAATAATATGCTCGAAAAGAAAATCCTTTAAAAATTAACTGCCATTTTTATATACCATCAAAAATGTGTAAACGAAAGTTACCTGAACTTCTATCGGTTTCTGTAATATTCTTCTAGCTAAAGCCTCCATTTGTCGTGGGAACGTAGCACTGAACATCACAGTCTGCCGGTCTGGCCTTACATTGTCTATTATCTTCATAACCTACAAATAAATAATGAGTTATTTCTATAAGATACACCGGTTCATGAAATATTGGAGAAGTGGTAACACATTGCAAAGTTCACTCATCCTATGTAGGTCATTGTAAGAATGGGTGACCTTAAACCGTCGTAAGTTCTATATCGCTAAGTACTCGGGTTTTTGAGATCTATGGTAGCTACTCCGCATAAAAACATAGCTCATCATAGTAGACTTAAAGCTCATCGAAACTTAATTTGCGAAAGGGACATTAGAAGAAAAGATAACTTACTTGAGGTTCGAATCCCATATCGAACATTCTATCGGCCTCATCGAGCACGATATATGTAACTCTTCGAAGGTTCGTCACGCGACCAGAGTTAGCGGCCAGCATGTCGATCATGCGGCCAGGTGTACATACTATCATTTCAGCACCGCGTTTTAGTTCCGCAATCTAAAAAAAATATTATAATACCAGTTAAAATTAAATATACCTATATATTTACGCGTGAAGCAAAAACTGTATAACACTATTACGATCCTAGAACAGAAAACAGGTGTGAAACAGCACCTGCTCTGTGTTTCATCGAATGAATGAGGATACTGGAGGCCCATTTTTTTTTTTTTTTGACGTTGGTGGAATGCCTTTACGCGCTTCGCTCCCCGCCTGCGGGTACAGGGGGTTCGCTTTGTGTGGGACTCCTGACTGACTCCAGCCAGACTACCCACTAAACCACCACGGTGTGCCACTCTGCGCCTGAGAAGGGAGGGATCCAGGAACCGCTTTCTTACGCCATCCGGACCCCTCCCAGGGGATACTGGAGGCCCATACCCCAACCCTTTCCCCCATCCTCCTGTCCATCCCCCAAAGTCCGTAAGCAGCGGTAATCGCTTACCATCAGGCGATATGTTTGCTCGTTTGCCTCCTATTCATGAAAATTATGCGAACGGAGTACAAAACTTAGCACAGTTAAAGTTTATACGGATGGACGAATTTCTACCACAATGTAATATGGGGAATAATGCGATCATACTATTGGTTGAAAGACTACTAGTGGACTGTTTTAAAGGCCGGATTAGTTAAATAATTGTTTTAGGATTAAAATATACGAGCCTCGAATTAATATAACAACAAGGACATAGATATACAACTTAATGACTATAAGTTAAAACTGTTACTGTTTAAAAAAAAATAAAAATCTAAAGAACGCATACCTGTTCAGAAATACCAGTACCACCATACACACAAACGACCCTCAACCCAAGTGACTTAGCAAACTTCTTGATGTCCTTGCCGATCTGCATGCACAGTTCCCTTGTGGGAGTCATTATGAGAGCCATGGGTCCATCCGTGTCTTCTAAAGGTGGCTGGTCGAGAACGTGCCGGAACATTGGAAGAATAAATGCTAGAGTCTTTCCAGATCCAGTTTTTGCAATACCGATGAGATCTCTATAAATTGCAACAATATTATAGGTACTACTGGCGCTCATAGCCCAGTTGCACTCGGTGATTAGAAACAATCACCGAGGGTAAGCAACGATGGCGCGGTCAGTACTTGGATGGGTGACCGCTGGTGGCATGTTACCATGAGCGCCTCCGTGATTCGGAGGTCACGTTAAGCAGTCGGTCCCGGTTGTTATCATACGATAACAGTCGTGAAGCTTAGTTGGAGGCCTTCGGGCGGCTTAAAAACATCCAACGGCAAGATTTACGTAGCCACAACGTATTCTTGCCAGTCCCCAACCCGCACTTGGCCAGCGTGGGGATGTATGGCCTTAACCCTCTCCTGAGAGGAGACCCGAGCCCAGCAGTGGGACATTATGGGTTGTTGTTGTTAAATTAAAAATCAATATGTGTTTGTACTGTTAAGGGTCATAAGTGCAGCCCCACCCTTATTATCATTTTAGTTTATTTGATAAGTCATTTAAAACGGGACGAGATATTTATAAACAAATTTGTCAACGAAAGAAGTTGATTCATCAGTGATTATGTCTCTAGCAACAGTGCCGACATATTAGAAAATAATTCCCAAAAATGAACATGTAAAATATTCCCTTTTTAATAGCTTGCGAGTTTGATCAAAGATTTCTATGTAGTAGTGAATATGTATATGAATACTTCTACTTATTTGTTTCTCCTGTTTCGCAGAGGACTTAACAAACATACATGAAACGTACCCAAAGAACACCCAGACTCAGAACAACGATTTGTGGATCACAAAAAGTGTTGTCCCATGTGAGGTTTGAACCCACAACATTTGGCACTGTAGTATGTAGCAGGGCGATAAAACAATGAGGTTGCTTCAAATTGGATGTTAATGATTTTTTCAGTTACTGAAAATTATATTATAGTATAAAATATATAAGAAGAAAGATTTGGTAACGATTACGACTGAAGGGCGGTTACAATAAATGATAATAAGCATGTTTAAAAGACAACTCTCGCAACTGGAATAAATCATGAGTTCGGGGGACTTTACAATCACACATGAAGAGAACACGAAGACCACCACAAATCAGAACATGTTTTTATGTATTGTTTTCCATGAGAAGTGTGTTATACTCAGATACTAACCTTCCAGACATAATAGCAGGTATAGCCTGTGCTTGTATAGGTGTTGGTTTCTCAAAGTTCAACTTCCTCAATATGTCCATCTCTTTCTTGCTAATACCACAGTGGGCCCAAGATTTTATGGGCTTTGGACACCCTTTACCTTTCACCCTAATGCCTTCCAACTCTGTTCTATAGGCTTCCACTTCATCAGGAGTCATTCTTGCCAGCTCACTTACCTATAACAAATATGTAGTTTAGCTAACGAGGACACAGGTCACCTAACATAATAGATATAGTCGACCAGTTAAACTTGAATCTCACAAGTACGTTTTCTGAATCCTCTAAAGAAACGCAATAAAAATGAAACAGTATTGGACACGAGTTTTGCAAGTTTTACACCAGTGAACCAAAAAGAAGAGTACCATCTCAATGACATCATCATCGATTCACTGAATAAATTTTAAAACCATTTTGTAAGGGTCAGCGCCGTCGGACAGAGTGATGGCGAAGAGAAGAAGAGAGAAGTAACAATGTAAATTCAACCTAAAGTTCTTATAAATACAACTGATACTCTCTGATACAACTGATCTCTTAGTTATATTTCGTTCATCGTTGTATCAAATACAGTTCACTTTGGTTCGTACGTTTCACTACAGCCGTCGGCGCTGACCCTAAGACATCCCACAAACTATTAGGGAATCATACAGCACTTTTTTATCTGTAAACCTACATATATGGAAATATTTACCTCTGTATAGAAAGCTTTTCTATAAGGCATGTAGTTCAAGCTAGCGTGGTCAACTTTAGCTAAGTCCTTTCTTTGTTTAGACGCCAGATTTGCAGCCGCATCCTTAATATCCTCCGTCTCTTCTTCTGAAGAATATTCTAGGCCATCTTGATTCTGTTCTATTAACTCACCTGATATAAAAATAATAAGGTTTAAAATATAAATTTTATTTTGCTTTCCTTGTGTACTTAACTTAATTATTAAGAAACTAGTGATGAACTATTTAAAAAAAATTAGCAATCATAAGGACTGCCGATAGAAGCGAAGACTTATAACTTAGAATGTTATTTGTAAAATTAATGTGTGAAAATTAGAAATTCCAAACATTAGTATGTCAGGGACGCGAACCCATAAGATTTTCCAGTACCAAAAAGTCCTCAACGCGGCTAGAGAACTTTTCACTTAAAAAAACCGACTACATGGATTTTTTTATAATTTTGATGTGCCTAGTTTGGCATTCACATACAAATATGACAAGCTGTATAGGCTCACATATACACTATACACACATGCCTACATAACCCTTCTTTCGCGGTCGGTTAAAAATTAAAGTTAATGTTTTCAACAGTATCAATGTCCTATTACGTAGGTACTTCTAGATCATATACGAGATAGAGAAAGCACGCGTGCTTCACAAAGTAATAGATAGACAGAGTTACTTTCCAATTTTATAATATTAGCGTGGAATAAATGGGTATTAATATAAAAAACGTCCCTCTCAATACTTGATTTGAATACGTTACAGCATGTGTTTCACTAAAACCAAAAAACCTACCTTTATTTTTCTGCTCTGATACCTTCTTCTTAGCAGTCCCCGTGACGACCACGACAGTGCCCCCTGTGGTCGGCACATTTATAATTCCCCTGGCTTGGTCAATCTGGTTTACCTTACGCACCTCCTGTTAACAACGTTAAGAAATACAGATAAAATACTTTTTCATCATTTTCCTACTCTTTTCCCGACTTTATTTGGAGTGCAATGAGTTTTCTTCCCCCATTCTCCTCTATCACTTGTCAGTTCATTGCTTACTCCCTTCCTAGATGTATCGTCTTTTATGCAGTCCATCCACTTTTTTCTATGGTCGTCCCCTATTCTTATACCCGTCGACTTACATCTATAATACTTTCTTGACTACATTTATCTGATCTCTACGCATCACATGTCCATACCAGGTTAACCTGCAGCATCTCAACATTTCATTCATGGTGCTACTTTCAGACTTCCTCTAATCTAGTCATTCTTCACCTTATCTATTCTAGTCAAACCACACATGCTGATGAGAGATACCTGCATGCGTTCAGCGACATGCAGGCATCTCTCGTCCGTTTTCTTTATTGACCAACACACAAATCCATGCAGAACGACAATTCTGATGATCGTTTTATGTAAAATAACGAAATAAATATTTCGGACATCTATATATATGTGTCCCGAAACGAGACCTCAAGCACGGCAGTCGCATATGCTACCACTGCACCACCGAAGCCTTCATTTGTGCCTTTAACGTTGAAGGGAACTTGGGATCGCAAACAGTTACTGTTAGCTGTCAATACTTCATCCAACCTGTATTAATTCGATGCTGCACAGACTATCTATCTTGCCATTATTTTCTAACAGCGAATCGAGGTACTTGAAATTGGTGCAGACCGGAATTGCTTTTCCATTCAGTGACACAGTAGTAAATTCATATAAACATTAGATTTACACATTACATTTAAAGACAAATATCACATGCAATCTCAGCAAATAAATAAGATTGAAGTGTCTGTTTCTACTTTATTTTTCTTTTTTTTTAAATTTATTGATACAACGTATACAATTCAGGTGTTAGCCATAAAATATCACAAAACCTTGGAAGGTTTGTCTGGACGTTGAATCACTTTTGAGCAATCTAATAACATATATGTATTTATTCGGATATATCTCAAAAGTACAATTTACTTAACAGTACCAACAATTTACTTAAAATACCTATAAATAGGAAACCGGTTATCAAGCCGTTCGCCGCTTGTCCCGGCCGATGCTACCTGACTGTTATGATATTATGATATGTAGTGTAGTTATGCAGAAGGAGTGCACTATAAACAGGATGTTGCAGTATTTTCAAATTATATTATGTTATGGAGCTAAAGCAAGGAAATAAAATATTTTTTGTACTTATAGCTATAGTTCTTGTCCGTTATTTTTGTTTAATGGAATGCCATTAATAAAATTTGGTATTAAATATGTGTTCATTCGTTGTTCGTAATAATTAGTAATCTTTACGGACTAAAAATAATAAATACAGAATAGCTAAATAACTATTCTGTTAAATTTAATTAAACAAAAATTTGTGTTTCAATATGTACCTTAAACAGAATTTTAAGTATACAAAAATAAATGAAAAGTGTCTATTTGTAATTTCAAATTAACAGCTTTTCTCTAATGCATATATATATATATTTTATGTATGTGCCAGGGTTGAAGTCTTCTTGACGGAACTTTCACTGGAGGACAGCCCATCATATAAAGAGCAAACTAAGCTACTATTATGAACTAGTTTATTTCCGCTTAGGGCCCACCTAGTTAAAAAATAAAATATAAATACCTGTTGCACTTCCTGCATGTATGCATCTAGAGGATCAATCTCTTCTTCAGCTTCCTCTTGTTTCTTCTCTTCTGCTACTGTTTTCTCTTTAGACTCTCCGTCTTCACCTGTACAAGATCATTGGGTTATAAATTTTGATCCAACCATAGTCAAGTCATAAGGAATGGTAGTCTATATATGTTTGTAACTATAGCGCCTACACTACTGATCAGATTTTAATGAATGAGGTGTCAATAGATTCATAATAATGCTCCAGGTGGCTATATTACATATATTCTACCTAAAAGTATAATTCAATTTGGTGGCGTTATAGTTTATTTAACTTTTTCTTGTCTGCTACTATTACTTGAGCCTACTGTCGTCCACTGTTGGACAAAGATCTCCCTCCCTTGCATAATGTTTAGTAATTTACTTTGGTCTGTATGTGTTATTTCTTGAAAAACCTTTTTTTTTATATGGCATTGGGGGCAAAGGAACAGCAGATGTATCTCCTGCTGGTAAGTGATTACCGCCGCTCATGGACAACACCAGAGCCGTCACAAGTGTGTTTCCGGCCATTGGGGGTGGGGTGAAGGGATAGGGGGCGGGTATGTGCCTCCGATTTCCTCACTCACTCGGTTAAACACAGCGCAATCGCTGTTTCACGCTGCTTTTCTGTGAGGTTGTGGTATTGCTTCGATCATGCCAGCCCATTCATGCCTAAAGTGTGGCTGTCCCACATTAAATATCAATAATCTACTTAGAAATCACCTACTTCCTATAATTATTTTAATCAACTTTTCTTCAAGTACATAAGCAGCTTCCTTTGCTAAGATAGGCCCCTCCTTATAAGTTTTTAGCCTACTACATATATGAAGCTAGGTTTTACACCTATCAGGTGAATATCGGTGATGATACCCCATATTCCTAGTACCTCATTACATTTTCATCATTAATACAATACAAAATTATTACCTTCATCACCAGAGTCATCTTCCAAAGACCATTTCTTAGTAGCAGGCACCTGTATGTTAGTTACAATACTTCCTTTTTGCACCTCCTTTTTTGCAGATTCAATTTCTTTACGCTTACGCTCTGCTCGCCAACGTTCAATACGATCACGACGCTTTTGCATTTCTGCTTCTAAGCGACTTTGCTCTTCTTCCTGTTGAGAACATTATATATATAAATAGAAAACTATTTATATTTTCTTTATTGTGTATAGTACACTATATTAAAGGGTTACACGAAATTGCATAAAAAGCCTTATTGCTCTTCCAGGCAACCTTAGGGATAGATTAAAATGTTTCAGAGGGATCTTTTAAAGAATATTTGCTTCAGAATTAATTTTATAATAGCTATTGAAATAAATTTTCTATCCATCTACAATTCAATATGTACAGAATATTTTATAATATATGATTTAGTTCCTCTTTGCATATTACTGTTTTATATTGACTTCTTTTTTGCCAATTAGTGTTCATAGTCAGTGTTAGGTAAAAACCTAAAAAAATATTGGCATATATAACAATGTTTTTTTATTATATAGCATAATAAGTAAGCATCACAATATTGGATCATTACTGACTTTAAAATACTAAAGCCTTATTTGACTATGCTGTACCTGTTATGCTTTGAAAAAGTAAAAAAAACTAAAGATAACAACAATAGGCAGGATGATTAATTTTGAAAAACTGTTTTATGACGTTTGAAAGTACTCCTGTTATCAAAAACAATTATATTTCTACAAAAAAATAAAGTTTTAGTAGGAAAAAATGTGATTAACATGTCAAGTTTAAAATTCTAAGTCTCCAAAAAAATTTGTCAACCAGTGTAAATTATAGCTCAAAAACAGTAGTGTCCTTTATACACAAGTGACATAACTATCTCTTATTGGTGTTCAACTAAACATGGTGAATTGCTGTATATATTAATCTCACTCTAAATATGAAAATAAATACAATTTTAATACTCTAGAAGCTCCATTTTATCAGATAAATCCATAATTGTAGTGGTTACTGTCGCCATGCCTATTAACACACTGACAATCACCATTTCTATCAAAGAAGACCAACTTAAAAAGACAGCATTTGAGTTTCATGTTTAATGAGTACGAAACCGGAGACCGAATGATGCAGTAGCATCTCAATAAGCCATATTGTGGGTCACCATGCTACATTTGCATTGTCTGGATTCGCAATGAGTATGGTGGCCAGCTCTTGATTTCTGCTCATACTTTCCATCAGGCATAGTTGTCACTCTGATTGATTCATACATTAAGAAAGAAAAAATCTATAGACATTGTACCTTATCAACTGTCCCTGGATCATATTCAGAAGAATCATTTTTCACAGTTTTCTCATTTGATTTAGACCTTTCTTTATCCTTCTCTGGTGATTTCTTTCTAGAAGACTTGCTATTAGATCCATTTCTTTTATCATCCCTTTTATCACTGGAAAATATATACTATTCAAAAGGTTTAAAAATAAAACCGTCCACTAATTATTACCAAATAACATTGTTTTACAAAAAACTATATAATATTTCACCATGCATGGACCAGCTCGACCGGAATGATACCACTGTGTCACAGAAAACTGATGTAAACCTGCACCTGTGCTGGGTTTCACTCCTCCCCTTCCTCCAAAGGCCAACAATGCACTTGTGACATCTCTGGTGTTGTGAGTTTCCATGGGCATTTGTAACCGGTTACCATCAGACAATATGTCTGTTCGTTTGCCCCTTGTTTCATAAAAAAACTAATTTATAAACTAGAATGATCATTAAGACAAGTTGATGATTTAAAGCAGTCATCTGAATCTCTTCTTATAGTTTACGGAGACAAACAAGCAAAGAGTCACTTTGAGGAGTATACATTGAAAGATACAACTCTTAAATAGTCGTGAATCACAAGTACTCAAGAGAAGGAGTCCTCTCCTAACTCTAACTCTCTAACCACCTCACTCATGTGCATAAGGTAATAAGTTACAAAGAAATACTTAGCAACTTTTTTGTGTATAGTATCACTACTGTTGAATCCTGCCCATTTGTACAAAGATATATGAAACTGTCTCTTTATCCATTAAATTTTTGTTATGAAAGGATGTGCATAAGTAAGTTTTCACAAAGGAACCACTAATTTTGGAACAAAATTCAGGGTAATAAGACAAACCTCTTTCTGTCTCTATCACGGTCCCTGTCTCGATCTCTTTCTCTGTCTCTATCTCTTTCTCGATCTCTACTTCGGTCACGACTGCGATCTCTCTTCGAATCTCTTTCCCGACTACGGCTACGCTTCCTCTTCGACGATTTAGATCCACGGTCTCTGGACTTAGACCTAGATCTTTTCCTCTTACGTTCAGGCGTTGGTGACCGACTATGAGACCGTCGCCTATCCCGGTCTCTATCGCGGTCACGCCTGTAAATGTTTTCAAAAGTAGGTATTGAGTTTTATCTGCTATTGATTATTAAACCAAGATTATAAAATAAAACCGCCCACTATACGTACCCACTTCTAACCATTATTATAAAATTTACTAATAATTACTAATTAATGTTGCTTTACCACGTATTACACTAAAATAATCGTTTCTCATAATCACGCATAACACAAATGTGTGAGACGCGTTGACGAATTATTGAAGCTGTCAAGTGTCAACTCACTGACTGTCAAATTTGGAGTAGGGACGCAAGCTGAGTATCGATATTCGAAAAAGATCAATGTATCAATTATGAACATCGTTTTTTTTAAATAGATTTTGAAGCTAAGACATCTACTATATTATCGTTGTGCATGGACAATGTTTGATCATAAATAGACATAGGGAGCCATCTTACTTTATATCAGTGATCCACACTGATATCAAGAGATTAAGAACGCCTGTGATTGTGAGATTACCTCTCTCAATCAAAGGCGTTCATTTTTCAATTTAGCGTCTTGCTCATTCACTAAGAAATAGAAACAAATGTGCACGAACAAATGAGGCTACACTTGCCTAGTTTGACGGCCACTGTTTTGTCTAGAACAATAATTTTGAAACAACTGTGTATTACGAATGTAACTTACCAATTATTTTCATAATGTTACTATGATATATTTTATTGTTTTACTTTAAAAAGTAGACCTTAAAAGATTAGATAACGTCGATATTTTTGAAATTAATGTTTCACTTTTGGAAAAATTGATAGTCTAATACTTATCAATGTTTTATGAACGATGTTTGTCATCCCTAATTTGGAGTCGACCTTGTTCAAGTAGTGCTGCACTTCGTGTACTACGACTATGAACAAAGAGTTAAGTTTCAATGGTTCTTAATTTATTGTTATGTAAATTTCTAAGACAGACAAAATAATTCCACTAAATAATTTATTCTATTTTCATTTACTTAAACACATTTAAAATTACGATATAATGAGATCTGATTAAAAGAAGTCATGACTTGTAATAAGTTTACAAACACACCTTAAAACAAATAAGCTGTGAAAACTGGAGATTTTTAAAACATTCCAAGGAATTATAGAGCTAATACACCGAAGAAGGCCAAATAATTCTACAAGGTGCTGTTAACTAAATCTATTATATTTAGTGTCTACCCCTACTAGCTTATGCTTTAATCTGTCAAAATTATAACCTCAAATTGTTCTTCGCCGCGCTCTTCGTGTTAGTTTATTAGTAAACAATAAAAAACTTTTCTTTCCATTTCCGTATTAACAGGGTGGTGACTTCTCCCTAAAATTGTATTTGAGAAGCTGATAGAAATTTGGATAATCAATCATGGCAGAGGATGGCGAAAATGTAAGAATATAACTAATAATTATATCAATATATTTTTAAAGAGATTAATGAATATTGTTCTTCTTCTTTTGATGAATGGCAATCAGCCGGATCAGCTATTTCTGCCAATGTCAAGTATTTCAGTCAAAGTCTTCAATTCTAAGTCTTCGAGTCTTCAAGTTTCGTCGTGATGGAATTAATGATAAAAAATATAAAAAATGTGGATGACTTGAAATGGGGACCGTCTTTCGCAAAAACAAAAAACGATCTCCAATTAATATTGTTCTTAAGCATTGTTTCCATTTTGGTTACAGATTTCTGTTATGACGGTGAAAGAACCTTTAGACCTCATAAGACTAAGCTTAGATGAGAGAATATACGTAAAAATGCGCAACGAACGAGAGCTGCGTGGAAAATTGCATGTATGTAATAGCTGCTTTCAAGTAAATACTGATGAATGGGGGTAGAACTATATAGGGTGTATTATTTATTTATATTATTCATTTATTTTTGGTATCGTCCTTGAATTAATGCTCACATGTACTACATTATGTGATTAGCTACCGGAGTTTAAATAACCCATCATTCACAAACATATTATTAATTAACTTCCAACTTTAATGTAGCAATTATAATAAAAAAATCCTTAGGTGTTCCATGTATCTGACTTTGTTGGTGTATTTTTTGTAGTTCACAGTTTTTGTCTTTCCCTCAATTCTTATTGGGCTTGATGAGTGTATGAGCTTCCTCTTGAATGGTCACAAACAATTTTTCTTTTAAGCCCTAAATTAGTATTTTATAAAACAACTGGCAGAATCAACATTCACACAATTGTTATCTACTATTTTATTATATATGAAGTGACATGGGTCAGCTAGTATACATATACTTATTTATCAGTACTCAGTATAATATAGTCTGCCTTTTGTGATTAGACAGCAGTGTGTGATATGACCTATTAGTAGAGTTTAAATGACTATACAGTATTTCTTTGGTAAATTTCCTTGAATTGAATCCTAGCTAGATCATTTTTATGGCCTCTGACACCTGAGCGACCTCTGAGATTAAGATTTTACAGCCCAATTTTTAAAAGGCATCTCAGTAGTAAATCTAGTTTTAAAACTGGTTTTAAGGAGATATAATTGAATGTCTCTTCACACAAGATTCACTGATCATTAATCAACTGAGTATAAATAAGCATTGTGTGTATTTCTGTTTAAGTTACAGTAGGTGTTCATATTTCTCAACAATAAAAAGTTGAGACTCAAAAAAGGGGGCATTCAATTAAAAAATCGATAATTTTTATAAAAGAAATTCAAAGGCTGATAACTTGAGAAGGGTTAAGTTTGGGATATGGGGTTCCCTAGTCAAATTGGCCAAGGATGATGGAAACTACCATTACTTAATAAATTAGACCTAACCTGTAACCCACTATATTCAAGAATTGCTGTTCCTTATGTAGTAGTTGGATAATCAAAACATCAATTGTGACCTTTTATAAGTTATATTATTATGCAATATTACAACTGTATACAAATACTTGCACTAGAAATCTAGATTTGTTGACTTAATTAATACTATTTCAGGCTTATGACCAACACTTGAATATGGTGCTTGGTGATGCAGAAGAAACTATCACAACAGTTGAAATAGACGAAGAGACATATGAGGAAGTATACAGAACAACAAAAAGGAATATACCTATGTTATTTGTAAGGGGTGATGGTGTTATACTTGTCTCACCGCCTGTCAGAGTAGGTGTTTAGAGTAAAATAAATATAAGTTTAAATAAAAATTACTTTATTTTGATCTTATTTTTTTTACCTTTACATCCTAAAATCTTCATGACAGATTCATTTTTAAAAATACGATTTTTTGGAACAAGTAGTTCCTCTTCATCCATTGGTTCAATAATTGTTCCAGCTTTAGTAATTATGCTAGGACGAATGAGCTTCTTATGTGCCTTTGCTGGTATAAAAGTATTACCTAAAGGTGCCCTTATTGATGCTTCATAATCTTTCACACTTTCAAATGGGAATGGCACATCTTGAACTTTATGGGCAACTAGTTTAGGGTCTTTGTTCTCTCTAATTATAATATCTCCTTTATTTTCGTCACGTCGTGGCATTTTTGGTGCAGTACACATTATGAACCTATTCTTCTTGCGCTTCTGTGGTTTCACACCTTTACCTCCCCAAGAGCCCCATCCAGGCAAATTTCCAGTAACATCTTCAGGTTTGTCTTTGTTCTTTTCATCTTCTTTTTCTTGGCGGAAACTGTCTTCTAAATCATCGTCCTCAAGCACGTCCTCCATTTTTAATGTAGGCTCAACCTCTTCATCGTCATCCAGCTGATCGAAACCAAATTCAACTTGTGGAGTAGCTGTATTTAAATATTTTCGCTTGATAGACTCATGGGTAATAGATTTAATCATTGAATTTCCAGATTGTTGTTCTGGCACTTGGCCACTTTTAAACATTTTAGAAGCAGATGTTATTTCAGACCCATCGGTAATTTCATCAACATTTTTAGAAGCTGTTTCTATTAATTCTTCATCAATAACTGCTTTCACTTTTGTTGGTTTTAATTTAAGGTATTCTAAGTTATCTTGTTCAGTAGTTTCCATTTTACCCTTTTTATTTTTTACCTGAGACATCTTTTCCAATTTTTCAATGTTGCCTCTTATTTTATTTAACTTCTTTTCAACTTGTTTTTCTACATTTGACTGCTTAGTTTCTGAATCATCACTATCACTATCTTCATTTCTTTGCATTTTATTTTGTAAAAACTTCTTATATCCAAAGTCAAATTCAGTATTCACATTTGATTTGTCTGATCTTTGCAACATCCAAGGTTGCATTGGATCTTGAACCAAGTTTAAGTCTGTGGTTGTTTCAGGTTCGTCATCTGAGCTTTGAATGTTTTCATTTTTTTTAGTTAAACTTCTACTAATAGCTAATTGCTCAGCTAACTCCTCTCGGACCTAAAAAACAAAAAAATATTACATTACAGCAAGTTTCCTAGTCATTCAAGTGCAATAAATGATGCTGTATATTATTTGTTTACTAATAAATTAAAAGAAAACAATAATTGGCTCTACACATTTAATTAGCATTCATAAACTGTTGAAATAATTAACGGAAAAGATATCAAAAGCCATCACAGACCTATTATATGTTACAACCATTGGCAATGAGATCTAATTGTGATATATGTCTAAAATCAACAATTTTAATTAAATAATGATATTACTAAAGATTTGCGATCCTCACTAACTCTTATTTAAATCAAGGCAATTTTTGAACTAGGAATATATAGTGTGTTGCAGGGAACTTGGTTGTTGTTCGTATAAAAACACAACACTTGGCCAACAGGTAGTGGTGTGGTAAACGCTTCAATCACTAGGCTAACCGTTCAGTCAAACCTACATAACATTCCATAATATAATGTCCAGAATATTAAATTCAATTTTTAACATACAACATACCAGTGTAAGAAAATGATATGGGTCTTAAAAAGATAGTGACAAATACAATGGAGTGGTTTATGTTGATAAAATATGTAACGGCCAAACAATCAAGAGTTGGAACACCTTTGTCAATGTGCAAACTCTGAACAATTATAGGTTGATATAAAGAAAAAATCAGGACTGTGTTTCCACTTCAAAAAGCCCAATGGATCCATATGACTGTTATAGATAGAACCTGTGTTGATAATGTATTCATTTAAAACAGATATTCTTACCGCTTTATTATATTTAGCTCTAATAAGTTTATTCTTTGCCCATTTTCCTGTATTTTTATGCCTCAAAGTGTGCCGCTCCAATGCTCTACCCTTTTCAAGGGCTTCCAGTTTCATTAGGGCCTCTTCTGGATTTGTTTTCTGTAATTCTTCAAATTCCTTCAGCTGTTGTTTTAGTTTTTCTTTTTTAAGCACACTGAAATGGAAATACTGATATTACACAGGTACATTATATTTGTATATGTTGAGAAAATGGAGTGTAATGATAAACATGGATTATGAAATACTGACTTTTGTTACACTTGTCTCTAAAGTTACCAGGGTAAAATTGTTCTTTCTCAAGAATCAAAGTATTTCCATGACATGCCCAATTTCATTGGAATTGATGCAGGAGTTTAGCTATGACAGAGTTCAATTTTTTTATAATATTAGGATTAGCAGTGTGTACAGAAACTATCCACCCCATAGTTGTTTATTCACTCGGTTTTATAAAAGTCTTCTTATAATTGTAATAAATATGATTTGAGATAGAATATTCTATTGCCTCTAAACTTTTACACTCTGGTACACAACTGCTAGCAGCGTGTGAGTGAGTTTTATTGCTCACTTGTGCATGCATATTTCAATATACAAAGTTGTGATCACTCCAACATAATCACTATCAAAGGAACTAGCAAAATTAGTAATTTATTTATGAGATATTTATACTTATATTATAAATTGGTATATTATTTTAATCATTTGTTATGAAATTTGCAACGGTCTACTTTGATACTTGAGAAAGGGCATAGGCTGATCTTTACTGTGATAACCAATATGGAAGCTGGCAGAGTAAAGGATGATTTTTTCTACTCCAAGTTTGTAATGGACACATGGTTAATAGCAAAACTGAAAGAGAGCTTTTAAAAAAGTTGTATGATTATAAAACGAGGCGAAGTACTTTGACAAAGAAACAACTTCTGCCTTACAACCAAATTATTTCTTTCGATTCCAGTTCAGGTCCAGTTGAGATAACGCCTTATTGAAGTACAATGCAACCTCAATAACAAAATCAAGAGGTTTAAAAAATATTTGATATACTATGTAGTGTTTTACATTGCAATTTTTTGCAGATTTTATAGATTGAACATAAAACAATTAAAAACATGCTTACAAAAGTTGGTTAGACAAAAAAATATACAGATGAATCTAAAAAAAGTGAGTTAAAAATTGATAAATAGAGGAATATTATCTAAACTATATTCTACAATAATTCAAAATTGGCAATACAGTGGTTTTGATAAATGTATATATGCATATTTTTGTAGCTCTTTTTATATAGGAGCCTGCCACAGGGACTACTCTGCCTGATGTATGAATGTATGAACAAATTTCAAGAGCAGTGGTCACCATACTCATTGCAAATGCAGACAATGCAGCTTGGTGACCCATAGTTTAGCAGTATATAGAGATGCATCTGTATCATTGTGTTTCATGCAGAAAAAAATGTTAAATCCCTTGATTTAACATTTTTTTCTATTATTCATAATATTAAATAATATGATATATCACTAGCAGTAAAGTGTGATATCAGTTTCTTTAATTGCTATTATATCCATAACCTTGAATGATGAATGACAACACTGATGTTTTAAATGTTAAAGAAACGTTAATATTTAACATTTAAAGAATGAATGAAATAAATGTGAATTTCATAAGTTTAACATAAGAATCATAATTTTGATTAAAATAAATTAGGTACAATAAATCATTTCATTGCAATATAAGTGAAATTATTGTTTTTACTTACCGATGATATTTTTTACTTTTTATTTTACTTTGTCTTTTAGACTTCGCAGCTTTATACGATTCTTGAGCTCTTATTTTGGCAATATGTTGTCTGTGTTCAACCATATCTTCATACGACATTGGAAAGACCTTTTCTTCTTCATCATCATTGTCTTCAATAGCAGGAGGATTGAGCTCTTCTAACTCTTTTTCTAAATCGGACTTGCTCTTAAATTTTGAAAGGAACTCTCCAGTTGGCTGAAGTTTTGTAGACACATGTTTTAGAGGAAAAGTAACGTAATCTATAGTACGACTTCTAGCTACGACAGGATCCCATCTGCCAACTCGTTTTTTAGTTTCTTCGTAACCTGTAGCTCTTTTGATACGCTGGGCTTGTGGTTTCTCAAGTGGTTTGGACAACACTTTGGATTCGTCTTGACTTTTCTTTAGTTTTTTACTTATTTGTACATGATGTGAAGTATTTTCTAATATCTTAACAACATTGTTTAGATTAAGTTTACTTTTTTTCTTGATAAGGTTAAACTCTGAGTTTACATTTGTGGGTTCATTTCTCGTGGGCTCTGTTATGTGTTGAGTTTTATCAAGCTTGGACACAGCACTCACTAACTGGTCATGTTCTAAAGCAACATAATCTGTATCTTCAATATCTTCCATTTTTTCAAAAGAATAATCAAAATGTGTGTTTGAAAATGTGTTTTATCCTTACATAACCTAAAAACGATAAACGTCAACACACCGGACAAGAATGAATGACGTCAAATAGAAAAATTTGACAACTGGAGGACACTATAGTGAGGTGCAGAGCAGGGATGATGCGGAAGCCGATTTATTCACTTTTACGGACATCTACGGATATTTGAAAGCTATCATTCGCGGATATTGTCATCTTCATCGCTGATGTCAGCACTCAGAGATATTATTAATTCATTTTCAATAACATTGACTATTGAGTGTTGTATGAAACTCCGAAATGTAATCATATTTGTGTAAACCATAAGTAAATCTGATACTGAAATTATTAAGCATCTCAAATTTATTCAGTTGACTCTCGTTCAGGTCGAGAATAGGTAGAAAATTGATAGTGCAAGGTCAGCTTTTGTAGCGTTAGAAGGAAATTGGGTAGTCCTCTCATACATGCTGCAGAGGCGAATGTTTTTCTTCTAACACTTTGTATTTGTATATTCTAAGAGAGCTTTTTTCTATGTATATCTCTAAGTTTTTAACTATATCGCTGTTTGGAATTATAACTCCCCCGAAAGACACCTGCGGCAGTACATGCCAGTTAGTCTTTACGATGTCTAAAACTGCCGATGACTGTAACTTGAGTCTTACTGGAATTAAGTTTGAGACCATACATTGTTGTCCATTTACATGGCCCAGATTCTAGGCCATGAGGGCAAATCCAGTTTTTATAATAGATAGTTATATTTTTTTAATTATAGAATTGCTATTTTAACAGTAACTTTAAGAGGGTCTTCGGCAAACTGTTTCGAATTTCTTCCGTGAAAGAATCGCTCATGGCGTTAACAAATTTTCTAAATAACTACATGAACGTACAAAGCCCATTTCTTTTGTCTTTGATCTCATATCATCTTAACCAACTTTTTTATGCGTCTGGGTGTGCTGCCTTTCAATTGTAGTAGTTGGATAAGGCATTAGCAGTACAATTTGTTGAGATAATTATCTTCACCTTCGAGTTTAAATATTCTGTAACTTGTATTAACTTCGTGATTAAAATACTGTGTGGATGTTGTGGATTGCCAACCATCTAACTTATGACGATGCCTGAAAGAGGTGGAAGAAATTAGTTTCAGTAATTCCACGGAGCACTTCCCATAGTAAAAATGATAGAAAAGGCATAGCAAGGCCGCATCTCTAGGCAGCGCTAGAGTGTCTAGCCGATATGGAACATCTTGGCAGTTGACGATTCTAGTTGCTCTCCGTTGGATTTAGATAACATTAAATTTGTCCGTTTATTTTGTATAGGAACCAATACATGTACTTAACTAAATTTCAAGGAGTTTATGCAGAACCCAACTATTGGTCAAAGACTATAAGTAATAAATAAATAAATAAATATTTTCGGACATTATAACACAAAACGCCATCTAGTCCCAAACTAAGCAGAGCTTGTATTATGGGTACTCGACAAATGATATTAATACATATGTACTTTTAATTGTAAATACATACATATTATACATAGAAAACACCCAAACTCCGAAACAAATATTTGCAGATCATACAAACATTTGGTCACTCAGGAATCGAACCCGTGACCTCCGAGGCAGTTAGAAGTATTTATAGACTTTGGTATGAGACTATAAGTACTTACTTGTACAAGGTGCTACTAAGTCGCTAAATCAATTTTGGTTTTCCCAATTTTAATAGATACTTGGGCATTTATATATGTATTCTCAACAATTAAAATCTATATATTACATTCAAAAACCCTAAAAATATTTTAGAAGTATTACCCTCGAATTCAACCCCAAGTGTGAGTACTCCGATGATAGTATCTTCGCGGCACACGAAGTGGCTTGACTAAATTCAGTAATGTTGTTGTGGATACGTGAACCGAGGCGGTCATCCATTGAAATTCCGAGCACGGCATTTTTGCTTGCAGCGCTGCTAGCAAGTTGATAGAACGAGCGCACCACACGATTTTTACTAATTATGTATTGTAACCCAAATGTATATGTATGTAGGTATATGTAAGGCGATATGTACAGACAATGTATAGGCTATTGGAGAGATTGACATCATTACAATTTCCATTAGAACAAACTCGTTCCGTGGACGTTGCTTCGAAGACTTCCCGAACGTACATCACTACTCCGTCATTATGATTCAGGGATATTCTTGATCTAAACATTATATAATTATTAATAGATGGCGGCTTAGAGTGTTCATTAGTCCAACATTCTGTCAACACCAAAACATCCATCTTTACGTCGAATTTAGTAAGAAACATGAGAAAAATATCAAAGTTAGCACTTATACTTCATATGTTTACCGTTAGAATTAATAAAAAAATATTATCAGAGTAGGATATTAACTGTAAACAGTTTGAAAACTCATTTAATCTTCTGCATTCAATGGTTTCGTTATCAACATCATATACTACTGTAGTATGTAATTGATTAAATTTTGTTTATAATATAAAAATCTCAATTCAGTAGGAATAAGGAGGGTAGTATAATAATTATAATTAAATATCTGTGAGGGACTGTTTTTATAACAACTAGTGAGACATAAAATATTTCTAGAACATTTTATAAGCTTAGTTATTTGACTATGGTGGGTAGTTACATAAATAATGGAAAACCAGATAGGTGCGTCTATGAATTATTTTATTTATCATACCAATGGAGTAACTTCGTATGTAGTTTATAATATAGTAATTGACGAGTGTGTTAAGAAATAACCACACTCGTAAACCGTACCCCGTAAAACCACCGTCGCTGCTTTGTTTCGCAAGACCTCCGTCCCCAACATCGAGCGCTACCGAGAATTATCATACCGTAGGGACCAACTTGTGATTCACCGATTACGTTGTATAGTTCGATTTCATTTAATTATAATTAAGACTATAAAGATGCATTTTGTTCTGACATCGAACAGACTGTCACGCCCTAGGAATAATTAATTGTAATACTTAATTAATCAATTAAACGTATAAGTTAATTCGTTTGAGTTTTCCTTTGCATCTTCAACGGCAGCCCTACGTATTTAGTATATAGAGTATCGTGTAAATAGTGCATGGTATGTATAGATGAAAGTGGAGTATTATTGTATTTATATTGACAAAAGTCAGTATGCATTCCGTTACAGACAATGAGTATTGATTACTTAAACTCAGTAACAAATGTGTATAAGTACCTATGTAATGACTGATCAAAAATAGTGACCATAAACTGACAATGTCTGCCAAAATTAATACTAAAGTGGTAATTTTATGTATGTATATAAATGTATGTATATGTAAGTATGATCTCGTTAAAGTAATGATAAGATTACAGAGAAAACAAATAATAACATTAAATAAAACATATGTGTGAACAGGCTTATTTTTAACCCAAAGCGTTTTCTACAGAACGGCTATAACAAAATCATATTGCAGGAGACAGTAAATTTTCATGTGTAAAGGTAAATAACGCGGATCGAGGCTTGGGCCAAATAATTTAGGGGACACTCGCAGGAACCGTAGAAGTCTTCTCCCTCCAGATTTCTTCAGGCGCTTGAGAAGGCGAAAGAAGACGTTCCAAATCGGTGTGTGATCGTATTAGGACAGCTGGGCGACCCTCTCTCTGCCTAACGTATACAGCACCTTGACTGCACCAACAGAAAGTGTAACCGAGCTGCTTGGCACGGGTCCTAGCAGAACGAAACAAAACCCTGTTTTTTTCTTTAGTCTTTCATTGAAGCAAAACCCTTCGTGTTTGAGTACCACACACACCCAAGACAGAACTGTTGAGATTCTTTCTAGAGTTAGCAACCCTGAGAAAGCCGTCCCGTGTGGATCGACGCAAAAATGTGATGACTATTGGTCGTACCATCTTGGCTCCATCTTCTGGTAGTGATGAAGTCATAGGTAGGCGGCGTGGCCCCTACTCGTTATTCCCAGTCAACGTCCCCATGCTCGAGCTCAATACCTACTTTCTTGGTGGTAACCAGCACTATGTGATGTACATTTTCATTGGCGATCTCGGGTATTCCAACTACCTCAATTTCATTACGAAGAGCGCCTTGTGCCTGCACATTTAACACGGATTACAGTCGAATTACCGTAGCCTGTAAATACGGAACCTCTGAACCACGTTTCTCTAGATATTTCAACCGCTCATCAGCTGCACCCAGCTTCAGAACAAGCTCATCCAATCGCTCGTACGAGTGAGACAGAGAAACCGTCACATCCTGTAATTGTGCCTTCAGGGCAGAAAAAGCATCAGTCATTGCTCGCAGCTGAACGATGTACCTGGTCACGTCAGGTTCCGTACATTCTGAAGTTAGTTCGGTCTTTTTCCTAAGGGTGACATTATCAGAGACAGCTTGAACTGGTGTAAGACCATTATCGCCACCCTTTTTTTTGCGAAGCACCGAAATCAGGACACCTCCATTGCTTCCTGCGATCGACAGTTTGGGCCGCAACAATAATACATAGCGTAGAAAACCTTTTATAGCAGACAGCAGACGTACATTTAACTAAATGAGAGTCCTTGATGCCTCTCATACACCCAGCACACTTCATGCTGAATACGAGCGATTAAACTATGTTCACCCTTATATTTAAATGTTTTAATTTATATTTGTGAAAACAGTCCAAGTTATGTTGGTTGTCGCTCAAAATAAATATATATAAATAAATATATATATATATACTATAATGACTGTGTATATTTGTAAGTTAACATTTGATGGTAAATAGATGGTAGGAATAAATATATATAATAATGATGTAATTAATAAAAATGGGAAATAAAACTCTATCTGTGGTACCCCAGCAGATGTATTCAACCAGGTGGAGTAGTTGTTATCAAAGCGGATACGCTGTCTATGATCGAACAGGTAACTACGAAACCAGTCAACAGTTGATAAAGATATGTTGAGAGAATTCAATATGGTAAAGCGAACGTCAAAATCAACTGTATAAAGGCGTTACTAAAGCCTAATAGACATAACACAGTGAGTTATCCATTTTACATACCTGACCCTATCCGTCATATTAACGACCACGGTAGTTGGGCTGTGACCGGGAACTAAACCAGATTGGAATGGGTTAAGGAGGTTGTTTCTACAAAGGAACCAATTGAGTTGGTTGTGGATAAGCTTGAGGACCTTTGAAAGGAAGTATAAGAATGAGATGAGTCGATATTCGAAAAATTACACAGAGCTACGATTCTTAGGTAAAGAAATAATCTGTGCCTGTTTATATTTTGATTTAGATGGAAAGAGAAAGAATTTTCCAGACTTTAGCTGTATCACCGTTGTGTACAGAGCTATGAATATATTGGCGATGTGCATTCCTAAGGTGTGTAGGAATGCACATCGTTAATATATTCGCACTGATTTAGCAAATTTATATATTATTACTTGTTGAGATAGTTAGGTTTTGCTTTAAATTAAAATTTTGTCACAGCTTAACGTCATTCTCAATATTTCTCATCATCAAAATATCATCTTTGTGGAGTGGTGTGTCGGAATCGGACGGTATTCGGGAAGGGCCTTGGAGAAGTTTCTTTCCGAATTTTCTATCGTGGAAATCGACATATACCCAGGCGAAGCCGTGGGCAAAAACCGGATGTTTACCGAGTGTCTGTAGACAAAATACTTTTTCTGATACTTGGCAAATTGTATGCAAAGACTGGCGGACCACACTTCGAAGGTTTTAGTTCTTAAATTTTGTAAATTCTCATATTTGCAGTACAATTTGCTTTAAGCTTTCTACTATATATCTACATTTTTTTACGACACATCTTAAAATGGACATACACTAAAGGAAAAGAATGAAACACTAATATAGTTTGAATTTTGGCTTTAATAATTATAAAATCATTTTTAAGTGGAGATGCATATATCCAGCTGTGAATAATTTTAACATTATTTATTACTTATTTAAAAAAAAGTACCTATTCTTGAAAAGTAAAAGAATAAACAGATTTTTTAAGAATCACTAGAAGATGAAGATATTTCTTCGTCTTTTCGCTTTAACCATTTTTTTCTGTTTCTGTACACTCTTGCCTCTCTTTCACATATTGCGGCTATATATCGTCTGTGAAAAAAAGGGTAAAACTATTTAAGAGGGTGAACTGAAAATCGGCATTACATTTATTTGTATGCAATTCGAACTGACATTGAGTTATTTAGCGGTAAGGGTTATGAGAAATATACCACAGTATCACTTTTTAGAAATGAATTCAGATTTACAAATTCATAAAACAACTATTGTAGCCTACATTATACTTGCTTTACAGACACCGCTCTTCATAACACAACGAAAAATTATCTTAAAGAAATTTTACTATTTCATCAAATTATTATAATTAAAATAAGAGGAAATGTTATTAGTTTTTTTATTTTTTACTAACCGAGCCCCGCGTAACTGTGGGTAAGGCAAAGTTAGTATAAAAAGTAGCTTAAGTTACTCATCAGCTATTTGGCAATGAAAGTACCGTCAAATTCGGTCCAGCCGTTCCAGAGATTACGCCGAACAAAAAGACAGACGGACAAAAATTGAAAACAATATTATTTTGATATATGTAACGTGTGTATACATATGTAATTAGGAATTTGCATGTTTTTTTATTTCTTAATCTGATCATTTACGTCTCTATAAAGAGATTAAGAATAAAAAATATATAAATAGGCTTAAAATTAATCAAAATAATTTACAAAGTGTAATTTAAGACATTGATTAAATTTGAGCAATTCAAACACTGCCATTTTGCGCGCGCTTTTGACACAGCCAGTGACGTCATTGTATTTTCGACTTTGTTTCGAGTTTGTATTCAGTGTTTTTTGTGTAATCTTTGCTTGTTTTATTTACAGTTTTCATTTGATATTTTTTTGATTAAAAGAATCATTAAATAAAAAACAAATACTTTTTACGCATTTCGTAAAGATTCTAGAAAAAAATATTTACCACCAATTAAAAAATTATGCATACTCTCCAGTAAAAAGTAGTTATTTTAATGTTACAAACAGACACTCCAATTTTATTTATTTTTATAGATGTCCATACAGCTGACCTGTATCGCCTATTATCAGGAAATTCCAATATTTGGTCAATTTTATGTAATTAAAAATGACAGTCATTGATTAACCCAAATCTTGGGAACAAAATCTTTACCATCATATTTTGAAAAACGGCATATTCTTGATGTTTTGAATAAACAAGGATTATTCGTTATCTCTAAAGTCACAACAATATTAATTTTAAGCAAAACGCGAGTCAAACTCTTAAAATTTAGGGGCTCGTATGTTAACCACCCTACCAGGTGATGAACATTTGAGCCCCTAAGCACTCTTGTAGTCCCTAAAGATTGGTGACAATGAAAATATAAATAACTATCTGTAAGTGGTCCCTTAAATTTAGGGGACTTTGGTGAAAACGGCCATTAGAGGTCTTTATCGAGTAGTGGACTGCTTAAGACTGCTGATGTTGATGAAATTCTTAAATGAAATTGAATTTCACAAAGTAATGAAATAAAGGTTACAACCCATTCCATTATTTGTCGACGTGGGAGAGCCACGCTTTCGCACGAATAGATCAGCTCGCCCGGACTGATACCACGGTCTCACAGAAAAACCAATGTAAAACAGAGCCTGTGCGATATTTCAATCCCTCCTCCATATCCCCCAAAGGCCGGCTGCGTGCGAAGCCTCTGGTGTTGCGAGTGTGGGGTGTGGCAATCGCTTATCATCAGGCGATACATCTGCTCGTTTGCCACAAATTCCATAAAAAAAATTGTAAGCGAAACCCCACTCGCTCTCTAATATGATTAACAAACCATTGTTGAAGGTGGAAAAAATCAATTCTACAATTGAACACTTTCTATTACCTGACCAAATAGCGTGGTATTACACAATTCCTCGATACTGTCACGACGATGTCTTCGACGAACCTGGGATTCAGAATTTTCATTGGAGAACTTCCTCTCCTTGGCCCTCTACCAAAAAAAAAGATGGTTTACTTTTGAAGTCAGGTTTGAATTTCAATTTATCAGTTTTAAAATTGACCTGGCGAATTTCATATCGCCTTATTTATTTTCGTGAATATTTTCTAAATTACTAGTTGACCCGGCAAACGTTGTTTTACTTCATGCACACATGTACAACGGCGGGCTTAATGCCCAAGGCATTCTTTACCAGCCAACCTTTGGATGGTGTAGAAATTTTGTGGGGTAGATGCATTGTGGTGGGAAAAAAAATATATTCGTGAAGTTACAATATATACATAAAAATATAAATAAATATACATACACGGTAATATATAAACTTTATATACATACACTATGATACACACTAATACATAAACTTTACATACGTACACTGTGAGTGGGTAGTAAGTTGTTTAATGCCACATTATAGAAAAATAAAAACAAAAAATTTTGTCCAAAAATAAAAAAAAATTGTTAAGTGTGACTACTGAATATGCATAAAAAATTTGGTTAAAATCAGTAAAGCCGCTTCGGAGGAGTAAGGTCATAGATATATATAAGATAGGTATATAAAATTTAAGATCATTCAGTAAGCCCTTGTTAACTTCCCGCAGCGCTGCAGTTATAAGTGTACCCAGAGAGGAAGGAGGGGGCAGGGGAGAGCTGCTACCTGCAGCTATGCTATGCATATACTTACTGAAAATTCATTATGATTGAGTGTTACCAAATTTCTTTCGTTTGAATTTTTTCACAAAAAACATCTTATATATTTTTTGCTGAAGACCTGTTAATTTAAAATACATATTCTACATTGAAATTTTTTTCCTAATCCTTATGTTTACTTACTCGACAAGGGACTTTTAAAAATTTGTATTAAACCAGAACCTGAGTACGCTCATTGCTGCAGTGTATAGAACTAAGAATTTTGCTGCTCCAAAACTCAATGCGATGTTTGTTACTTTTTTACCCGAACATTCGACCAAAGTTTTTATAAGTGACTAAAGATGATAATGATTACTAAAAGTTTATTTCTAGTCTAATAAGTAATTCAAGCGTACAATCATACCTTGTAGGAGAAATTGCTTGCCTTGTAGTTGCTGTGTGCCTTTCCCTGTCAATATTGTCGAGTAGTCTTTGAGGGGGCATTACAGTATCGTAACCAGTTGGAACCTGATAAGATATATATAAAAAAATATATTTATACCCAATGTACAAAAACATTTTTCTAAAGAAGAAAGAAATAGTCTTTCTGAGAAAGAGTTCAACCGTTGAATCAAGCCCGGCTGGGCGGTGTTCTGTAAACTGCGCGACATTTTTTCATCTCAAATACCACACTGTCTCAGAGCGACCAGACTCTTATGACCAGTTTATGTTGCCAGTGATGAGTTATGATATAAACACACGGTCACTTGCAATGCGATTTATAAGATGGCTCAAAGTCACAAAAAACAATTGAGAGGTCAATGTTTAGAGTTTCATTGCGTGTTTGAAAACATATAAGGAGATTCGTAGACCCGAGGCGTGTTCTCGTGGCGAACATCTTAGTGGGGACTAGGTTGCGGAGCGAGAGCGCGTGGGACTCCGCCTTTTCAGTATGCGAGCAAGTTATACTTGCGAAGAAGACCGTGAGAGATTTAGAACTAACGAGCCGCCAGGCCCAGGAACGGTGCCAGTAATGCAGATGACTCAGGCGCCGAAGGTCACAGAATTTCTCTGCACAGGAGGGGGCCATCTACAAACCGTAGGTTGCTCGAGGTACGTTGGGGTTTTAGGGATTATTTTTCGAGGGTACAACTGGTTTCCCGGCTCCTAGTACCCGAGATAGTGTGAAGTTTTAGTTGCTTCGAGCTCGACATTGCTTCCAGTCGGTGGTATACGGGGAGATTTTTGTACATAGTAAAGGAGATCCGTAGACGAACCAAGGTCACCGACATTACCCGAAGAACTGCCAGACTTAAATGGCATTGGGTGGGGCACATAGCTGGCAGCCAAGATGGCTAAAAAGGCGGAAAGGTACTAGAGTGGTCACCAGGTACTAAAAGACAGAGCGTAAGTAAATCCTCTACAAGGAGGTCCAGTGGTCTGTTGAAGATCGTAGAAAACCACTGGATGCGGGCTGCAAAGGACCGGTTGTGATGTGGAATCGTAGGAAAGCCTTGAATCCAGTAGTATGCGGCCGAGATGATGATTAAGAAAAATCTCGCCGAGGTCAGGTCATTTAGTATTTAAGAACATATAAAAGTCAGTGTCAAGGAGAGAAATACCTACCATGTCAACTTCCGATGACAACAGATGGTTTCTTAGGGCATTAGTTTGAGCTGCAGGATTTTCGTCTCGATGGGATGAATCCGCTTCTTGCGCAAACCGTTGATGACCTTGATTTGAGCCATTATTTCTTAGGTCAATACCTTCGTCTTGGCTGGAAGAATCCTTAATTGGGGAAATAAGTTTTTCTTGCCTGAACCATGATAGTGCGGTTGGTAGATCTTTGATAGGGGAATTATTTCTTAAGTCATTACCTTTGTCTTGGCTGGGAGATTCCTGAATTGTGGAAATAAGATTTTCTTGCCTGAGCCGGCATGGTCCGGTCTGTAGCGCGGACCTTTTACGATCTTTGATAGGGGCATTATTTCTTAAGTCATTACCTTCGTCTTGGCTGGAAAAACCCTGAATTGGAGCTACAAGATTTTCTTGCATGATCCGGGATGGTCCAACTTGATGCGCAGACCTTTTACGATCTTTTATTGGGGCAGATCTTTCTAGAGTATTATCTTCGTCATCGCTGGAAGAATCCTGGACAGGAGCTTCAGGATTTGCTCGCCTAATCTGAGATGATTCGGCTTGTAGCGCCAAACTTTTATGATTTTTGATCGACACTTTTTTTGTTAGGCTATAACCTTCGTCTTGGCATTGTCCTCCATATGCTTGTAAGTTCAGATCCATAGATAGAGTTTTGTTATGCAGTGCAGTGACATTTAGTAATTCTTGTGTGACCTTGAAATCTTCGTGAAGGAACCGTTCAGCATGCGAATCCTATAACATTTAATTCATATTAAATAATGTTTCATTGGGGATGGGAAGAATTTATTTACTAAATTAACAGAGTTATGATAGCAGGAAATTTCGACAAACTGTTCTTCAATTTCGCGCTCATAGCCCAGTTGCACTCAGTGAATAGAAACAATCACCGAGGGTAAGCAACGAGGGCGCGGTCAGTACATGGATGGGTGACCGCTGGTGGCATGTTACCATGAGCGTCTCCGTGATTCGGAGGTCACGTTAAGCAGTCGGTCCCGGTTGTTATCATACGATAACAGTCGTGAAGCTTAGTTGGAGGCCTTTGGGCGGCTTAAAAACAACCAACGGCAAGATTACGTAGCCACAACGTAGTCTTGCCAGTCCCCAACCCGCTCTTGGCCAGCGTGGGGACGTATGGCCTTAACCCTCTCCTGAGAGGAGACCCGAGCCCAGCAGTGGGACATTATGGGTTGTTGATTGATTGATTGATTGTTCTTCAATTTGTATTTGTTTATTACTAGACTTATAGATATTGAAGTTATTGAATCGTTGGATTTTAGTTGAAGTATTGTATTATGAAACTAGATTTAAAATTAAAAACTTACGTTCACGGACAAGTAAGAAATAATTTATTATAGCAACTGTTTTTTTCTTTGTACATATAGTTTTGCAAAACTGTATTTTAGAGTTTGTTGGCAGATGCAGTTCCCTTCTTTTATTACACATAAGAAATATTGTAATTTCGAATGTAGTTACATAATGTGCATACACTTGTGAATTTTGTTACTAATTAAAATGTAAAGTATTCACGCTACAAGGTTTAATATAACAGTTCTGCCAAATTTCATAACATAAATAATCTTTATCTGAATAAGTAGAAGTGTTAAACAAAAACCTAACGATATCTCATTCATTAAAATCGTTCGTTCGGTAGTTAAGGCACTATGGTGAAAGATACGAATTAACAGAGACAATTAAAAAAAATCTCATCTTTTTGTACCGACCCTGTTATGATAAATATTAAGAAGGTAGGAAGTATTTTCTGTCTAGCGTAAAAATATTAAATTTATGTGTAACTAAATATATTAAACGATTTCAATGTATACATACATGTTTGGTATGTACTGTCTAAGGTGGTCGGAAAATTTAACCTTAGAAGTTGCTACAGTTAAAAGTTTACAGCGCAAACTCCTTACCAGAAGCGGTAAGGCAGGCACAGTCAGTCACAATAGTTTTAAGAAAATCGTCAAAGTTCACTATCTATCTCTACTATCCGCAATGTGCATGAATGAATATATTAGTATATATTCTATTTGTATCTATGAGCAATAGGCATCATGACTAATTTCGAAAAACTGTTTAATAATGTTCGGAAGTATCTCCTATTTTTAAAAACTGTTATATTTCTACAAAATAAAGTTTTTGCAGAAAAAAATGGCAATTTAAACATTAAGTTTAAAATTCACGCCAAAACGCTCGGTGGTGTCATGGCGTCACATCTCAGACGAGCGTCACCATTTGTCAACCAGTGTCAATTATGGCTCAAAGTGATCGTCGATTATATCCGAACAAAGTAACCTTTATACATGGAGATTGTTTTTTGTTTTTGCGAAAGACGGTCCCCATTTCATGTCATCCACATTTTTTATATTTTTTTATCATTAATTCCATCACGACGAAGACTAAGAATTGAAGACTTGAAATACTTGACATTGGCAGAAATAGCTGATCCGGCTGATTGCCATATCATCAAAAGAAGAAGAAGACCTTTATACATACGTAATTCGCTCTGATTATTGTTCAACTTAACAGGGCGGGTTGCTGTATTTTTAGTGTCAATTTTGTTAATTAACTATTAATCTCGCTTTAAATATATAAAATAAACACGTAATATTACTTTCATAATGCTTATTAGCTATATAAAGTTTATTATGCAAGTTCAAACCGTGCACCACAAACTACAAATTAGTATAGTAAATTGAAAGGTAGTCTTCGATAAGGCCGCGCAATATACCACTGGTTATATTTGTTTACATTCTACATTGTAGCTTTCATATTTTGGTGTGCAAAAAACTACCTACCTATCTATATTATTTGGAGCATTTACGGTATATATAACTTATTTATACTGTATTTTAGGGCACGACTACGTTCAAGTAAAGTCCAATACGCATACATAAAGAAGAAACAAAACAATTAAGCACTTCTTACCAAGTAGTATTTAAATTTACCTCGGGTTTTGTTAAGTTGCTTCCTTTTGTGTTCAGACTATTAATCTTGTTACTCAGCTGAAAGAAAATTTATCGCATAAATTAACAAAGAACATATTTAAAGATAGATAACTATAATCTACTGGTATAGTACGACTAAGTCCAAGTAAGGACCAACATACGCATACATAAAGGAGGAACAAAACAGCAGCTTATTTCTGTGTTCGAACTACTAATCTCGTTACTAGGCTGAAAGTAAAGTTATCGCGTAAATTAACAAAGAATATATTATGAAATATATAAGTATATTCTACTGGCGATTAGTGAAAAACTATATTGAAGTATTATAGTCTTACCTCGGCTGCCGTCTGTTCCGAGCTACTGCCAATTAAACGACCATTAAGCATCTTTTTTTGTAGTAATTCCCTTTGTATAATCCGTAATCCTTTCTTTCAGTATTGTCTGAAACATTCATAAAACTGAGATTTATGTTTCGTTTTGGAGTTTCATATGGTAAATAATATAAAAGAATAGAATGGAAAGGACCTGAAAAATGGATACACCATCTGGTTTTTATTTTTACAACAATAGATTAAATGATCGTACGCTAACTTGTATCTGCGGCTCCGCATGCATATATGTCAGTTATCGCGGTAAAGACAAACAAACTCATATTTCTTAAAATAATAATTATAATATCCTTATACGGCCTGTAGGTAAAACAATCAAAGAACTATATTTTAAAAGAAAACACATTGTATAATAAGTAGTCAAAAGTTACGTCTGAATGATCAGTATTATTTGGTTTGCACGCGTCAAAAAGTTGTCGGTACAGTTTACGAATTAGTTGAAATTAAAGTTATAAATTTCATAAAAAATGAGTGTATCCTAAAATTAATAACGTTTAGATCGGGTATATACTGGGCAATAGCCTAGTAATAATAATCCAATAAGATTATATATATTGGAGTGTTATAAGATACTAACACACATAACGAACGACTATAAACATAAATACTTGTGACTTATAAAATACTTAGAGAATAATGTTTTCCGATTCCGTAATATTCTAGATGTGGATGAGTCTGAATTATAAGTTATAACACGGCAAACATTTACTGCTAAAAATAAAACTATGCTTAAACACAATATCTCCACTCGACAGCAATGATGACTACTGCCAACGTCTTATGTATGTATGCCTCTAGGATGCTTTGTGCATCTTGTTAGCTTTTATCCCCGGCTCCAACCGTTTCTATATCGGTCATCGCGGTGTAAACAAAGTAACGAGGAAGTCATATTCACTTTTATAATGTTAGTTAGGATGTATAAATGGCTACTTTATCACAGGAAAGCCATTTCTTACAAAGTCTTAGATGAACCAATTAAGTATAAATTAAATCTAAAAACTGACAACGAAAACTAAATAGGTAACTTGAATAGTACAAACTTAAATATTTTCGAAGATAATGTCGTTTTCTTGAGTTATTAAATTGTCTGAGCAGACCACTAACTACCTGAACTTTTAAGAAACTATTTAAATGTATCTAAAATTACATAGCTTTTACAGGTCGGGTACCTAATTATAAAGAAAAGAGTAAAGAGGGTAGGCGCGTAGGTACTACCACAGAATATAGAAGTAATCTGTGGTATAATAATACTCAAAGAGGGCGCTACTGTGTTAGTTGATTTGTTTATGTAGGTCTAATGGTTGTGGAAGTCTTTGGACACAAAATAGTATTTTAGAAAAATGGTATTCAAACTGTCTTACTTTTTTGGGTTCCTTAGTTAACCTTTAAAGTTTCGTCATGTTCGTTCGTCCTCAGCTTGCCTTCCAAACGGTAACTATTAGAAAGATAAAATTTTACAGGGATATGTGTAACCACGTCCTCAAAGAACTAAAATGAAACACGAAAAATATTGAAGTACCTCTTGTCTTTTTATTCTTCCAGTGTAGTGTGTTATTAGATAGGTCTTTAAAATATATTATTTATGTTAATATATTGGTTACGGACGGAAATTAGTCATTACTTATTTATCTTTATAATTTTTTATGGAATAGGAAGCAAACAAGTAGATGTTTCCCTAATGATAAGGGACACCGCCCATGGACACCCTCATAACCAGAGGCGTCACAAGGGCGTTGTCAGCCTTTTAAGAAGAGCGCCCGTTTCTTGAAGGTTTGAAGGTTGTGTTGGTCCCGGAATACCGCAGGTGACAGTTCATTCCACAGTTTTACACACACATAAGTAGTGCTTTTTTGTTTGTAGTATTTTTAAATACCGTATTACAAATATACTCGTATTGTAATACAGTGGACCCCCGATAATCCGGCGCCCCTTGTAATCCGACATGACTTTGAATTATGTTTGACAATCTTCGCTAATGTAGATCACACAGGTTTGAACAGGTCACAACTCGTGCGCGCCACCGCTATTGTGCTCGATGCGTATGCATTGTTTTACTTATTTTGAATTTGACTGCTAGTGATAGCGGTACGGCCTAGCGTGCGTTCATTGTTTACTATTTATTCATTGTATATTAGGTATAGTACCTAGTAATGTCGTCACAAACCCAGAAGCGAAAGCACAAAACGTTGACAATTAAAGAAGAATGTGATATTTTAGATCGCTTAAATCGCAATGACATTTTCAGTAGTTCAGCAAGTGAATACGGCGTAGGCCGATCTACAATTTATGACGTTAAAAAAAACCACGAGAAGATTAAGAAGTTCGTGTCAACTACTGACTGCGGGCCAGGCAAGAGACAGACACTCAAGAAAGCTGAACATCTAAAAGTGGAAGAAGCTTTGTACATGTGGTATCTTCAGGAAAGAAATAGGCTTGCACCAATTATTATTACCAAATATTGGTTATGTAATTTGTCGGATTACAATGTATTCTTTTGTAAAAAATTACGGACTATAGCGGTCTTAGGCAGTGCTCTATAATCCGACAAATTCGATAGTTCGACACTGCCCTGCATAATGTTTGTCGGATTACCGGAGGTCCACTGTATTACAAATTATTGTTATTCATCACAGGTTTAGAACGTGACACTTTTTTACACTGGCTTTATCGTAACCTAGTTAAGTGATCAGAATTGCATCCACAATAATTGTAACTTGTTAGTTTTAAGCAATGTAGCTACTATTATTCTCATGTACTGCAATATTTTTAAACTGTCAAGTTTTTATTAAATTTTTTGTACACTTGTAAAGAAATGTATATATATATATAAATATATATCTATGTGTCTATGTCACCATTCCCATTGTTCCCACTCATGGTAATAGGTCAGATGAAGAAAACAATTAATCGTATAAAACTTTTATTTATTACAAAATGAACTTATCACTACGGTGTATCTAATAAAAATCCAGTAGTAATTAGCAGTTTAAAAAAAAAGAATACAAGAAAAGGAAGACAACAAAGGTACTCACAAGACAACCATCTGGTCTAAGCGTCCAAATCCAAGTGAATCACTGAACTACACCACATGGCAGCTGAACGTTATGGCGGCCTCTCAACATTACCGGATGTTAAAATAACACTTATTTATTCTTAATTTTAACAATTCAAATTGATTTATCATAATTCACAAAATAATTTTTAACTAACTATCGATCAATTAACAAATTTTATAAAACTGTAATAACAAAACGGAAATTCAAAAAGCAACTTTAACCCATGAACTCGAAGCGCCCGCGCGCCCTCTTGCAGCTTTAAGAAATCAAAGTGGTCATAACAACTACTAATATTTCAAATCTTATTAAAATAATTATTGCTTTTTGAATATTGAAATGGATCTAAATATTCTTTCAAAATAAACAATAAATCTATTAATAAATTAACTGAGCAAAAGAAGTGATGAAATCAATTAAAATAAACCCTAAACTTGAATGTTAACAATTGTTACTTGAAGTAAAAATAAACATCAATGCAACTGCGTCGACACATATATATATATATATATAGATAGATAGATAGATTGGATATATACGTGGGCAAAGCCACGAGCAAAACCTAGTTCCTTCATAAATGTTTTTAGTTTTGATCTCCCGGTCGTCCACAATGAATGCCAACTTCCTGCCCAATCAAGTACAAAATCTAAGCAGTGCCATCTATAGTTTACGTTGTGAATTACTTGGCAACATAACATTCCCGTCGTTTCATACCATACGCAGGACGAAATTTTACAAAATAATTATTAATTAGAATTGTAATACTTACTGATTTTGAGACATATTTTGTAATATTAACCATCATTTGTTTGTATTTATCATTAATTTAAAGTATGTTGCTATATGAGAAAATAAAATTATTTTAATCTTAATGTTACAGAGCCCATCTAAATTTTGTAAGGAATGCCGCTTTGTTACCAGAAACGACTAGAATGTTATTAAAAAAAAAACTAGAACTATTAAATCAATCCAGTAACAACCCATAATGTCCCACTGACGGGCTTGGGTCTCCTCGCAGGAGAGGATTAAGGCCATACGTCCCCACGATGGCCAAGTGCGGATTGGGGACTGGCAAGACGACGTTGTGGCTACATAATCTTGCCGTTGGATATTTTTATAAGCCGCCCAAAGGCTCCAACTGAGATTTACTGGACCGGGACGGACTGCTTAACGTGACCTCCGAATCTTCAAATTGGGTTATTACCTGTGATAAAAGTGGATCCTGTACGATACTGGGAAGCGCTCGTCGCAATAGCTGAACCCTGGAGAACCAACCAAATGCTGCCCCAAGCGAAAATTAACTCAAAAAAGTTACTTGTGAGTTTTTGGTGGACTAGTGCCGGTGTTGCTCACTACAGCTTTCTAAAATTTGTTAAAGCAGATATCTATGGTCAGCAACTGCAAACCATGCTGAGAAAACTAGCGCCGCAGGCCATTGCTGCTACGCTAGACCACATACTATCAACAGATGGCCACTAAACTAGAGGAGCTGCAACTGGAATATGTACAGACATTTTAAATTTGTTCAGACATTTTAACGCACAGCGCCATCTAGTCCCAAACTAAGCAGAGCTTGTACTATGGGTACTAGATAGTTGACATTAATACTTACTACTCGTACGCACCACTTACTACTTACTACTCGTACATCTTACGCACCTACCGCGCACGAGTAGTATATACTTTTTTTTGTAAATATACACATATTATACATAGAGAACACTCAAACTCCGAAACAAATATTTGCAGATAATACAAACATTTAGTCCGACTCAGGAATCGAACCCGAGACCTCTTGCACAGCAGCCGCATTCGCTACCACTGCGCCACAGAGGCAGTCTGGAATGTCTGCGATATCTACTGTACTCCCAGACCTTGCACCAATAGATTATTATTATTTCGAAATTGGGTATCCTATGACAAGGGAAAAAATTATCTTATTACTTACTTACGTATTATTCCTCCCATACAAAACCACCACAATATTACTTACATATGAAATTTCATATATAAGCCCCTAACATTTATTACAATATTTGTTTTTTTGTAAAGTACCATTAAGTATATAGTACAGTTCACACACATCTTAAATCGATGAGGTCCTAAATGAAAAGAATGAAACACTAATGTTATTTGATTTGTGCCTTTATTAATTAACTTTAATTATTTAGAATCCATTAAAATAATATTAATCATTTGAAAATAAAGTTATTTTGACTGTTGAGTGACTTGAGTGCTTTGGTGGTACAGTGGTAGCTCATGTGCTGTGCTTGAGATATCGGGTTCCATTTCCGGGTCGGACCAAATGTTTATAATTTATGATCTGCAAATATTGGTTTCGAGGTTTGTAGACACAAACTCGAAGTCTACATCATCATATGCATATATTTACAAAAAAGTGTATAAGTATTCTGTCAGTCAACCTAGCTATCATAATACAAGTTCTGCTTAGTTTTTATTATTTTTTTATTTATTATAATTGAATATATTGTTTTTTTTATTACTATGAGGATAGAAAGTCTACACTTTAAGTTTAAGGGCTGTAATTTTTTTAATTATATTTTTACGAACTCTCACATTTGTACTACAATTAGTTTTAATTCTACTGCTATATCTTACGACACGACATGACTTAATGTAAAATTTATAAACAATTCTCAGTTCTTATGATCACATTAAAACTATGTGGTATGAAATTAAAAATAACTATATACAAATGTTATAGAAGTTATGGCTTTATTAATTAATTTTATAGAATCATTTTAATGTTATTTATTAAAAATGAAGTGTGGTAAAAAGAAGCAACAACTTTTTTTTTCTTATCGGTACTTATACGGTATAGTTTGTATATTAAGAATCACTAGACGATGAAGGTGGTTTGTTGACTTTTTGCCTTTGCCGCTTTCTTTTGGGTTTTTGCCTGTGTCTGTACAGTTTTGCCACGTCGTTACATTTGCTGGCTATACAGCTTCTGTGGAAAACAGAAAATTATTTAAGAGGGAACAACAAAAATTGGCATCTTTTTTTTTTTGGATATGGCAATCTGTGCCGATGTCGACAATTCTGCCAATGACATATGAATGTAAGAGATTAGTGTGTTAAAAAAAAATGCAAAGATAGCAAAGTGAAGAAGGAAGAAGGGAAACTGATTAAAGTTTAATGGAATTACAACGTATGAAAGTCATTAACACTTTATTTTTATGCAATTCATTATGATCATGGCAAATTTCAAATGTCAAATGGCATGGCAAAGTGTCAAATATGACATACTTGACTTGGAGAGCACTGTTAACAACATCGCTGAAATTTATAACAACCAAAAATTTAAAAATCATATATAGATTTTAATCTAGTTGTGGTAATGTATTAAGAATTTAGAGTATATCCGGGTATCGTAAGAGAGACGATGAACTTGAAAGATCCCAAAGGGTTTCTTTCATTTTCTTAGTTCTAAATTTCCTTTTGACGAGATGGGTATGGACGAATCTAGCCAACAGGAAATTTATGACAAAATTGTATGTATTAAGTTTTGCAACATCATACAGTAGATCAAAACTTACTTTCTGAATCGGTCTTAGAGGTGTCTATCGAGAAATAAACTGCCAAAGACCGTCGATAAAAATTTTAAATATACTTTTTTAAGAAAAGAAAAATGAAACAAACATATCCATTATTTATCAATGTTATGTCAATAATTAAATCAAAAGGGAGCGACTCTGCACTCATTCTTTAATAATATTAACAATTCATTGTTGAATGTTGAAGAAATCGATTCTAAAATTGAATGATTCCTACCATCGCAAGTATTACCTGACTAAATTTTGTGGTACTTCACAATTCCTCGATACCGTAACCACGATGTCATCGACGAGCTTGGGATCCAACATTTTCTTTGCAGGACATTTTAAAAACGTTGGTGACTGTTTACCAGTTAAGGAATGACTTGCCAGTACACTGGAATTGAGTTTTATTTATTTTTTATTTATTTATTTATTTATTTTTGAAGAAGGCTTACAGACTAATAAACATAATTATGGTTAATTCAAATAGGTGATCAAATTGCTAACAACAAGCCTCCATATATAGGTAACAATATATTACACTGGTCGAGTGCCAGGTCATAGACTTACATGATATGTATTCACAGATACAGATACATTACCATAGGAAAACATGCGTATACGGATATAAAAGAAAACAAAAACAAAGAAAAAAAAAAAACAATATTATAAAACAAAATAAAGTGGTAATTAACCCACAAAATACATAGTTTTACAGAGTTTAGTAATATAAATAGTAGAACAATAGATGAATTCACTCAATCACCGATGGTAAGCAACGACGGCATGGTACCTAGATGAGTGACCGCTGTTGGCATGTTACCATGAGCGTCTCCGTGTTTCGGAGGTCAAGTTAAGCAGTCCGTCCTGGTCCAGTAAATCTCAGTTGGAGCCTTTGGGCGGCTTATAAAAATATCCAACGGCAAGATTATGTAGCCACAACGTCGTCTTGCCAGTCCCCAATCCGCACATGGCCAGTGTGGGGACGTAGGGCCTTAATCCTCTCCTGCGAGGAGACCCGAGCCCGGCAGTGGGACATTATGGGTTGTTACTGGATTGATTTAATAGTTTTGTTTTTTTTAAATAACATTCTGGTCGTTTCTGGTAACAAAGCGGCATTCCTTACAAAATCTAAATGCCCTTAGAAGGGCTCTGTAACATTAAGATTAAAATAATTTTATTTTCTCCTATAGCAACATACTTTAAATTAATGATAAATACAAACAGATGATGGTTAATATTACAAAATATGTCTTAAAACCAGTAAGTATTACAATTCTAGTTAATAAATATTTTGTAAAATTTGGTCCTGCGTATGGTATGAAACGACGGGAATGTTATGTTACCAAGTAATTCACAGCGTAAACTATAGATGGCACTGCTTAGATTTTGTACTTGATTGGGCAGGAAGTTGGCATTCATTGTGGACGACCGGGAGGTCAAGTGTGGAATGTGTTAGTCGGCCGCGAGGCGTAGATCAGGCTGCGTGTTTTTATTGTGCATCCACTTGGCTACCTACTTTTTACTTATGTAGATAAACGTATTTTTAATTAATTTTGTGTTCAGAATTTTGTCAAAGTGGCATTTCGAAATATGAAAGATTCAAAAATGTTCGATAAATCGTTCAGTCGAAGAAGCGTTTATCGCTAAAAAATCTTTCGCGACATATACCATTCGAAGTAACATTCAGTCGACTTTTCGTTCATCGAACATATGACTCCGTAGGTGATTGAAGCAAATCATATACTAATTTGTAGATCGACAAAAACACAGAGTTGCTTTGACAGAAATATGTAAGCAATTAGAGCTTTTTTGTCCAAAGAATATATAAATTTCACACATCACACGCTATCAGTTATAACCACGTGCTGAGTGATTGGAGATTGTGTGGACGCACACGCAATCATTGGCTATCATTCCTTTGATGTACCCACACAACGGCAATTATACACGATCATACGCCATGATGGCCGATCTCAGACATTTATTCCCTTTACTCAATCGTAAATATCTATGATCGCTCATCATGGCCCGTTGTGATGAGGAGCCATCACAAAACGGTTTCGGAGGCCCATAATGCCCAACTAGTTTGTTCCTTTTTTTTAAAGAGGACTAATCATTTTTATTTTAGAAAAAATATTTAGAACATAATTAAACCAAGGGAATGGTAAACAAATTCGCCTCAAGAGCAACAAAATTCGTGAGCGCATGTAGTATAAAATATATGTATATAGTAGTTGATCGACAATTGCTCTTAAACTTTTAGAACTTAATTCGCTGTGTTTTTTTATTTAAATTCGTTATAAATGCCAGTTAGAAATACGGTGCATGGCATGACATGCAGACCTGTAAATACTAGTGATGAATAACGTTTGGCTACGAGAAAAAGGAGGGCGCTCGGTTCTTAAAAGATTGAGGCCTAACATTTTAGAAAGGAATTCCTTATACAGAATGTTGTTTTCTTAAATTTTTTACACGTGGCACAGGGTCTTTACAACAACCTTTATAAAATTATACTATAAACGAGTGCCACTAAGTAACCAATCATCACCAACGATAATTAATCTGTTTTCAACCTATTGCCTGTTCAAATACTCCAAATAGCTCCAAAAATTGATATCATCTGCGCAAATTAAGGTCAACGCTTAAGATCCGTGCATTCGGCACGGATCTTAAGCGTTGACCTTAATTTGCAGTGAGTTGTCAATATTTAAAAAAAAAAAGTTCTCTAGCTAATGAAGACTTGAGTTATGAAATAAAAATTAAAAAAGAAAATTTTACGTGTTACCAAATGTGTAAATTAGGCTTGTTGTGCATTTAATACAGATTAAAACTACCCAGTAGAACATGTGACTATAGTTGATATTTTCAAAGACATCGGTGACTTAAAATGCGTTATCGTGATTTGTGTGAGCGGTCGGCATGCGTAGAGTATCCTAAATCTATTCTTCTGCATATTTCGTAAAAGTTTGTAATGATTTGTTGATGTTTGGTACTCGTTCACCCAAATATTTGACCAAATCATTTTTTTATGGGCTTAAGATTACTAAACATTCATTTCTACTCTAATAAGTAATTCAAGCATACAATCTTACCTTCTAGGGAAAATTGCTAGGAGCAGCTGCCTTGTGGCTGTTGTGTGCACTTTCCAGTCAATATTGTCGAGTACTCTTCGAGGAACCCTTGCATTACCGTTACCAATTGGAATCTGATAAGGTATACATGAAAATTTAATTGCATTTTGAAGTAGGCACTGTTTTATGCTTCCTTAATGTACCTTAGACCTACAGACTTGATTCCTAAATTATATATTCATAATCAACGTAAAAACCCCCTACCTTAAGAGAAACAAAGAGTCTCAGAGAAAGGGGTCAAGAGTCACGTCTATCTCGGCTGGGCGGCTTTCGGAAAACAGCAACATACTTAGGTGGCAGTGGGCGTGGCACATTGCACTAAGACAATCAGGCTGAAAGTTTCTGGAATGGTGACCACGTAATGTAAAGCAGAAGGTGGGTGCCCTTTTAGGTGGTCCGACAAACTGGTGGTAAAAGTTGCGGATACGGGCAGCACAGGACCGGTTGTTAGGGGGCACTTTAAGGGAGGCTTATGTACAGCAGTGGGCGGCTGAGATGATGATGAAGAAAAACCTAGATGAAGGCAGGTCATACATTATTTAGGAATGTAAAAAAGTCATTGCTATGGAGAGGAATACTCACCATGTCAGGATCTGATGCCAGCTGATAATTTTTTGAGCTTGAGCTTGGGCCATCAACTTTAGTTTCAGGATTTTCGTCTTGATTATGGGACGGACCTGCTTGTTGCCCACACCTTTGACGATATTGAAATAAGCCATTATTACTTAGGTCATTACCTTCATTTTGGCTGGAAGTATCTAGGATTGGCGATACAGATTTTTTTTGCCTAATTCGAGAGGGTCCGGCTTGTGGCACCGGCATTTCAGGTCTTGCAATTGGGCCGTTGTTCCTCATGTCATTATTTCCACTTTGAGTTGAAGTATTTTGAATTTGATTTACTGGATTAACGCGTCTTGTTTCAGACAGTTTCATAACAGGACTGGTTTCGAGATCGCTATCAAAATCTGTATCACTAATCCGCGGACATGATTCATTTATTGTTGGTGCTGATAGTGGTACAAAAAGTTCTGTTGCTAATGCAAAACTTTGTACAAGTTCATCTAGAGATTCCAATAAATGCCAATGTGTGCGATCAGACATCACATTCATTTCTATTTGTGATAGCGTTGGACTTTGCGATCGTCTTTCGAAGTTTTGGGAGCTCTGATTCACACATAGAGCATTGTTTTGTTGTACATGAACGTTTCTCATATCTTCTGTAGGATTCATGTTGTATTCTCTGCATCGTGTGGGAGGTGACTGTTCAGCGTGCGAGCCCTACAACATTTATGTAATTAAAAATAATATTTCATTAGGAGGGTAGATTTTTTATTCATGTCTTTAAAGAGTCATAAGAACACATGCAATATCGTCAAACTGCTCTACACTTTGTATTTGTTTGTTACTTTTTTATTTATTGATACAATATGTACAACATAGATGTTAGTTATAAAACATCACAGAACCCTAGCAGGTTTGTCTGGACGTTGAATCACTTTTGAACAATTATTATTAACAGTGTAAAGTGAATATATCACTTCGAAATATCTAAAAACATTATTTTTTATAATAGCACCACGAATTCGCTTAAACTATTGGATTAGGAAACCGGTTATCGAACCGTTCGCCTCATGTCATGGCCGATGCTACCTGATTATGTTAAAAAGTTATTTTATGTAATTATGACGAAGGAGTAATAATACCCTATAAACAGGGTTTTAGGGTATATTTGTTGCAGTACTTTCAAATTATGTTATTATAGTGTCAAAATATGGAAAAAAAAATTTTTGCATTTATATTTATAGGTCTTGTCCGTTATTTTTATTTGTATGTTTATTGGAATGTCATTGATAAAAGTTTGTATTAAATATGTGTTAATTTTTGTCCGCAATAGTTAGTGATCTTGGGTACTTCTAACTTTGAGTAATTTATTTTCCGTGTTGTTATTATATAATTGATTTTACATATATACAGGGCCTCCGATCGGATCTATTATTAAATTACTAGAAAAATATATGAATATTCAGATTGACTCTCAAGAAATAAACATTGCGTTTAGACTTGGAGCAACTAATCAAATTGGCAAGCCACGACCTATTCTCGTAATTTTTATCACAAACTGGAGAAAAAATTAAGTTCTCAAGAACAAAAAGAAACTCCCTGCAGATATTTACATCATGGAAGACTTAAGTAAAGAAACTCGGGAAAAAAGGAAACAACTCCTACCCCAACTAAAGAAAGAAAGAGCGAAAGGAAAAAAATTGTTATTTTGTTAAAGATAAGATCGTCATAAAAGAGTCTAAAGTAAGAGACAAAAGAAAAAGAGACTGTATTGAATCCCCAGACAAATCACCAAACCAGGCATCAACGTCCGCCCCAAAAAAGACTAATAGAAATAACAATTTGCTAAACTATGTAGCTCGGGGTAAATCTGCAACATTGACACTGCCAACAGCAATATAAAACCAACAATAGACATCGGCAACCGAAAATATAAACAATACCTCACTAACAAAACACCCTTACCAACCAAAACAAATAAAACATACACCCCAAGACGGGATATGGGATATTATTGGCTTGAGCGAAGTAAGAAAAAATGGCGAAGCCATTGAAGAACACGACAAGTTTATATTTTATTACAAAGGAGAAACACCAGGAAGACATGGGGTGGGATTTCTAATCAGAAAAATTAAAAAACCTTATAGAAGAAATAGTTGGCATATCAGAAAGAATTGCAATACTGAACATAAAAATCCCTCTAAGTAGAGAGAAATGGTCTATAATACAAATATATTCTCCGACAGAACAATCCAGTGTCTCAGAAATCGAATCATTTTACTCATCCATCAACACGGCCATAAAAAGATGCACGTACAAAAATCTTATTATAATGGGAGATTTTAGTGCGCAAGTTGGGACTCCAAGATTGGGAGAAAACATAGCACTTGGCCCTTATAGCAGCGGTAAAAGAACAAGAAACGGACAAAAACTCCTCGAAATGGCATTCGAAAACAATTTAAAAATACTGAACAGTCAATTTTAGAAAATAACTCCCCGAAGATGGACTTGGATATCACCAGATGGCCAATTTAAAAATGAAATAGATTACGTCCTAACGAATAGGCCCAACTTATTTGATAACTGTGGTACCATCGCCAACCTCAACTTTAATAGTAACCATAGAATGCTCAGGGCATGTTTAAACACATCATATTATTCTTCAAAACTAGGTCGGCCTTTCAAGATTAAAGAACAACCTGTTACGGCAAATAATGAACCAGCATGGGAAACCATCAAAGAACAACTTAGATCAGAGGCAAAAACATCTTTTCAAGATCTTAGTACCCAGGAAAAATACAATATACTGCACGGAATATTAACAACAAGATCGGAAACTGGCAATAAGGGTAAGTCGAAAAATGACAGAAATATATACGACTGCCTCGGTGGCGCAGTGGTAGCGTACGCGACTGCTGTCCATGAGGTCTCGGGTTCGAATCCTGGGTCGGACCAAATGTTTGTATGATCTACAAATATTTGTTTCGGAGTTTGGGTGTTTTATATGTATAATATGTATTTATTTACAAAAAGAAAAAAAAAGTATTTATGTATTAATATCAGTTATCTAGTACCCATAATACAAGCTCTGCTTAGTTTGGGACTAGATGGCGTTGTGTGTTAGATGGAGTTACTACACAAAAGGTCAACACTAATCAACACGTCCAACAAAACGAAGGCTATAAGGATAGAAATCGGCAGATTAAGCAGAAGTATAAAATCACAAATGAGAAGAGACCGCGAACTTCATAGACTCGAAATCTTTGAGCACCAGATTGCTAAGACAGGAGGGGTTAAAAGAGCACTTAAGTTATTAAATGATCGAACAAATTGGATACCCAAAATGAATGATCAACAATGCAAGACTAAAACAAAGAGATCCGATATCCTAGAAATAGCAACGAACTTTTATGAAGACCTGTACAAGAGTAAGAACCACAAAAATAGTATCGTTCTAAATAACAACGATAGTGTACCTCTCTTACTGGTTGAAGAGATACTCAAAGCAATCGAAACACAGAAGATAGATAAGGCTCCTGGCCCAGACCAAATCAGTAATGAGACGCTAATAATGTGTAAAAACGATATCTCGCCTTTACTAAAACGCATTTTCGATAATATACTACACACTGAAATAATACCAAAACAATGGACAACATCAAAGATAATATTGCTTCACAAAAAGGGCGACAAGTATGACATAAATAACTATAGACCCATCAGCCTCATGTCTAATATTTATAAAGTATTCGCGAAAGTAATTCTAGGTAGAATCACAAAAACCCTTGACGAAAACCAACCTAAGGAGCAGGCGGGCTTCAGGACGAGCTACTCAACGATCGATCACATCCACGTAGTAAGGCAAGTCTTTGAAAAAAATAAAGAATTTAATGTGCCATTCTACTGCTGTTTTATCGACTACAACAAGGCATTTGATTCGATAGAACATGATAACATCTGGCAGACGTTATAGAATCAAGGAGTAGAACATAAATATATAAGAATTATAAAAAATATATATAGCAATAGTACTGCAAAAATTAAATTAGAAAAAGAGGGAAATGAAATCAAAATTAACAGAGGTGTTCGTCAGGGTGACCCACTCTCCCCTAAACTATTTACAGCTGTTTTAGAAGAAATCTTTCGCAAGTTAAAATGGGACGAATATGGGCTAAACATAAACGGAGAACATCTTTCAAACTTACGATTCGCGGACAACATATACTATTCGCCACAACTAAAGATTATCTTCAAAATATGATAGAAGACTTAGAAAGAGAAAGCCTCGAAGTTGGTCTAACAATGAATATCTTATAAACTAAAGCCATGACAAACGCAACAGAAGACCCTATTATTATTAATGGAAGATTAATCGAGTACGTCAAAGAGTACACATACTTAGGCCAACAGATTTCAACCACCGAAATAATGTCAAAAGAAATAGATACAAGAATTGGTAACGCATGGAAAAGTTACTGGCGCTTAAAAGAAATTATGAAAAATACTGAGATCAAAATGTCCATTAAAACAAAACTGTATAATACGTGTGTGCTACTATCTCACATATGGGTGTCAAACTTGGGCACTCAACAAAGCTCAAAATACAAGACTAAGAACATGCCAAACAGCCATGGAGAGGAGCATGCTAAACATAAAGATATCAGACAGAATAAGAAACAAGCTAATGAGGAAACGTACGAAAATTTAAGATGTAACCATAAGAATAAGAAAACTTAAGTGGAGATGGGCAGGACATACATTAAGGGGCAATGAGAAATGGAGTAAAAACATCATATTCTGATATCCAAGAAACGCAAAAAGAAACCGAGGAAGACAGTACCGAAGATGGCAAGACGAAATTGAAGCAACAGCAGGCAAAGAATGGACTAGAACAGCGCTAAGTAGATCAAAATGGAAGGAGTTGGAGGAGGCCTTTGCCAAAGTTGGGCAAACGGACGATGTTGTCGATGTCGTTGTTTCACTTTAGATTCAACAGTAATTTTTAACTAGGAGAAAAGCATTGTAAAATGTTTTAAATAATGTTGTCTGAATAAAGGCTTATATATATATACAGGGTTAATTTAAATTACAATTACAATAACAAGTTACAACTGTTCTAGACTGCGCACGAGCAACAGTGCCCGGCATATAATATATCTCGGCTAACAAGCATCTAGATAGTATAGTGAAAGGATGTGTTGATAAATATTATCCACAATATATCGACAAACTGATTAGTATTTTACTGACATGTAACATTTATTTATAATGCACTTACATTATAAATGTGTGTATTAATGATGTGTATAATCGTATATGTAAATAAATATTATCATATAAATTATGTGTTATGTTTATTGTAATTTGTTATGTGTGTAAAATTATATAAAATACATAAACAAAAGTGGGGGGATCCCTACAAAATACGTAAAATGACGTCGCCTGGGCGTCCCTATCTCGTCACCTGCATTCATCCGACATTTCGGTACCCGCACTTTATTTAGCCGGTCGATTGAAGTCAAAATTACACTAAGAAAGTAATACTTATCTTAAAATTAATTCCGATTATTACATTTTCACCTTAAATGTATGAATTCAGCTTCTTTAAAAAAGTAAGTTTGTTAAAACCCAAGCAAGTCTGAATACGTCTACGTATACCGAATACGTAACTACAGTTAAACAAAACGAGATGACAATTTATCTAACAACTCGTTTGCACTCTGAATCCACTTTTCCTTCATACTTAATCAGGCTTAGGACTAGCTACATTAAAAATTACAGAAACGGTAGTCTAAAACCTAAAATCTGCATTCGAGAGAAACATATGTAATCATTATTCCTTTACAAATATTACTAAAGCAAACTTTAATTTTTTAATGCAGGCGTATTTAAAAAGTGGAATCAGCTTATTTACATTAATTTAATGTCTTATATACAAAAGGATTAGATAAGTATTTACAGATTACCTCGTAAATTTATGCGCAGATGCTGGTGGTTAACACGCAAATATCGGTTAAAATAGTTCCCTTCACACCCAACACAAAGACTACACCTAAAAATCAATTGTTCACCAACTCGTGACAGTACCTGCGGATTTGTTTTAATTTGCTCAGCCGCCCCAACAATCTTGTCCATTAACATGACACGGCTAGCTACTTCACCGCCGGAATAAACTATGCTTCTCATATGTCCCCACAAATAAAAGTCCAGATGAGTAATATCTGGTGACCTAGGAGGCCACGCACGAGCTCCTCCGCGTCCTATCCACCGACTGGGGTACTCCCTGTTTGAATACAGATCGCAGTACTGTTTATCGTAGCCACTCACTTATCGAAATAACGCGGGAACGGGAGCGAGTTGCGCTCGCATTTCTAATCGATCGTGACGAAAACTTAAATTTTTAAAAATGCTAATTAAAAAATGTCATAGAACAAATGTTGTTGGGATAGATGTAGTGAAGCTGCCTGCAAGAGGTGATGCGCTAGTTTAAATTAACCCTGTATATATAGAGATAGATAGACAGAAAAAATAAAAACCTTGGTGTATGCAATAAATATCAATTGAAAATCATATTTTTTTTAGTTTTACTGTATTTTTTTCATTTTGCTAGTATTAAAAACGATCCCATTATTACCAATAGTTAAATATATTTTCATAAGAATAACGATATATTAAATCTTTTTTAGGAACGTGATTAAACTAGGAATATTTTGAAATGATTGGCCATTGTTACTTTAATATTTTTTTGACAAGTACTTTCCATCTGGCTTTTTATTTGTAATCTGAGGCTACAAAATTACTAGCGTCTGAATCCTAGACCAAAGACACGGACCTTAAGTTATTATTCCGTTAATGCCGATATTCATAACCTTAAAAATACTGTGAGAGTTGTGGACTAAATACTGTATAAAATGTGTAAATTCACACAGTACATGTTAAACATGCATATTTGTCAGAAACACGTCTAAAACTTACGAATAACTGAAAAGTAACCAATGCTAATCACGATATCTTCTTATGACAGCCGTAATGACTGACTGCTGCCGATGTCTCATGTATACATGTATCGTCTCAGCAGGAGTTTTAACGTGTATGTGGCCTAAACCCTACTCCTCCAAAGTCTAATATAATTTACCATACCCAGAACAAGTATAGTGAATTGATATTAACCTTAGATACAAATAGTTTTTAACTCTATTTGACCCTGCTATACGAGTTGTTCGAGATACGTCATTACCATCGGGAAATCGAACCTTAGAAATACTAACACACTCATCAACGCTCACTCAAAAAATTATTTAAGTTCAAGCTGCACGCCTGTTGAACTGCTTACTGGGGGCCGCGAAGGCATGCACAGACAGTGAAAAGCTTTATTTTATGTTTGCACCTGCCAAAATGACTCTACTCTGACTGATAGATATCAAAAGCAGAATCCCAGAGTGGTGGTCACCAACTCGCATTCTCATTGCGAATGTAGACAATAAATAAATAAATAAATAAATATTTTCGGACATTTTAACACACAACGGCATCTAGTTCCAAACTAAGCAGAGCTTGTACTATGGGTACTAGACAACTGATATTAATACAATCATACTTTTTTTTTTGTAAATACATACATATTATACATAGAAAACACCCAAACTCCGAAACAAATATTTGCAGATCATACAAACATTTGGTCCGACTCAGGAATCGAACCCGAGACCTCTAGGACAGCAGTCGCATACGCTACCACTACGCTACCGAGGCAGTCAACAATTCATTTTTTTTGTAACAATTCATCACGGTGATCCACACTATGGCGGCCCTGTGATATGCTTTTGCATCGTCGGGCCCCCGAGTTTCAAGAAACTCGTCAGTGGTCACTATTTAAAATAAATATAAATAAATATTTTATATCTGTACTATCTGTTTGATGCGTACGTCTATGGTTAATATATGTATTCATTTTTATATACTATGTATGTAAGTACATGAAGATATATATTCAAATATATATAAATTTAGCTATGTACAATTAGCTATGTATAGTTTTATAAGTAACTTCTGAATGTGCACCACACACTACAAATTATATTAGTGCAATCAATCTAAAGGTTGCCTGAAAGAGATCGCACAGTTTTATTTGTTAACACTCTACATTTTATCATCGCTAGTGTCAAGAAGAAATTTGTGGATAAGATGTCATATTTAAGATGTGCCTTCCGGTGTTATTTAGTCTTAGAATCGAATAAAATAGGTTTTAGTTGCTTTGGGGTGAATATATAAAAGCGTTACGGCGACGGCAGTTCAATTTAAGATACAGTGTGAGAAATATTGGAGTGATATAAGTGACCTAGCAATCTCTTAAGATTTTAAGAGCCTCTGTTATAAATTGTTTTTCTTTCTTCTATATAGTCTTCTTCCTTTTACACGTCAGGTGGTTTATTTCTCAAACTTATCTAATCTGAACACGTAGTAACAATGTCATAGTGTGCAATAAAGAGTACTTATCTATCCATAGTTTTATAGTACTATTATATATATATTCGGTCTTCGTTCAAGTAAAGTCTAATACACACATATAAAGGAGGAATTAAACTATTCAGACTTCCTTGCAAATAGTATAAATTTACCTCAGATTCCGTTGAGCTTCCTTCTGTGTCCGAACTACTAATCTCGTTTCTTAGCTGAAAGTAAAGTGATCTATTCAATTAACAAAGAAAATATTTTAAAACATATAAGTATATATTTTGGTATCAAAGTTAGTGAAGACCTATATTTTATAAATACATAAAATATTAAATTTTATAAATTTACCTCCGAAGAGCTGCTAGTCACGTATAAAGCGTCATGATTTGAAATATTCCCGAATCTCGTAATATTTTTTATCAGCAACCTCTGAAACATTGATATAATTAGGATCGATGTTTCGTATTGGTTTTTTTTCCTATTTATTTGTCAAATTAAACACGATGTAATAAAATGAAATGGATTAGAAGTAAACAAATAAAATAATACACCATCAGATTTTATATTTTTATTGGAATAAATTAAATTATAGTGGTTACGCTAACTTGTTTCTGCGGCTCCGCACGCATGCATGTTTGTATGTCAGCTTTACGTGTTAAAACAAAATAACAAACGAACTCACATTTTACATAATATTCATTGGAATATTCTTGTAAGCAGTCTTTAGAAACAAATTAAACATATATATGTATATGTATTCTAAAGTAATATAAACTTACATCATTATATTCAGCATTATTTCGTTTGCTTGCGTTAACAAATTCTCGATACAGTGAACGAATTAGCTGAAATTAAAATTATCAGTTGTATGAAAAAGATTGCAGTATATCATAAAATGAATAACGTTTAAATCGGGTCTATATTCGACTATAGGATTACTTCTAAATACGTTGGAGTGTTCTAAAACACTAACATGCATAACGAAGGACTAAAAAGATAGTTATTACATTTAGAATACTGCTTTCCAGTTTCATCTATTCTAGATGTGGTTAAATATGAATTATTTGTTGTGACACGCCCAATATTTACTACTAAAAAGAAATTAAGTTCAAACATGGTATCTCCTCACGACAGCCGTGATGACTGGTACCAACGTCTTATGTATGCATGTCAACAGGATGCTTTGATCAGGGAGGTTTAGACGTATCAGTTTCCCATACAAGCGTTAGCACATACTCTGATACTTTGTGAGGTTTATGTATGGCCTTCACAAGAGTTGTAACGCGTATGAGGTTGAACTCCTACTCATCTCAATTCTAATGTGACATACCATACCTTTTTCTACGTGGGAAATCTTCATGGATGTCCTCAGCCCTGGGGAGAGGGCGAAGGTGTCTGTCAGACTTATACTGACTAAAATTCCCCGGTGTTCCATCTCTCACCTACGCCAGGGATCACGGGTAAAATCCCATCCGCAATCCCCAACTGGGGCCGTACCGCTATCGCGGGCCACATTTCGTCAGCGAGAGGATTAAGGTGTTTGACTCGCCTCGAGACTTCAAAGAGGGAACACTACGCGCCGCCGCCACCTCGGGTCCGGTTTGTTGGGGGCGACAAAAATTCCCAAGTCCGCCGCCCCTGGACACAATTAAGGGGGCCGGTAGAGGTCAGAGTATGCCCTCCCGGTGTGCCTGCTGTGGACCGAGAGTGAGATCAGGATCTCCCTCTCCCTTTCCGCAGCCTCCTTCTGCGAGATGACGGTTCTGCAGAAGGACACCACCGTGTCCCAGGACTTCTTGCTGTAGACTATAGAATGAACTACGGCCGGCAGCAAGAGGTCGCCGTTTAATACAGAGATGATGGCACGGCGCAGCCCCTCCCAAGTGACACACTCTGCCCGCGCATGCTGCGCTGTGTCCTCCGCACAGCTGACGCATTGGTGACACCGAGCGTCCGGTTCCCTGCCTATGCGACACAGGAACCTTCCGAAACAGCCATGCCCCAAGAGAATCTGCGTCACACGGAACGTGAGGGAGCCATGCCTTCTCCCGAGTCTCAGCTCGAGCACTGGCCGAATGGCTCTGATGGTGACGAGGCCGGCGGAAGGGCTTGAAAGCTTGTCCCGCCATTCCGCCACTAGGACCTTACGCAGCTGTAACCGACGCAACTCGATAGCTCGCTGCGTCATAACCCTCGCCGCGGGCCCGCGCGTCCGCACGCTACCAACGTACGACGCAAGCACTTTTGCCTCCAGGTCTCAGGGCAGAGATCCGGCCAGCACGCAACCCGCCTCGTAGGAGATCGAACGATAATCCCTAACGGCCATCACGGTACTCGAACTGGCCGTCAGGTCAGCCGCCCAAATCGGGGCCCCATATAGGGCCATCGACCGCATGATGCCCTCGTACGACCGCCGGCAGCAGCGCTCGGGTCCGACCCGATAGGAAGCACAGTGAACAGTGCCCCAGCCGCGCCCAACAACTTAGGCGCAAACCGCCGGAAGTGGCAGAAATCCCACGGCTGTCGAGAACCAGTCCTAAATATTATAGGGTGGGCTCGACAGCGATACGAGTCCCTCAACCACTATGTGCAATCCCGTAGCGGCGCCCGCCGGCGGTCATGAAAAGCTATGGCCTCCGACTTGAGACCCACCTCCAAGCCAACATACCATACCAAGATCAAGTAGGCGAATAAGACAAAGATATCAATACCCATAGCGGGCAATACACACATAATGTGTTTTTTTTTTACTACTATAACTGCTACTACGCGTAAAACACATAAAAAAGAAGCAACTAAATAATTCGGCACTCCTTTTATTAAGTATTAATACGAGAGGCAAGTCTAGACTCGTCGGTACCCATCATCATTCACATAAGGTACACAACTCGTTCGAGGGTTTAGGTATACGTGTTTACAACAAAATTCTTATACTGTAAAACCTGCAAACTGTAAAAATCATCTTATTTGGAAAGCTTACTATACAATCAACGATTATCTAAACGACAAACAGTCGTGGGCTTATTTATGGTATCATTAGATATTTACACAAAAACTTCTTTGTCTTATAATTAAGGTAAATTATAAATAAACTATTGTTTATTATTTTTATCAGTATCTCGACTATGGTTTGTCACGCTCACTAAAATGTCATTGCTTGCGGTGTCGTCGTGGGGCAGGTAGTTTCTTTCCCCCTTTTATGACGAGGGAGACGATCGCTGGTCTATGCGTCATACTCGTAAACGGTGCTGCTTGGGGTGACTGGTCGGCCTAGTCAGCGATGCTTTAGCTAATTTGGTTTGTTCAACTGCAACTCTAGCCTTTTAATGCAGTCACGAATTATTTTTAACAATACATTTTGCAAATGAATGTACAGTGTGAACACTGCGGGCGTCATAGGGTAGGTGCGCGGGTATGAGGGGAGGGGTGACGAATTCCACGCGGGTCTCAAGTTATCGCGCACGAGTAGTAAGTAGATGTGCACCTTGAATGATTTCTATGTTTAAGTTCAGACCTTTCATGGTATCACTGAGTGTTTTTTTGTTAGTATGTTAGCTTTTGAAGCATATCAATAAAACGAAATTCATATGGTAACAGCTTGTATACAGTTAACCAGTCATATGATACCTACTAATACTGTTGTACCTGAAGATGCCATGAGTTTCTTTGCCAGTATTCTTCTCATAAGGCCCTACGCAACTGGAAGTTATGGATCGACACAGGCAGGCACTGACTTTTGGCGTTTTCGCCTAATTCACATTGACAATACAGTCCATGTGGCGTCTGTTTGTGTCGATCTGTGATTTTCATCTGTAGCTTCAGTTTAAGGTTCATAAATGTCAAGAGTCTTGGTTGCATAAATTATATGAATTGAATTTGAAGTTGTATAAACTTACCCGAACACCTGTTGTTATATGATTTACGCATATTTTGCTCTGTATTGAGATTGGATCATAAGTTCCGTTTCTCACCTAAAAATAAAGTTATCGAGTATATCAAAAAGTACGAAGAACATATTATAAAATATATTACTGTATTATGAGTACTGGTATCTAAATTCAGTGTAGAGCTATATAATAATGATTTATCCATGCACACATGCACACATTTAGCACTGGTGAGTGCCCTGAATTTGTTATTATCGGATTATCTTGGTAATAGCGAAAATCTTAGTGTCACACATTATATTTTGTACTGTGCGGCAATTGTAGTTTGTCGAGTAGCTGGTGTTCGATTTATTGAACAAAGTACTACTCGACCCAAAAATACTGTGCCAGTGCCAGTATTTCTATACTGCCAAGCTGGCACAGTATTCAGTCAGTACAATCATGTATGTAAAGAAGGGTTTGGAGTACTTAGATGGGCTCAGACCGAACTAGATAGCCTTGATAAAAAAATCCGTACACTACTGATTGCATTTCGAATGCACCAACCACGTTCATCGGTTATGAGATTGTATATCCCGCGAAAGTGTGGGGGTCGTGGACTATTGAATATCATGACCCTGCACAATCGCGAGATATACAATCTTAGAGATTATTTTCTATGTACTGATGTGGGAGTGCATCGCAGCGTGGTTACAGTGGATACTGGGTTCACTCCACTCGCTCTAGCTAAAGAGAATTGGCTCAAACCTGTAGTACTTAGTACTAATGAACGAAGGGAGGTATGGAAGGGCATGGAACTCCATGGCCGGTTTTGTCGGGCCCTTAATGGGTCCTATATAGACTTCAAAGCATCGCCCTCCTGGCTACGAAATGGTGATTTCTTCGGAGAAAGCGAAGGTTTTGTTTGTGCCATTATGGACGAAGTTATCATGATGAATAACTATCGGAAGTATATCCTAAAGGATGGTACGGTTGATATTTATCGGGCGTGTCACCGTCCCGGAGAATCTATTAGGCATATTATTTCTGGTTGTTCTCGTCTTGCTAATGGCGAATATCTGCACAGGCACAACCAAGTAGTCAGGAGTGTACATCAACAGCTTGCCCTTAAATATAAACTTGTGACTTCAGAGGTGCCATACTACAGGTATGTGCTCGAAAATGCTCGTGCTTCGTTATATTGGGATCGATACATTATCACACACAGGACTATTGTTGCCAATAAGGTGATAGAACGATTGGTACGCCGCGCAATGATTATCGATATCGCCGTTCCTCATAACGAGTGTCTCGTGAAAGTTGAAAGAGAAAATCAAATGAAATGTTTGGATTTATCTTACGAGATTGTCGATATCAACAGCCTATCGCAGTCCACTGCTGGACATAGGCCTCTCCAATTTTACGCCACTTAGATCGATTGTCGATATGTGGGATGTAGATTCGATGATCATTGTTTCGATAGTTGTGTCTGTTCACGGATTGATAGCCAAGAGAGCCCTAACCAACGGTTTCTTGGTCCCTGTACTCGAAGTCGGTGGTCTACTATGTTTTTTTATTTGTAAATGTATATGTTTTTATATGTATATTTAAAAATGTAAATAATATGTATATGTGAATTTAATAAAGGAAATAATAATGATAAATGTTCCGGACATCAAACACACAACGCCGTATAGTCCCAAACTAAGCAGAACTTGTATTATGGGTACTAGACAACTGATATATTACATATATACTTTTTTTGTAAATACTTACTTATCATACATAGAAAACACCCAAACTCCAAAACAAATATTTGCAGATCATACAAACATTTGATCCGATCCGGGAATCGAACCCGAGACCTCAGAAACAGCAGTCGTATACGGTACCGCTGCGCCACCGAGACGACACATATGAGAAAACATTAACCCGATTGTATTTCGGTCGCTTGGATTTCGAATAATAAAATATGGTCTATATTTATGCTCTAAGACAAATTCTACAGGAAACAGTTGAAGACGTTGGAGGAGGCCTATGCCGTAAGGCACACCGAACTTAGGGATTTATTATGATTAGATTACTAGATATTAATTAAAAGAAAGAAAATTTGTAAAATTTCGGAACGAAAGGCTTATTATAATCACCGTTAAAAATTCTTTATTTTGGTAACACATGATGTATTTTGAAAACATATTATTTATTGAATTTACTTTTAAGTGTCAAAAATCTTTAACTTGTTTTTTTTAGTTGATGATTCTGATAGTTACCAGTGTAGAGTATGGTCGTATGTGTTGTGAGTGCTCTGTACTTGTCTTGCATTGGTTGATTAGTTTAATTTCGATTCTCTATCTAACTTTAAGTGAATAAATGTAAGGTACACGCCTTTTAGGAGTGTCAAGAAAGAGACATATTTATTTCTTTGCGACGACATTACCAACAATAATACACATCATACCAAATTATGCAAAGCGTTCAATTAGATTTCTCTGTAATGTAGAAAGCCACAGAACTGATTTGCTGGTCATCAGTTTTATGTAAAAAGCACTGGTATTTGCAAAAAATAAGTAAAACAGTTCCCTTAAGAGGGCTAACTCTGAACGAAATGAAGTCTAAAACTATAGTATTTTTACAAACCCTAGACTATGAACAAACTGATGGGTTACTGCACCTCGAAAAGTAAGTATTTACCCATGTCTACACTCATCAATTTGTACATACATAAATACACACATAAATGTATACACTCACACGCAAACACACAAAAGCACGCACGCACGCACGCATACACGCTCACACACACACCCACACACACACACAAACATACATGGCTGTGTCCATGCATCTTATTTAATTTTATCACTACCTTTTAACCTATAATCTATCTCTGTAACAGCAGAACACTAACTCCCGAGTCACGGGAATACCTAGTTTGGGAGTTAGGGTTAGTCTGATTGTGTGACCTTTAACTTAAACCTTTAGTTCTAAGGTAATTGTAAAAGGTAATTTATAACAATAAAGATTATTATTATTATTTGTGCATTTATTTTTCTCGAAATCTGAATTTCAGTATTTTAATGAAAACCACGGCCCTAGACCAAGTGGAGTCCATTTGAGTGATTTGGGTCTGAGGCTGTACCCTGTGATTTTGTGTCTTCCTGTAAAAACTTTCGAACAATGCGGCAAATGTTTGGTATAGCAGCTTTTTGCATTGTAATGTATGTGTTAGTAGGGAGTTCAATCTATTGTATAAAGTGATGGAGATATTTTGGTATGACTCCGGTGCTGGAGAGTAACAAAGGCACAATGTACACTTTAGACATTTTCTAAATTCAAAATACTTCTTCTTTTAATTCTGTGTATTTATGTATCTTATCAGTTATTGTTTTATGTAGATTGTGTGTGTTAGGAACTGCAATATCTATTAAGTATGTGTGTTTATTAGTTTTATCTATAAGAGTTATGTCAGATCTGTTGTTGTGGATAGTTTTATCGGTTAACATGGCTCTATCGAAGTTATTATTATTATTATTTTCTAATTTTGATGTACCCAGTGTCACTCTAATGACTAAGAAGGATATATTGACACCACTCAGATGAGAAAAGCGATATGCCGTTTAAGTTCTAGGGCGTGCCAAAGAAATATACATATATATCGAAAAACATAACCGTCCTTCTTACACAATCGGGTAAAAAATCATCTAAAACCTATCGAAAACCAAAATGGAGATGGACGATGGGCATATGATGTGGTGGGAAGACGACTTCAAGAAAATAGTTCAGTCAGTATGGACCCGTTTAGCTAGAGACAGGAAAACATGGGCATCCTTGGTAGAGGCTTTGTTGATAGAAAAGAAATTCATAAATAAGTAGATAACTAGTCAAAACTTACCTGATCATCTCTTTCTTTTCTGTCAATATTATATTGCTTGAGCAGATTCATAAGTATCTAAAATTAAAGTAATATTTTTAAAAATTTCGGACATCTCACATGCAACGCTATCTAATCCCAAACTAAGCAAAGCTTATATCATGGGCACTATACAACTGTATATGTATTTATGTATTCACATAAATACTTTTTTTTGTAAATACATACTTTTTATACACATAAAACACCCATACTCCGAAATGAATATTTGCAGTTCATAAAAACATTTGGTCCGACCCAGAATTGAAACCCAAGACCTCATGTACAGCAGTCGCATACGCCACCACTGCACCACTGAGGCAATCATTGTATTAGATTTCATTAAAATATTTTAGTGTATCTAAAAATTAATAACATTTTAGGTCACACGGGAGTTAAGACTAAAAATTTTAAATTCCGAGCTGTTATAAAATACAAATAAACAATAAAATAAAACACCATAACACTGGGCCAAACCGGGAATCGAACCAGAGACATCTTAGTTGGCAGTTTCATACGGTAGCTACTAAACTAAAAGGCAGTTAACACATACGAATGACTTTTCAAATCGGCCTTTCGATTGAAATACTTGTAGCGGTACACTTACCCTTGCTCTACGCGCCTGTGGAATTGTGATTGGTTTTAAATGTTCAGCTGTGTGTTCAGGCGGCCCTGCCTTTTTATCAAAATAGAAAATAATAATTAGGAATATAAACATGAAAGATGTAGGCCGATTCTCAGACCTACCCGATTTGCACACCACATTTCATAAAAATCGGTCCTGCCGTTTCGGAGGTGTTCAACACGAAAAATTTTTATAGTAAATTTTTTAGTACGGTTTTTGGATACTGGAAACTTTTTCTATCAGCGTATCTTCTCATGTGATGGCGGAAGCCTTTTGTACTGCAAATTGTGAAACTGTGTATTTTGATAATGATAAAGTTATTTACGCAAAATATCGGCGTATTTCAATCCAAGAAAACATTCATGAATATAAAGTAATATGCTATAGTATTTCTTACTAGCTGACCCAGCGAACTTAGTACCGCTATATTCACTTTCGTAAAAAAATTCTGAATTACTGAAAAACTTATTTAGTAAGCCCATCTTAACTTCCCCCAGGGCCACAGTGTATACGACTAAGCGGACGAAAAGAAAACAGTACACCTCTGGTTTCTTTTATACAATCGTTGTCCTGGCAATAACAAACAGATAAAAAAAATATCAAATTTGGTGATGTCGATCGAAAGTGCACAACTTTCGAGCGTATACATTTTTGTGATTCATTTTCATTTATATAGATTCATATACCAGGTAAAACAGAAGTTTTTGGCGATGTGGTTCTTAGCACTAGTTGGGTTCTTCAAAACGTCTGACAATAGAAAGGGATACAATAATTTTTGTTGTTAGTTACAATAACCACGGGCAATACCGCAGGGCAGCGCTTGTTTAAAATAAAAAAAATGCTGAACCCTCGTGTCATTGGCTACTTAGCAGTGAAATCCCCGTCACAATACGTCAAGGCTTTCCAGAGGTTACCGATTAACAGTTAGACGGACAAAAATTTACGTTAGGTGATTGATGTCACATATCAGTTTTTTGAAGATAATCTACTGTTTTAAGTGTACTATAATATAAACTTATCTTATTGTACTCTAAAATTCACGCGATAACCAGGATTAATCGGGCCGATTAATCCCGGTTATCGCGTGAATTTTTGGACTACTTTTTTAAAAAGAAATCTGCAGCTGAAGAATAGAATTCTTGTTGAGACTTATGGTGACAATGCTTTGTCGGATACGACATATAGAGACTGGCTTCGACGCTTCAAAAATAATGGATTTTGAACATGAGGATAGAGAATGTTCCGGTGCACCGAAATAATTTGAAGACGAAAATTAAGGGGAATTACTCGATCAAGATCGATGTCAGATGTTAGCAAAACTTGGAATACCATTAGAAGTAGATGAGTCAATCGTTTTAAAACATTTAAAAGTTTAAGAAATGACCCAGAAGCAAAGACTTTGGGTATCGTGTGAATTGAAGCCGAGACGTCGATAGACGTCTCTCGACTTTAACAACGTTTTCTCACGTGTGAATAACTGCTTCAACGGCAGAAGAGAAAAGGTTTTTGGCACCGCATACTGGGTGTCGATGAAAAGTGGAAACGATACGATTATCCAAAACGTAAAAAATCGTGGGTAAAATCGCCGTACATCAACAGAGATAGCAAAACCAAATATCCATGATTCGAGGCTTCTTCTCTGTATTTGGTGGGATCAGCAGAGTGTAATTTATTATGAGCTGTTCAAATCGAATGAGACTGTCGCTGGAGATCGCTATCGACTTCAACTTAAACGCATTAATTGAAGTTGAGCCTTAAAAGAAAAACGCCGCTATATGAGCAGAGACACGGCAAAGTAATTTTGCTACATGATAACGCTCGGCTTCATGTTGCAAAACCAGTGAAAACCAATCTAGTAACGCTTAAATGGGGATTCCTTTCTACTCCACCTGCCGTATTTACCTGACACAGACCCTTCTGATTTTCACCTATTCCGTTCGATGGCACATGGCCTAGCTGACTAGCGTTTTCATTCTTATGAAGCTAAAAAATGGATCGATTCATGCATAGCCTCAAAAGACATGTTCTTTTTGCGACGCGGAATTCATATACTGTCAGAAAGATGGGAAAAGTAGTTGCTAGTGATGTGCAATACTTTGAATAATGTTTTTGTTCCTTATAGTTTAAATAAAAACATATCTTTCAAAAAATACTGCGAGAACTTATTCAAGATCCTATGTATAATTAAACATAAGTATATTCTACTGATATCTATGGAGCCAAATTCAAGTAGAATAAACTTACCCGAGATTGTGTAGACCTTCTCGCTGTTTCAGATTTATTAGAAGCAGATGTAGCTGGAGGAATCCTGTTTGCCATAGTGACCTGCAAATAAGAAAAATAATCAAGAGTAATAAATTAAATATTTTGTTAAATTAAGTTACTTATATTCTTAAGATCATAGAACGAAATACCCTCACTCACTCGGTGAAACACAGCGCAAGCGCTGTTTCACACCGGCTTTTTTGTGAGGCCGTGGTATCACTCCAGTGGAGTAGACCCCTCATGGTGAAACGAGGCTTTCTCATGGTAAGATGCAATGAAAATACCATAAATAATGTACATCTGAAGTTAGGTACTTAATTCAGTAAGTCTCATCTTTTTATAATACTGTGTTTGCGGTAGGCACTACTGTCACTCTATTGGCTTGTATGATATGTGCGGGGCAACGCTTGCGTATACGTAGTCCGGCACACATCCACACATTCAAACAGAAAGCGATACTTTTCTGAGAAGATGCTTTACTGTCTTTGTGTATTGAAATATGAACTTACCTCAGAATCTGATTTCCTTCTTTGAATGGTACCGGCCCGTTTAATGAGCTGAAAGTAGTGTTAAATTGTAAATTAAAATTCTCTTAAGATCATAGAAAAAGAAATATCTTCACTCATTCGGTGAAACACAGCGCAGGCGCTGTTTTACTCCGGTTTTTTGTGAGGCCGTAGTATCACTCCAGTCGAGCAGGCCCCTTATGGCAAAGCGATGCTTTACCACGGTAAGATATAATGAAAATGCCATACATTCCGAGCGGCGGTAGTTGAGTACTTAATTCAGTAAGTCACATTTTTTTTATAATTCTGTGTGAGGGTAAACACTGTGTCACTCTATTGCCTTGTATGCTGATATGTGCGGGGCAATGCTCGCGTACACGTATCTAGCACACACCCACACATTCAAACAGAAAGCAGCACTTTTCTAAGAAGATACTTTACTGTCCTTAGTGTACTGAAATATGAACTTACCATAGAATCTGATTTACTTCTTTGAATGGTACCGGTCCGCTTAATGAGCTGAAAGTAAAATTAACTTGTAAATTTAACATTTCTTTCTTAAGCTCCTGCCTACAAATCAAGAGGTCTCGGGCTCGTTTCCCGGGTCGGGCTGCTGTTGGGTTTTTTTTTACGAGAAATTCCTAATAGCAGCCCGGAGTATGGAATTGGCGGTGTTTCCCACCCGTGCCTCGGATACCACGTTAAGCCGCCGGTTCCAGTTATCAGGAACATTTATAGCAATCGTTATTTTGAAGTCAGTGCCCTCAAATATACTGACAACTATTTCAACCTTCGAATTAAGTTCACCCGCACGGATCTCCACAGGTCTGATGCCAGTCGCTTTGTGTAAAATTTGATATTTAGATAAAACTGATTGAACTAGCATATTTTCTAAACCGCGACTAAACAAAACCAGTGGAATCCTGAGGCAGACCAGACATAAATACTAAAACAAGTTTTTCGGAAACTTTGGTATGGCGGTACAGAATTCGTCGGGTCAGTTAGTATAATATAAAATTTAACAATAAGTAAATAAAAGAAATACGAAAAGTAAGTAATATTTCAACAATAAGTAATTAAAAGAAATACGAAAAGTAAGAAGTTAAAGATGAAGTATTCAAAAATATGTAAAGGAAGAATGGGAGAAAATAAAGAAATAAAAATTGAAAGACCCGTACACCAGGAGGATCTTCTATCGCTGAATCTCTTTACAAACGTTTTATTATGTGTTATGTCAAAGAATAGGAATTGACAGACGTATCGTAAGTACCTGGAAATAATTTTAGAAGCTAAAGGAATTAAAAGTACTTCTTTGAGATCGTTTTTTGTTTTTGCGAAAGTCGGTCCCCATTTCATGTTATCCACATTTTTTATATTTTTTATCATTAATTCCACCACGACGTAGACTTGAAGACTTGGAAGACTTAGAATGGAAGACATTAAATGCTTGACATTGGCAGACATAGCTTGTCCGGCTGGTTGCCATATCATCAAAAGAAGAAGAAGAATTAAAAGTACTTAAAATAAAACCTATCAAAAATCTATGGAAAGGAGTATCAAGATGAAAATACTAGCGGATAGATTAAAATAACACTAAAACATAAGATGAACGTGTCGTTAACGTTAATCATGAAAAATTTGAAATGAAATGATCATGCCCTGGCCTCTTTATATTTAATGTCGAACTTGGTTTCATACTATATATATATTAAATTGTATTTCGAATATAGAATAGAATAGTATAGAATAAACTATATTGTACACCAGTTAAAACAGTTTACATTCAGGAGCATAATAAATACAAACGGCGGCCTTATCGCTAAAAAGCAATTTCTTCCAGGTAACCTTTAGATGGACAAATTGACTGTAAAAATTCGAAGTAATGGGTAATTTGGTGTTAAAAAAATAAATAATTAAAGGAAATCATTCAATTAAGACAAACACTTACAATAAAGTTACACATTAATACAGTAAAATAAATACACAAATACACGCAATATCTACACTTTCGATATTAATGAATGAAAAATAATAATAATAATAAAAAAAACATTTTAGGCAAATCAGAACTTAGGAAGATAGGTAATGTTCTTTGAGCATTTTTTTGAAAATGGGCAAAGATTTGGCACACCTTATAGCTAGTTGGTAAATCATTCCACAGTCGGGCCGCCTGGACAGTAAATGACTTATCATAAAACCTGGTGCAGTGAGTTGGCACTGCCAGTTCCAGAGATTCAGATGACCTCAGGGATCTCGAATGTGTGTCAAAGGAAAACAAAGCGTGCCTTTAAGTAAGGTGGAGTGCAAGGAAGAAATAGAACAATATAAAGTAGGGAAAGAATATGAGCATTCCGTCGAAGGCGAATTGGGAGCCACTTGAGCAGATTGCGATATTCAGATACATGATCATATTTGCGTAGTCTAAATATGAATCTAATACAAAAGTTATGAAGGCGCTCAAGTTTGTTAAGTTGCTCCTCCGTGATATCGAGATAACTGACATCAGCGTAATCTAGTATAGGAAGAAGAAAGGATTGTGCAAGTGCAATTTTAGTGGCTGTTGGGAGAAAATTTTGTAGTCTTGGCAAGGATCCCGCCGATGCAAATAACTTTCGACTGACCTCTCGCAGTTGGGGACCCTAAGTTAAGGTATTATCTATGTAAATACCTTGATTTTTAACACAGGTACTCATTGGTAGTGCAGTACCGTTAAACATTATGTTTGGAAGCTGCGTCCAGTCTATTCTTGACACCATCCTAGGACTGCCCACTACAATAACTTGAGTCTTAGAAGGATTCACTACAACCCCATATCGATTACTCCACTCACACACGCGTGCCATATTAAGACTAATGGTTGAGAAGGCTTCCGATAATTTATGTAACGGTGCTTGTGTATAAACTTGAAAATCATCTGCATAAAGGTGGTAGGTTGAGGGTAATGAATTAGAGATAGAATTTATGAATATAGTGAAAAGTAAAGGAGACAAACGCCACCCTGTGGGACCCTAGCAGACGTGTTACACCAAGAAGATAAGGATTCCTCCAGACGCACACGCTGCTTTCGTCCAAACAGGTAACTTTGAAACCAATCAATTAATGTCGGAGATATGTTGATAGAGCGCAATGTGCCAAGCATGATGTGGAAATCTACACTATTAAAAGCATTGCTGAAGTCCAGTAAGGAAAGAACTGTGAGATTTCCATTCTCCATGCCTTGCCTGATGTCATCCGTGACACTGACCAACGCACTCACCGTACCTACCACTACCGGCCTGCACGAAAACCTGATTGGAAAGGATTTAGGAGTTGATTTCTATTGAGGAATGAATTCAATTGGGTGTGAACAAGACGTTCTAAAACTTTTGAAAGAAAAGGCAATATGGAAATAGAACGATATTAATGATGACGACGAATATAAATGAGTCTTCAAAATTATAAAGTATAACCCGTCTTCATTATTGTCCAAAATATTTTATATTTTTTAATTTATTTATTCATACTCAAATAACAATGTAGATGATGTGACACGAAACATTTTAATATACCCTGTATACAAGTTAGCTTGATCGGGTTGGTGATGGGAAATGAAATATCTAGTAGTCTAAAAATTTACGTTGTAAAATACTTATAACTGTGACGAGGTGGTGTGGGTGTACTATGTGTGCAATTCTTTATTGCACTAGACACAAAAAACATTGAGTAGATAAGCGAGGGTAGGTCAATATTCATAAGTACCTAGTTAACATCACAGGGTTATTTTTGGACCATCCGACAAATTTAAATAGGTGGTTCAATTTTAATGATTTGTTTATTTTCGACATACAATTTAGACATTAAATACAAGGAGAACATGGGAATAATCATTTAGCTTCAACTTTTTTTATGATTAACGATTTTAATTACTAAAATAATATGTTAGAATTTGTAATTGGTAATTTCATATCATAAGTTTAACTTTGTGTAATTTTTTAAGTATTTAATTTAACAAATGGCGTTGGTAGATGCAAAATACAATTTCCCTATTTTTGGGGAAAATTCCTTACAGTGACACACTGATATTTTTTAGTACCCGCAGTTGTTACTAACAACTTGTAAGGTTTTTGATGTAAAGATCTAATAGAGACAATTGCCTTTGATGATGCCATAAGGCGTAGCCGGTTAGGTTAAATAAAATAAGTAAATAAATAAAAAGTACAAGTGATTTTAATTCCAGAATGTCTGGCAACAAGTTCCATCAAGTGCTGACTATCGAGAGTATAAATGTAGGTATTGGGTCGAGGTCGATTGGATCGAGGCTTTTCAGACTATGGTCTATGTGTTTGGGAATAACACCAATGGTGGACAATACTGTATGCACCATGTATACTATTTATTGTTTTCAGATTTTTTAAACTTCTGCAATAAGGTCATATATTATTATTATTATATTCTATTGGTATTTAAATTGAGAGTAAAGCCATATTAAAGTAGCATAAACTTACGGGATTTTCTGCTGAAATTCTGCTCGCTGCTTGAGGACTTCTGGTTAGAGGAATCCTGTTTGCCATACTGCCCTGCTAAGAAGAAAAAGGATGAGACTTTTTTTCTATTAATGCCGTGGTTGTTCTGGTAAAGTAGGCCTAAATCTCCTTTCTAAAGAGAGGTTTATTTCCAATAGTGGAAAGTTAAAGACTGATCTCCTGAGTCACTAAGACTCGCGGATCGAAGAAAGAAAATGTGACTTATTATTATTCTTTATCGATATTCAGTTATGAGTTAGTGTGGCATAAGTGCATTACTTTTACTCATTAGCAATCGTTTTTAAGTTGAAACAACAATAACTTTTTAAAATGTGGCTGGAAATGACATGGCCAGTGCGTACCTCTGTGATTTTAGCTCAGCCGTTTAGCATTATTTTATTGTCTGTGTGTATATGCAAATAAATATGTAGAAACACACTGTATTTCAGTATACAACAAAAATTTAAACAATTTTCGGTGTTGGTTTCTTCTGAAAGTGGGAGCAAGGTAGAAAGGTACATTTTCGGTTTCGGCTGAAACCGCGCCGCGGCGGTCGAACTCTAATGTAAAATTAATAATCATTATTGACGTACCGAATGCCCATACGAGTACATTGTACTCAATAATACTTATATATCATATATGTATCAGCAACAATAGATCTGCGTCTAAATGCGTTGCAAATCTTATATACTGTTTCAATTCATGAAAACCTGACACTCAATTTGTGATGAGTGCATTGCGTTTTAGGAAACACGTGAATGAAAGATGTTTTCATTGTTTACAGAAAAATACTCCATAATATTGTAACGAGTAAGTCAGTCGAATAACTCTTCTCCTCGAAATCACACGACAGAAAGATGAACGACTATTCGCAAGTACTATTGAAGCCGGCGCCCGCCCTACAGAAAGGGATGTCGCGCGGCTATTTTCACACATTGTTACCTGTGTCTCTTCTCCGCTACAATAGTGTCGAGTGCAAAATAACTAACAGATATTTAAAACATTCTATCCTAACTTGTTGTTGTTACTACATTGTAAACAATATACAGATCTCTCTTTGTACCTCGATCCTTAAGTACATCGTTTCCTCCATAGATAGGGGTTTGAGGTTTTCTAACCGGCTACTACAATATAATATTCGCTTTACGCCAAAACAAAATATTAATGCTGTTGACGGTTGATGTCTACCACATCTATCAAATACAACCAATATGACTCGTCACATTAATTTTGGTACACCATGAAAATGGCTGGTTCCAGTTAAATTAACCTACTTCTTTGGTCGTCACTAGATACCTGATTATGTACTACATAACAAGCATGTTATACGCATGCAAATATACATGAAGAATACTCGAAATGCGGACAAAAATTGGCAGAAAATACGAAATTACATATGTAAACTCGCAAATCAATATAACTTTGTCCCTAGTCATCACATACAGTATATGTTTGATTTATTTCTTTTGAAAATAAAACAAAACATTTTTGTTTTACGACGAAATTTATAATATATACATACATATATACATACAACGTCGTAAACGTCTATTATTGCCCGTAGCGTAATAATTTTCCCCGTTTATGTAACACTATTTATTCGTGCTCCAGTCCTATTTGTCTTAGGGTATTGATATATAGCCTACAGCGTTCCTCGATGAATGGACTATAGAACACTGAAAGAACTTTTCAAATCGGATCAGTACTTCCTGAAATTAGAGCTTAAATCTTAAGCTTTGTATATCATTACAGATATATAAATATTTTAAAGTAATTAAAATCCCATACTCGGGTCGTGTTGCTTAACGTCAAATTTTAACTTAATTAATGCAGAAAAATACAAAAGAAAAACGCTTCAAAAAGGTACACAAATCGACTTAACATATAATATATACATAGGGAACATACCTGTATCATAATCTTCGCCGGCGTGAGTGCTCTTGATTTTCCGTTAGAACGTAGGTACACAATACTTTCAGGTTCTATGTTGGTGGACTAAACTATGTGCTTCATTAAAATTTACCCCTGCAAACTTATTTGGGAATATATTGTCATTAAACAAGAAGCCACGTCGCTAAGTCTTATCACACCCGTCCAAGGTGAACGACCACCTACAGACACACCACTAAAGTAAAAAAAAACCCAACAATACAGTACTAAAGTCGTTTCGTATTGATTAAATATCTTTGCTCGTGACATTAACAAGTTGTTTTAAAAGATGGTGGTGGTTTGATATAAGTACTAGTTAATAGGTTTAGTTCAGATGGACATAATTTATTTTTAAAATAAGTACCCGCAATCAAATTTATTTTTCAATCTCGTTTACAAGTAATGTTATATTTCTCATAAATAGTTTTTTGTATGACAAAACATATTTTGCATAATACAAACAAAGTATAAGGAGAATACCAAAATTATTTAATACTATAGAATAAATATATTAAATATCATAGACTTATTATATTCCCATCAATTTCAAATCAAATTGGAATAAAAACGTAATTTATTATCATACAAATGTGAAATTTGGTACATGAATATAAAATATAGTAGTCTTGACTGTGTTAAGCGAATGTTTCTTAAAATATGTGAAATATTTTTCCTGAGATATTGTGCTTATAATGGTTTACTGCGGAGTACAAGCCGTTTCAGTAGTTATATCTCATATTTACGACTGTATACTGCGGAGTTTACATTTCGCCAGTTTTTGTATACAATAGTTAGGTATACCAATTTACACTGAACATTCTGCGTCTCATTTTATTGTATGTGGTGATTATATTTAACATAGGTCAAACATTTATGTTTGTATTATGGCATTGGAACACATTGTAGATTCGAATAAAATAGAAAACCAGTAATGAATTATTATAAATAAAAAAAAACCCGACTGCGTCAACATCATATATAAATCATATAAGTTATATATCTATATTCGTAATCACCGTTAAAATGCTTCATTTTGATACCACACTCGATCTATTTCGAAAACATTTTTTTTTAGATTACTTTTTGACTCCAAAAATCCTTAACTTAGTTTTCTTTTTTATTTTGATGTACCCAGTGTCATTCTCACAACTAAGACGAATCTATTGACACCACCCCACATAAAAATACGACAAGTCGTTTAGGCTTTAGGGCGTGCCAAAGAATTATACATATGTACATACATTCACACACTTGAAATCATAACCCTTCTTTTTACTCAGTCGGATAAAAGGGACATATTTTCAACGAGAAATTTATATATATTATATTTTTAAATTGAGCAACAATATATATTATTAAGAATATTTTATGAAAATAGCAATAAAATTATCTAACATGTATGATTAATTGGTATTATAATTTAAAGGAACATGTTGGAAAAATTAAAACACAAATTTAAAACAGATGACTATCTGTTTTCAATAAAGTTTAATATCATAATAAGGTCAACATAACCTAAAAAGGAAAATGAAATCAGTTAACTCTCTCTCTCTCTCTCTATCTCTCTCTCTCTCTTTAAGCTATTTTAATCATCTCATGTCTATCACAGTCCGCTGCTAGATATAAGCCTCTTAAATTATACGCCACTTGGTTAGATTTGCGGCTTCTCGCATCATGATGTTGCATCCTCCTCCGATGTATCAAGGGTTTTTGTTTTAACAAATTGTAAGTAAAGGATCAAATTAAAATGATGACAGTTCGAAATTAGCAAAAGCTTTACTATTATTGCCATTGCATTTATATTTGATTTCATTCCTAGTTTAATAAAAAAACTTTTTCATGATAATACTTACAAACGTTTGAGTTCCTAACGCCGCCACAGCTCACCACCTCTTCGGTCACGGCCCTCAGGTGCATCACGGCATCGACCGTCGAACGACCCACTCGGAACCCGAATTGGGCGTCTGACAGGTCAGAGCCTACCTCGCTGAGGTGCCGGACGATGCGGGCAGAGAGCACCCTCTCGAACAACTTACCCACCTCGTCCAGTATCACGATGGGCCTATAGGCCGCGACCGAATCGGCAGGCCGGCTTCCTCAGAAGGTACAGCTTTCCGCTTTTCCAGTATTCAGGGAAGCGTCCATACGCCAAGCTGGCGTCCAACACTTCCCTGAGGGGGTCCGACACATGGTCGAGGGCTCGGGTCATCACTCGGGCTAGAACCCCGTCCGGCCTGGGGGCGGTGTTCTTTGAACGGATTCGCAGAACAGCTGGCCCTACCTACGATTCCCTGACGGGTGGAACCTCGTCCTCTCCGCCCCCGACGTCTTCGACCTCATAGGCCATCGACGGGGGCTTCTGACGCACCGCACCGCTTGGGGTTATGATCAGGACCCTCCAGCATCTCCTTCCCCTTCTCCTCTTTGACGCGGTGAATGGCCAGTTTCAGAGTTTTCCAAGCTTCGCGGTACTCTTCATGAAGCTGGTCCTCCTCACCTTCTCCGCGCTGACGCAGTCGGCTGCGGGCGTAATACCTCCGGGCATTTACACAGGCCGCACGGAGTTCCGCCAACTCCTGGGATCATCAAAGACCTCTCTTCCGGGGCATGGCCGTATCGCTAATCTGCGTAATCGCATCGCGATCGAAGTTTCCAGGCTGTTAAAGAAGATCTCGAAGTCGCTCAAACTTAGGTAGAGAGAAAAGTATACACCGAATACGATGATCCCCTCTCCCCCACTCAATGGCAACATATCCAATGCTCTTGTCCTTTAGCGGCAAGGGCTATGGGCCGCCGCGGAACCGACGACGGCCACGAAGCCGTCCCAGTCACTCATCCAATTTGGACGGGGAGGGACGGAGTAGGGCTCCGCGGCTACGGCAACACTGATTGCACACTGCGCCACGGTTTGCAGGAAGAGATCCTGCGCCGCGGCGCAGTGGTTGAGGTTCGTCTGGACAAGGAGGCTGGAGACGTGGTCCATTACTGGATCGTCTCTACAGCCTCCTCCATGGGCGTCGATGTCGACCGAGGGACGACGTCGGGGGCAGCCTAGGCCGCTCGGCTAGCCACCGACGTCTGCTGAGAAGCACGGAGGGGGCCTGCAGCATCCCTGCCCCATCTGGCGATTAACGGGCTTTTATTCCGCCTCACACACTGGGCGGTGAGGGGCGGCAGAACATTCTACCGCATTGTGCCCCGGTCGACCGCAGCGGAAACAGAGACCGCTGTAGTCGAAGCAGCTCTCGCACTTCGTGCGAGTGTGTCCCGCGACAAGACATTTAAAGCACCTCATTGGTCTCGTCGCTAGAACTGTAATCCTGGCGCTCACGAAGCCGATGATAAGCCAGCCGGCGTAGGCCACGATTTTGGCTGACGCTACGGGACAGCTTACCCACACGGAGCTGAGTCCCCCTGGACCGGGGTGAATGGTGCCGACTCTGATGTCATCCGCGTTGCACTTCATCTTTTCCTGGATTGCAACGCGGACATCATCGACTGAAACGGAGTCATCCAGGCCCGAGATATGCAGGTCTGAGATTCTTCGTAGGCCTGGAGATTTTGACACCATCTGTGACTTGCGAAGATCTCCGCAACTTCTCGGCGAATGAATCCGCCGTCTTTGCGCCATCGGCCCCCGGGAACTCGAGTACTCGAGCTCCCGTTTGGGCGAGGCGCAAGCGGACCCCTGCCATCCCGAATTCTACGGAGACTATCACGGGCCGTCTGGACTATTGCTAGGACAATTTGCCACTTGCCGTCTCTGGTGACACGGTGACCACCATCACGGCCGCGGTTTTCGGCGGCTGCCATTTCCGCGGCTTCTTCTAGGTGGCTTTTGCCACCGGTGGCGACTGCATGCTAGTGGCTGCCTTGCCTTTCGAACAGCGGCAGGGGCCAGCACCGACGTCGCCGCCGCGTAGGACACGCGATCCCCCTTCACGGGAAGAGGGGTCGGTGCTGAGGCGACTTTCGGCCTCGGTGCAGCGAGTGGCGGGTGAACAACTGGGGCCGGTAGCAGCCTTGCCTCCTGGCTGGCCATACGTCCATCCATCATACGTCAGCATGCGTCGAGGATCTGACGCAGGTAGAAGGTGCCTGTGCCGTGGCCCCGAGGAGTCTTGACGTCCCGCGGACATGAATTCACGCCAAAGAAAAAGGACCGTTGTTTACCGCGGATATGAATTCATGTCCAAGTCGTTCGTAGTGTCGCGCGTGGAATAGTATGGGTTGTTAAGACATTACGATTTCTTTTTGGCATTGACAACTTGACTAACGGACGCATAGAGGAACAAACTTGCGATTGCCACCTTCACTTCACTATTCATAATAGAAAACAAAGATAATATTGATATTTCATTTGCAGTCAATTCGTGGAGAGTTTTGTGTTAAAGGCGCGCGGGATTTTGTATCTTTAAATTGTTTTTCCTGTTACAATCGGTTAGTAATGTGCATTTTTTATAGCGCATATTGCTTTAGACTGATATTACTCACATCATAAGTATTTTTCATGATTCAAGTGATAAAAATCGAACAAATAAGAAACCCCTTGTCCTTCTAGTTAGTCCGGATTTCCAATTAGATAAAAAGAGTATATTTCTTGTTGGAATGCGAAGGAAAGTACTTATTCTTGAAGTAAAAATCATCTAGAAGCTATTTTTATCAGTAGTTTTTTATATAAATCTGTACTTTTCGTTATTTATTACAAAGTATCAAATCCTACTCACACATTCGCATCGTTCTTTGTATGAGTGTGTGCACTGCAAAATTGCCATTGGCCAAAGATTTGACTAATTCAACCAGGGTGTTCTTTTTTTGTTAGAATGACCTATCTTATCGTGTAAGGGCTGGTTGAATTTGTTGTGTCAAGAACTTTCTCCCTAGAAGGTATCTAGGGTCTGATGACGGAGTCAGCAGGGGATGGGACGGCACTCCTAAGCTACACAACCTATCATATCGTGTTAGGGCTCATTTGATTTGTCGTATCTAGATTTTTTTCCCTAGATGGTATCCAGGGTCTGATGATGAAGTCAGCAGGTGATGGGACGGAACTCCTAAGATAGATATCTTATCTTATCGTGTAATGCTCGTTGGATTTGTTGTGTCAACAGCTTTAATATTTTTATTGAGTTTATGATTGAAGCTGAACATTGTCCTTTGTCCAGCAGTAAACGTTTTTCAGCTGAGATGATGCATGAACTAATTTGTTTTTTTTTTCATCTCAAGAAAAATTACTGACAAAGAGGCAGGACCGAGTGGATCAGGCCGTTGCCATATTCCGCGGACCGTATCGCCTGATGGCACGGCACGACGTCGATAATTGAGACGCCAGATCGCAAGCGGTCCTCTGCGAGTACCTTATTTGGGGGGCTCCCGAAATGTCGTCGCACCATTGAGTTGAGAGAAAAAGACATAGTCAATCTGCACTACGACTCTGGTAGTGACGAAAAGGATGAACGTGAAGATGGCGACGACGACGATGACAACGACGACGATATTGACGTCATCAACTTTGTAGGCCTCCGAAGCAATTGCCGCGTTTCTGCACCAGCGCCGCATCAAAGTCCTTTGCGACGGTGCGGCCACCGAGTATCAGCGGATTAAAGCCGGAGTACCTCAAGGCTACGTCCTGTCGCCTACACTGTTCCTTCTGCATATCAATGACATGTTAGCCCTTGGCAACATTCATTGTTATGCAGACGACAGCAGAGTTCATGGACACTATTGTAGGCTACTTACCTACTACACATAAATACATTTACATATTTGATTATATTATAATCTTATAAGTATTTATATATTTACACATACATACATACATATCCAGACACACTATAAATTAACTATCTATATGTACATTTACTTACATAAAATATAAAACATATTTAATGGCCAATATCGATATCGATTATCGACACCTGGGGTGCACCATTCCGGAATTTATGCAACGCGCAACCACCACCAAGCGGCGTGCGCCTGCGCCAGTGAGAACTCGTTATCGACGCGGAAAGCACGCTTGTCCTTACAACCTTATGTATTACATCATCATCATCATCATCAGCCTATCGCAGTCCACTGCTGGACATAGGCCTCTCCAATTTCACGCCACCTAGCTCGATCCACGGCTTCTCGCATCCAGCTCCTGCCAGCCATCTTGCGCAAATCATCGCTCCACCTGGCTTGTGGACGTCCTACACTACGTTTGCCGAGACGCGGTCTCCACTCAAGAACTCGTTTACCCCAACGGTTATCGGTTCTTCGGCAAATGTGGCCAGCCCACTGCCACTTCAGCTTGCTAATCCTGTGGGCTACGTCGATGACCCTGGTTCTTTGTCGGATCACCTCGTTTCTAATGCGATCGCTTAGAGAAACGCCGAGCATATACCTCTCCATTGCACGCTGAGCGACTTTGCTTGGCAACGCTGCAGGGACTCCAGAACAGACCAGATCTCAATCGAGTCAAAGGCCTACATGCTAGTGCTAATTACTGCTATATACTGCTTATATGCTTATGTTTTATAATTCTCTGAACTATCTGTCTTCCTATCTCGAACTATTTACTGTGCTGTGCTTGTGCCTATATATATATTCTTTCTACTGCACCTTCAAGATATCTTTGTGTAACTGGACAATTACAATATTAACCCGTAAGTTGGAATTATTATTTTTACCTCCGCATACACAATTTGTAGTTGTAACCTACCCTCAACAACTACACTATTTTGGACAGCCCTCTGACAAACCAGCAGATGTTGAAGGAAGACGACAAGAACTTGTCGCTCAACTTGACCATGTTCTGGGCCGCATTTTTCAATGGGGCTGTAAGAATCTGGTCGAGTTCAACGCCAAGAAAACACAGGTGTGCGCGTTCTCAGCCTAAATGTCTCCATTCCTTCCCCTTCCCACTTTTCAGCGCACTCAAATGCCATTACAAAATAGGCTCGCTATCCAGGGCATGGATATCTGCCGAGACCTCAACCCACGCGAATACGTTGAGAGTATCACTAAAGCGGCCTCACGGAAGCTAGGTGTGTTAAACAGGGTGAGACGGTTCTTCTCGCCCGGGCATCTGTGTCTTTTTTACAGGACCCAGGTTCACTCGTGCGTGGAGTACTGTTCTCACCTTTGCGATGGTGCCGCACAGTACCTGTTTGACGGTCTTGACCGGTTGCAGCGGCGAGCAATCCGTATTATCGATAGTCCCGAAGCCACCGAGACCCTTGAGCCTCTACAGTTGCGTAGAGATATTGCCTCCTTGGCAGTCCTCTATCGCCTTTACCATGGTGAGTGTTCTGAAGAGCTCTTCTAATTGATCCCCCCCTCTCCCTTCCTCTACAGAACAACACGTACCGGCCTTAGAAGTCACCGCTTCAAAGTGGAAGACATACATTCTCGTGCTCATCGCTTCGGTAATTCCTTCCTGTGCCGAGCGGTCAAAACCTGGAACTCACTACCTACCTTCCTTCCCACTATGATCCCGGGTCCTTTAAGCGGGGCGTGAGAAAGCATCTCACCCGGCCGCCATAGTGTGGGTCACTATGCTGCATTGTTCTTTTTCGCATTGAGGATGGTGACCACCACTCTTGGATTGTGCTCATGCTTTCCATCAGGCAGGGCAGAGTCATTTTGGCAGCTGAAATATAAAAAAAAAAATCACCTTGCATGGCGATGGAAAGTACTTTAAATGACATCCACGGAAATTTACGGCGGAGACCGTCACTGGTAACGATGGTTATCCGCTGTATCGGCGTCTATCACCAGATGACAACGGTGGAACTGTCACAACAATAGTAAAAAGAATGGATTTCGTTGTCGACAACAGTTGGATTGTTCCATATTCGCCACTTATTTCTAAAACGTTCAAGACACATTGCAACGTTGGGTATTGCAATTCAGTAAAGTCCATAAAATATATTTGCAAATATGTCACGAAAGGCAGTGATGTTCCGGTTTTTGGATTGCAATCCTCAAATGCCTACGATGAAATTTCACGATATCAAGTTGGTTGTTATGTAAACTGTAATGAAGCGATTTCGCGTATATTCGCATTCCCTATTCACGAACGTCATCCTACTGTTGTGCATTTGGCGGTGGACCTGGAGAATGGTCAACAAGTATATTTCACGGCCTCGAATGCTATGCAACGTGCTGAAATACCTCCAGCAACTACATTGACCAGTTTCTTTGCGATGTGCCAAAGCAATTCGTTTGCACGAACTTTGCTTTACTCGGAGATGCCACGTTATTATACTGGGAATGCTTGATCGAAGAATTTTCAAAGTCGAAAGCTAGGCGATGCGGTTTCTGGGTATCCGGATGTGCGTTCGGCTTATTCAGCATTAAAATTTACGTTAAATCTTCAAACTATTGAAGAACCAACTTGTAATATTACGAAAAATTCAGCAATGGCCAAAGTTTTATCGGTATCGAAAATCATCATCTGGGACGAATGCACAATGGCGCATAATCGTGCATTAGAAGCACTTAACCGAACATTGAAAGATTTACGGTATAACTCGAGTTGTTTTGGAGGTGCAATGATTTTTATGTATGGCGTTTTCCGCCAAACACTGAAATACAACAGGTTATGGGCCCTGAAAGCCTTAATAGTCAATATAAGTGTATACAAAGTTGATAAATTTCATAAACTGTTCAAAAATAAAATTTCGTGTCGGCGAAGTGGTAACGTTTATAATCTAACCTCAAAGCAACGTAGGTATTGTTTTACAAATCGTCAAAATTATCACTATTATGGCTAGTAGCAATCCTCTGGCACTAATAGAAAAGCTAACAGCCCGAGAAAACTGTTCTACCTGGCGGTTTGCCGTTGAAACATACCTTTAACACAAAGAACTATGGGAATGTATTGAAAATCCCAACAATGAATCCATTGACATGAAAAAGGACACCAAAACAAAACCTAAAATAATCTTGCTTGTTGATAGTATTAACTATGTGTGTGATAACCTGTCTCGTGCGTTTGACTACTCTAGGCTTACACGCAGAGTTGGGTCTATCACGCGATCTCTGCACAACTACACTCTCTAGTTGCCAAAATATAGACGAATATGTCAGCAAGATAATGTCTACAGTACACAAACTCCGAAATATAGGATTCAAAGTTGATGATGAGTGGCTTGGAACTCTTTTGCTCTCCGGGTTACCTGAACATTACAAACCAATGATTCTTGCTATTGAAAGCTCCGGGATAATAAGTGCAAACTCTGTAAAATCTAAATTACTCCAAGAGGCGAAATCTAAAAGCAATAACTCTGCTTTTACATCTGCACATGTTTCTCAAATCAAGAATGTCAAAAAGAAGTTCAATAGAGGTCCTAAAATTTTCAGTTTTAATAGATATGGACACAAGAGTCCAGAATGCAGAACAAAACCTAAATACAAAGTTGCCAAATCAAATAGCTCGTATGCTGCCGCATTTGTCATTCCCTCGACAACAACAGCTCAGCTTGGTACATTGATTCTGGGGCAACCATGCTCATGACAAGACAACAAATCCTTCTTCGAGATGAACATTCACCACCGGTAAAACAAATCAAAGTTGCTAATAATAAAACACTTTTAGTGGGTAGCTCTGGTGATGTGATTTTAGATACAATGAATGGAGAAAGTCAGACAAATAAAATTTTATTTTCAAATGTCTTGTAAGTAGAAACTTACAAGACATTTGAAAATAAAATTTTGCCCGCCATTTTCTGATCAAGATCAGATGATCTTGATCAGAAAATGGCGGCCAAGTTGAATTCAATACTAAAGGCTGTGTTATACTGAACAGACAAAAAGTTATTGTAGGTATTGATTATGGTGGCTTTTTGGAGCAAATAAATAGTGTGACGGCATGTGAAGTAATTCAAGATTTTGGGTGAGATTTTTAGGTACTATGCCAGTTGATGAAAAAATTATTGGAACTATATGTACTGTGTGAACTTTCCATTGGATTTTGAGTTCTATGACCAGATTAATTTAAGATTTTGTATTGTAGACTGAAGATTATGACTGTTTGGGATTGCTATGTCTATGATGGGGTGTGTGGGGGCGAACCACAATCTTTCGCCCCCAGCCAACCTCACCTGCACGCGGTGCACCCTGCTAGATAGCAAATGAGGCTCTGGCGACCGACCGATGGCGGTATATCCATCCCAAAAGGCGTAACTAAATACAATAGGCCGGTGATGGGCAGCAGCGTCACCGGTGCAACAAGTTACGCCCTGCGATCACCAACCCGCCTGCCCAGCGTGGTGATTATGGGCTAAACCCCTCCATGAGTAAGCGACAGAAGCCACGGCGCCCAGTTCCCGGTAGTCCCGCTATTCCTGGTCATGGTGGCGACCACGGTTACAGCGGGACAGGGTGTGCTAAGAATCACCGGGTTACGGGAGGCCACCACAAAAGACTGACCCTGGCAACGTTCAACGGCCGCACGTTACGGCTAGACTCGCATCTGGTACAACTTGAGGAGGAACTTGGGAAGATTAGGTGGCATATCTTAGGGTTATGTGAAGTCCGAAGAGGGGGGGAGGATACCATAATCCTGGACTCAGGTCACCTGATGTACTTCCGCGAGGGAGACCAACGATCCCAAGGTGGCGTGGGGTTTCTGGTNGCGATGATTTGCGCAAGACGGCTGGCAGGAGCTGAATGTGAGAAGCCATAGATCGAACTAAGTGGCGTGAAATTGGAGAGGCCTATGTCTAGCAGTGGACTGCGATAGGCTGATGATGATGTCTATGATGTATTTACATCATAGACATAGCCAAATCATAGATAAAACCAATAAAGCCATTTGGCTTTATTGGATTTGTTATGAACAGTTATGTCTGGACGGTTGTCTTGAATAGTTTAATCTGTTAAGATTGTTCTGTCCCAATAAATTTTACAAGTTCCGTTTTCTAGTATTATGTCGGGTTTATACTTATAGTAGGGAATCTTTTGTCTGATGAAGTTATAGTTATGTATGTGCTAAATGTTGGTGAACTATTGTAGCTGCTTGGTCATGTCGATGCTTGTAATCAGTTTGTGCTAGAGCTTTACAGGCGCCAGTTATGTGCTGTAAGGTCTCTGGGGCGGAATAGCAATGTCTGCATGTGTTTGTTTTGGATCTCTAATGATAAATTTCTTATAATTCCAAGTCATTATTACTTGGTCTTGGATTGCATTATTATTATTTGTGCGTTTATTTTTCTCGAATTCTGAATTTCGGTATTTTAATGAAAACCACGGGCCTAGGCCAAGTGGAGTTCATTTGTGTGAGTTGGGACTGAGGCTGTAAACTGTGATGTTAAGCCGTCCTGTAAAAACTTTCGAACAATGCGGCAAGTGTTCAGTATAGCGGCTTTTTGCATAGTAAGGTATGTGTTAGTGGGGAGTCCAATCTGTTGTATAAAGTGATGGAGATGTTTTGGTAAAACTCCGGTGCTGGAGAGTACCAAAGGCACAATGTACACTTGAGTGATTTTCCAAATTCGCACTACTTCTTCTAATTATGTATACTGAAGTATCTTGTCAGTTATTGTTTTCTGTAAATCGTGTGTGTTAGAAACTGCAATATCTATTAAGTATGTGTGATTATTATTTTTATCTATAAGAGTTATGTCAGGTCTGTTGTTATGGATAGTTTTATCGGTTAATATGGCTCTATCGAAGTATATCTTGAGACTTTGGTTTTTCAAAACCGGTTTTGAAGTAGGTGTTATCAATTTATGTTTAATAGCTAATTTCTGGTGAATGATTTGCGCAATTTGATCGTGTCTATGGGTATAGTCGTTTTGAGCTAGTGTTGGACATGCACTTGTGATGTGTTGAATGGTTTCTGCGGATCGATGACATTTTCTACATTTGTCATTTTGTATGTTTGGATCATACAAAATAAATTTACTATAGTTTTTAGTGTTAATAACCTGGTCTTGTATTGCAATCAAAAACCCTGCAGTTTCAGGGAAGAGGCAACCTAATTGCAGCCATTAATTGAAGAGTCGAAATCTATGTGTGACTGGTCTAGGTCGTGTAAATGTCTGCCATGTAGTTCTTTCGAACACCATCTATCTATTTTTTCTTTTCTAAGCGATTCTGGGTTTTTATAAGTTACGTCTCTATAGTTTAGGTTTAATGGAGTATAGTTAGCATCAATTTCAACAATGACTGAATGTATATTACTTATTGTAGCTTTACTGTAGAAGAATTCTCTTAATTTTTTTGTTTTGACTTTTAAGTCCGATTCTTTCTATTGCCAATTTTAGTGTAAAATAATAATTATTGTTTTTCTTATTTAAAAAATGCATTTTTCAACTTTTAAATGTTTTTCTTCAGCTTAGACAGGACAGATGGGAATTTGATAAGGGTGATGAATTTTCGAAAGCCACATTTTTATTTTTATTCATTAGTTTTATCACGACGAAAACTTGAAGACTTGAAGACTTAAGATTTTCAGAAGAGATCACATTATATTAGACAAACAAAGTATGCAATTAAATTTTTAATTAATAATTCACACATTTTTTTACCTTATTTAATGTGCTTGCACGTGTACCCGATCGTTTCAAAAAAGAACATTATAATACAAAGAAGGTTACAAGAAACTGCAGAAAAAATGGTTGCAAATCTCTGAGAGTCATAAAATCCTTTGAGGTATTCAATTTTGAAATTTTATTGTACTGGCCGCATAGGCGAGTTTGTTTTATACTACAAAAGAAATATTCACAGAAAATTTGTACCGTAATATTGTTCTTTTGCAATTTTTTATAAATTTCTGCAAATGTCTTTGTAATTATGCCCGCATTAACTTTCTAAAAGTAGTGTAATAAATAAAAAAACAAATTGTTAAAGGCAGCGTATAGTTGGGGACAAAAAAATATTCCGGGTATTTTTAATTACTGCTAAAAATATCTTTTCCATTTGTATGGTTCTTTAAAATTATGTATTTCTTCTATAATTTGTTGTATTTAGTGAAGACTTTCAGTTATTATTACTAAAATCTAACCGGCAAATATCACGCAATTTTTTCTCTGATTGAAACAAAATAAAATAAAAACTATTTCGGTCCATTTAATCCAGATTGCACACGCTTCATATTTATTTTTAAGCGGAATCGTAATGCGTTTAAGATCAATCACTAATTCGTTCGAAAGAAAATAATTTCATTCATACTTCGATGTAATACATCTACTGACTATCAAACTACTTTATTTGTTTTATACCAAACAGCCGACCACGCGACTTGCTTGCTTTGTTTATTCTTGTGAATGTTTTGCTCGACTCAGTGCATGTGCAGTGGGTTTACGTAAGAAACCCACTTTTTGGATAATCTCACGTGATTGGGGGATTGGGCCTCCCACTTGAGATGTCGTGAGATTTTATTCAACTCCCTCGAGTTGAATAAAATCTCACGACATCTCACCATCCAAAACATTTAAAAAGACACCTCACATAATTTATGGACGCCCCTTAAGGTCCTCTGTTAGTGTTATAGGTTATAAAATACGCCTACGTCCTGCACACGTATTTCATAAAACAACTAAAGTTTAAAATAGCTTTACTGTATCTTAATAATTATATATAATAATCATCATCAAATATCTTTTTTCTATTTTATATGAAAAATATCTACAATATCCGTTAGGAATAGCATGGCCGGCCGTGCCGTCTCAAGATGTTGGTGGACGGCGTTGAGGTTTGCATGAAGTCCACGGATGTTAGTGAACTCCACCTCAAAAAGCGAGTTGGTGGGAGAATGGAGTGCCGCTGTTGAACGTTTGTACTTTTCCTTGCTGCCATGATTTAATAAGATGAGGAGGGGAGTGGGAACGTAAAAGGCATGACAGTCATCGTGACAGTGTAAAACTGAGACTCGGAATGCTGCATCGCCATACAACGGTGAGGTATGACGGTGACTGAACCCTCGGACGGAAGGCCCCCGTACTCTCCCGGAAGTGGTCGCCTGGCCCCACCGTCTGGTCACCAACCGGCACGACGAGCCACTCCGCAGATTATGCGCGACCTGATGGGGCAGCCTCCCAGGGTGGTTAATC